>OY744518.1:160086986-160181986 GCA_963556195.1 Sepiola atlantica | reverse complement strand
AATTTCTAGCAATGCACATCTTGATGAACTGCAATCCCTAGACCCATCTCCTGCTCAATTTGAAGTGATACACCAAAAATGCAGAATTTATTTTGCTTTTCTGTCATACACTACCTATATTGACGTAATATTCTGCAGCGTAATCATACCTTTAGTTTATTTATGGAATGTTCCACTACAAAAGCCTAATGTTTTCTCTAGCCTCGCGTGGAAAACTACCGTGATGAACATTATTGTTACACGCCCGTGTTTAATATTGCTATACATAACAATGGTGAGAAATGCGGATTCATATATTTCTTAATGATATTAGTGAAAGCGATTCATCGGTGCCAACCGAGCTCGAACTCTGTTCATCTAGCAGTAACTAATTAACACCCATAATTATTACTATTATATGAGAGGATTCTATGGCGTGATATGTTATGTGTTTCTATTTAATTAAGTTGTTTATTCAATATTTCTGTACTCCCCATATCAGACATATATTTTTCATGCACATTGGTTGTTTAAAATTACTGATGACATTTTTATAGCATAGGTTTTATTTTTATTTTATCCACATATACGTTCCGTACGGACAGGGAAAGATAAATAAACAAGCGGGACTCTCTATTCCCTTCCTAACGACAGTTACATCCGTCGTCACCTTGACTTGTCACTGGTTGCATTGCTACCTTTATCAGCGTAGCTTACTACAATAGCAGCACATTCCCCTGGCTTGATAATGACCCATACGAAAATAACCTACTTCGCCTAAAACATCGTATATTCTGATAAAAGCTCTTTTATTATTTATACTAGAACAGGCAGAAACGAAATGATCGCAAACCGAAATCACGAAGAAGGGCATTTGAGGATGAAACCTTGTTAGCTATAGAATATCTGGAGATGTCCTCTCAACCATCAAATTCTTTCGAAGCACATAGCGCCAATGCCGGCGTGCCTCAAGGATCTATTCTAGCCCTAACCCTCTCTCTGACCTTTATTAATGATCGTCCGAATCAGATTCTGAGATCAATTTATAACATCTATGTAGACGACACAACGATTAATGGCAACACTTCCGATTTGGAGCACGTGGTGCAAAGGGATGAAAAGTGACGTGTAACTTTAAACCGCTTAAAAACCAAGCTTCTCTCTTTTCACCACCAACGCTCGGACATACAATTTTTCGCCAGTTGAAATGAGTACTCTATCGTTTTGATGAATCTTCCGTCTTTGATAAACTCATAGTACTTCACCCCTGACGCAATCCTCTACTAGTATAAAACCTGATACGCCCTAAGATGGATTTCTGCTGTCATATCTGGGATACTGTCGCTCGAGAAACGTTTTCTTATGACAGAGTACAAAACCGACTTCACAATCTAGTGGTCGATGATCTCTTCTCTTTCCTACTGCCTTTTTCACACTGAATATATTGCTAGCGTCTATCTACCGTACTGACTACAACATGGCCGTCTTTAAGTCTAATGTAACCAAATACTTGCTAAGGCATCCGCTTGAATAATCAATTCCTCTAAAGTAATCTTCTATCAATTCCATTCCTTGTTTCCAATCCTCTCATGGTTGTGATCATCGTCTAACTAACAATGTCTTCAACATTATCGATTGACACTTGGACCTTGATAAGCGGTGACCCATTAAAAGAAAATCAGATATTGCTGGTGATAACAGTAGGGCATCGCCAAAATAAAGGACGGATGGCCTTATATAATAAGGCCCTATGCTTTCACTACACATCAATCTATATAAAGTTGTGAGATAACTTGCACTTATAGCTATGTTAGAAAACTCTTTTCAGAGCCACAAAAATATCTCTAATATATTACTTAGGTAACAGGCGATCCTTTTCTTTTGGTAAACTAATTTGCATATTCATTTTAAAAAACACGTTTCATTAATTAGCAACCATATACATCATGGGATTGCATCTCTCAGCCTGACAAAGTAATAATAGGCCAAGGTCTTACCTGGGCCTTAGTTCTCCATATTGTATGAAGTATTTCCGAAGTTATGCCATGCAAACTTTTATAACTGAAAAGCTATTTATCTGATCAGGCTAAAAATTCGGATGGTGGTTAATGCTATCAAAGATCATCAGATCCGTGCATCAAATTTGGAAATATCGGAAGTTGAAATTCTGTCAAAATTTCGACCTTGACAGACAATGTCGTATACGATGCGGGACTTCATTTGCTACTATATGGGCCAAGTAGCGATCTACGATTATCAGATCCTAAGTTATCGCAAAAAGCATGACCTTCAACTTTTTCCTTGACCTTGACCCGTGACCTAAATATTAAAAAGTAAAATCAGTTTTAAGTTAGGCCGTAAATGATATTCTAACTAACTTTAGTGACAAGTGGTCAAGCGATGTAGACCGGAAACATAACCTCCACCAAAGCGGTGGTAACTATGCGTCTTCATTGTTTGTTTTTTTAATTTAATGGTTGTATTGATATTTTAAAAAATCCTTTTAATAATATTGTTGTCTTTTTTGCAGAAATGTTCACAATCTGTGTTCAAAAGTTAATTTCCACACTGCAAATAGAAAATACACATGTAGTAACATATTGGCATCTTTAAATGCGTAGTTACTTTTTTCTCATAGTAGCACCTGTTCCCCCCGAAACATTATCAATAATATACAGTCGGCGTTAAATTTACATTAACGTCAATAATGTTTACACAAATTCTTAATAAAAATAAGGTGTGTAAACGCCTACGCTTAGCATCTAATTATTTTCATAAGCGAGGTTTAACAAGAAAAGTTTCGAATGTAATTTTGTGAAGATGTATGGTTGATTTAAAAATTATATCATTTTTTTGCGAAATACCAATTCAAATACAAATACTCTCAGGAAACAGAAGATCGGGACAGCTAGTATGTAGTGAATATAATAGATTTTGACATATATTTACTAAAAATCTGCATTGCAAAATAGTGGAATCTTTTCCAGCAAATATGCGAATAAAGGAAGACATATGTGCCAAGTATTAAAATTGATTTTCCGAAAAATTGATATAGTCGACTAGTTGAATTGGCTGCTTATTGCAAGAGAAATTAAGAAGGAAGCCATGTAAATCACATTAAAAAGATATGACACGCCATCTTTCAAGACTGTAAATTAAATTACATCGCCATAGCCAAGCAACAAAGAAGTTAATACCACTCTGTATTTCTTTGTCCGAGTTTCACGCATTTACTTTACGCTAGGGTCCCACATTTATATATATATATATATATATATATATATATATATATATATATAGATATATATATATATATATATAGATATATATATATATATATATATATATATAATCCCACACGCACGCCATTACTCATATTTTTCATTTGTTTGTTATTATATTCATCCACTCTAAACAAGGCACATGATGTTCACCGGGAAATAAGAGACTACTGTAAATTTGGGGCCATATCTATAGGGGCATGCTAAGTGGGTAGTTGTGCAGCGAGATGTTTGTTCACATTTCATTTAAATTTCTGCATCTCTGTACAGTAAATGAAAAAGAAGCAGCGAGGGGATTCCAAAGTCTAGCAGTTGGAGGAAAGAAGCTATTAAGGTAGAACGCAATCCGGCATCTGAGGATCTCAACAGTAACGGGATTAGATTTAGCTGATTGCCGGGTAGATCAGGGGTATTTACGTCGATGGGGCCCCGAATAAGCGAGTTCATCAGGGCAGATTCTATTGAACTGCTTGCAAAACAAGCACAGAGATAACATATTACGGCAATGGGATAGCGGCTTGAGCTTGGTAGGAAATGAAGGACCTATTAGATAAGAGATTCATTTTTGAACCCTGTTTTAGAGCAAGAGACTACAGATGTGAGCTTTGTCTTAGTAGCATTAAATGTTTTTCTCCATTTTTTGTCCCCATTCCACTACAGACTGGATGTAATTGTTTAAGGATTAAGTCATTGCCTTGAATATGTGCACGTTCGTTTTTTTTACCACGAATAAAGGGAATAAATACATGAGCATTATCCCATGTAAATTATTCTGGAACCTTTATAGGCTGGGAGATGAACTCAGACACCTGGTAAAAAAAAAACTAGAAAACTAAAGACCATGTTCAATAATTTACGCTCGATGGATAATAGTGACTGTAAATATGAAATAAACCGTGTGGATGATGTAATAAAATCGTTAGAAACATACATAGCCCAAAGTAGAGAAAAGCTGATTACCCCTGCAAAAAGCACCAGCATAATGAACAATACAAAGAGCACGAAAACTGGAAACAAAAAGGTAAAGAGAGCAAAATGAGAAGGAGAACAATTACATGAACGCTTTAGAAAACTAGCCAAAGAAATGCATGAAAATACATGGACATAGCTGCGAAAAGGACACTTGAACAGAGAAATGGTATCACTACTGACAGCCGCACAAAACAACATGATTAGAGCAAACTATTTAAAAGTAAAGATAGACAAAACACAGGAAAACAGTAAACGTAGACTCTGCAAACGAAGAGATGGAACAGTAAATCATGTAATAAGTTAATGCACATGTGGTGTCATCGGAAAATATACCCATCTCTGACACAATTACTTTAGGTAGGTCGTTTATGAAGATCAGGAATAATATAGGTCCAAGGATCGACCGGTGTGGCACATCAGCATAAATGTTATGTTGTTTAGATTTACGGCAACCGAGGACAATCTGGACTTTTCTTTTGCTAGGAAAGGTCTGCTTGTATTAATTATTCATCCAGTAATATAATACGAATTAATTGTCAGGAGAAGTTCTTTAGGCCAGACATTGTCAAAGGCTTTTTTACATTTGAATTTGTCCCATCCCTCTAGACATGCTTTCATTCTGATCCAGTCTTGACCGAAGATTACTACACTATTTTTAGATCCAAATTATTTAATACTTATACATTTGTAGATGTTGTTTTGACAACTTTAGGGACACATTACTTCATTTCTCCGACCAGATAACCATTCCCAAAAGTATAAAATACGAAATTGTCGCTATTCATTTGCCCTCCCTTAATTCTGCATAGATTTGCTCTCTCCCGTAATCTTTATCCTATCCCTGTTAATCTTCTCATAAAAGCGTTTTACTTCGACAATACAATAATAATACACACACACACACACACATATATATATATAGTCTTGGTAGTATTTCAATCATCTAAACTATATGAAGTAAAACACTTTTAGTCCAGTCTTTCGTTTGAAAACTACTTTTCTTGTAAGTAAATTAACTTTTAAGTCACTACATTAGTTTACCTCCAAGAACTTACGCTTGTCTTAACATTTTTTAGGGATCATCAGTTGTTTACCATCAAAGACGGTTTCGAGAATTTAAAACCAAAACAGCATTTTATCTCATGGCTTCCCAGCGGAGTTGATCAGACCCCATTTTCCTTAAAAAACAAGAATGAAAACGTTCCGGATATTAGATCTAGTGTTTTGTTTCAGATTGATTTTTTGCTTTTTTATTTTGCTATTAAAAATGTCTTATATTTACTGATATTTCGAAAAATAAATAGATAGTTGAGAAGATTAATACCTTAACTTTTGTCTTCAATTGTTTTTTTCTGTTCATTAACTCTTTCACCATTCCGGTTTTTCGCATTGCTACCAGCCTACACAAATACCAACATACTTATTTACCAGAAATATGGCAGGCAAACTAACACCCCCTTGTATATATATATATACATATATATATATATATATATATATATATATATATATATATATATATATATATATATATATATATATATATAATAATAATCCAAGTAAAAATCCACAGGGTAGTAATCCAAAGAATTTCAACCGGGTTTATAAAAAGTGTTCAATATCAAATAGAGCTTTTATATATGATTATTTTTATTTACACAGACATGTACAGTGTCGCAGCTTTTGTACATTTCTGTGTAAATAAAAATAATCATGTTCAAAAAACCGCTACATCCCCATGTCGATGTTATCGATAATTAGAAACTATGATTTCTTTAGGCAAAACAGTCTCATATTTCACTGAGATGTTGATATATTGAAAATATATATAATTAAAAATATTAATATAAATAGCCGTATTTATTGTTGGAAACTATTATATAAGCCGGTTGAAATTCTTTGATTTTTATCTTGTGAATGTTTACTTTACCTGGATTACTATTTATATTTACAAATATATATATATATATATATATATATATATATATAATAAAAAAAGTCAATTGTTTTTACTCCTATTTTGTAGATGCGAAAGATTTAGGTCGAGTGACTGCATGTAAATGAGCCTGGTAATAATAGGCAGATTGATTTTTCTATGGTAATGCTAAGGGCCCTTAGGGAAATATGGTCGATGTAGAAAGCGGGAAGATATAGAACTACTATACCTGGGCGCGGGACAGAGATTCCAGTATATAGATGTAGGTATGTACATACATATATGTGTGAGTGTCGGTCAACCAAATGAGTAATAAAGAGATGAATGGAAAGAGAGAGAGAGAGAGTAAGATAAAGATAGTGAGAGTGAGAAGGAGAGAAGGGTGTGGATTAGGATGCGGGTTTTTGTAATTGAATATTGAATATTTATAGCGACAACCTCTCTGGCATGGATAGCGAACTAATGTGGGGAAAAGGCCGACGTCGGTCGACAATTATAGATACATGTGCGCGGCCAGGAACACACGCCAATACATAACGAGATGAATCTACGCTCGGCATGTTCAGGGTCTCGATTTGTTTCTTTCTTCTTCTTTTCTTACTTGTTTATTTATTGGAATTTACTTTAATAACATTTCTTTCTCTATTCCATTCTTTCTCTACTCTCTGTTTTTCTTTACATCTTTCTGAATCTTTATATTTGTCTTTCTCACCATATATATATATATATATATATATATATATATATATATATATATATATATAAATATATATATATATATTCAAGACGTACTTCTGTATAGAGAGACAATGGTTACTATAGTCGGTAGTGGGGAAAACGTTACGTACTTATCAACTCCGCACACTCTTGAACCGGCATGTTTAAGCAAGACGTTCAGAACGACTGGAGACAATGCTGGGGTAAGCATATCATTCTCCTTTTTGCCGGCATATTAGGCACAAGGTCACGTATGGCTTTGAGAAGCCAGCGCACTAGAATAACTGTTTTCTGGGCTTAAAATTGACTGTGCAGCCATGTCGGCCTCATGCTATTAACAATAAACTGACCCTATCTAAGAGAGAAAGCAAAGACTAGTAGGTTGAGTCACCTAGCACTGAACAGAACAATACCACAGCCCGACACCAACAATTTCCCTGTCTGACTGATATCCATAATCATATATATATATATATATATATATATATATATATATATATATATATATATATATATATATATATATATATATATATATATATATATATATATATATCAGTTGGGATCAATATAATTTGAACACTGTTCCAAGAATTAAAAACCTACTACCAATCGGCGTAGACTTTTTGGACATATGATTTCGTTTACTATTTTTGATGATACCAACACGTCTTTGTCAGCGCCTTTTATAACACATATAAAAGATTTCAGTACAAAAACCCAACAGTACAAACAGCCAACACAAGTGAGAGTACTTTCGAAGCAGAAGAAGGGCAGCGATTTGAATAATTAATCAAAAGATTTAAAACATTCAGAGCATTTACCATACAGGTTGAATTGAATAGAAGAAATTACATAAAAGAAAAATAAATAAAAGTAAATTCATCAATGAAAGATAAAAATAGAAATAAAAACAATGGTTGCATTAAACAATATTAGAAGCGACCAGAAAACCTTTGTTATAACGAATAACGTTAGAACACAGTAAAGTGAAGTTAGATAAAGTAAAATCAAGTTAGATTAGTTATCTCTCTCTCTCTCACTCTCTCTCTCTCTATATATATATAATATAATATATATATTTATATACATATTATCCAACTTGACTTTATTTTATCTAATTTCACTTTACTGTATTCTAACATTATTTGTTATAGCAAAACTTTTCTTGCACCTGGTAATTCTGAGATTCTTTCTGTTGTCATCAGCGATGATGTATTGATCTTTGTAAACTAATCTAGCTGATAA
This sequence comes from Sepiola atlantica, assembly GCA_963556195.1. Classification (NCBI taxonomy): domain Eukaryota; kingdom Metazoa; phylum Mollusca; class Cephalopoda; order Sepiida; family Sepiolidae; genus Sepiola; species Sepiola atlantica. The sequence continues at coordinate 160,173,853 of OY744518.1, read as the reverse complement.
TACGTATATATTTATTAGCTTGTTACCACTTTGACTGTCTGCTAATACGTATATATTTATTGGCTTGTGCTGAGAGTATCTTTGGTAATAACTACTACTGTTCACAAAGTGGTTGGTTTTCGATCTCAGCTTGCAGCAGTTGTTTGTCTATCCACACTGAAGACATGTAATACAGGTAACTATTTAGCCGTGGATGATATATATATATTATATTATATATACATATATATATAATCTATATATAATATAATATATATACATATATATACATATATATATATATATATATATATGTATAATATATATATATGTATATATACATATATATATAATATCATATATATACACATATATATATAAGATATATATAATATATATATATATAATATACATATATAACTACGTATATTACACTATAAAAATAAACTTTTGAAAAGTAAGCTACAGAGAAAAGTGTTTTTTTTTTACCTCCCCTAATTAATTCGTCAAGTTTTATAGATAAACCATCTAAATATATACCGTTATATTTTGACACAATTGTTCGTCGTCATATATTTTAAGCACACACACGAACTGGGAACCTGGGTGTGCCGGGTTCGAATTCAGTTCGTTCCAAAGAAACATTATACTGAAAACCCACACCTGACCTTGTGTCTAACCTCATGGAGAGGAGAAAAATAAAATACATGTTAAGTACAGCAGCGATATACAACGTGTAAAAAATACAACTGTGGAATTTCCACGGGTCTCGCTAGAAAATTGAATTATGGTCGATATACTTATTATTATGATTATTATTATTATCATATTTTGATTTCTTAAAATTATTATTATTATTATTATTATTATTATTATTATTATTATTATTAATTATGATATTGCTAATTATTATTAACATGTAATTTCTATAATGAAACAAACTAAAAATACCGGTCGTAGGAGTACATTTTCCGAGGTAGAAAAACATCTACTACTGTTCCATGAATATCATTACAAATAAATACAGTTGTAAGCGGATTGAGTGTGTATTCGCTGAAATTGAATCGACATTTTTACAAAAGGTATTCATAGCGAAACAGAATTAAATATGAATATTGGATTAAAAAAACTATTAAGCGTTTACGTGTTACCACTTTGACTGTCTCTTATATATATATATATATATATATATATATATATATATAATTATATATCATGATAAATGTCAGTATACTGAAATCATATGCCCTTAATAGGGTTAAGATGAAAGTTCATATACACTAAATGTACAAGAGCAAGGAAATTCCCAAATTTTTATAATTTTATTGTCATTAATTAAGGGTATGACTACATAGCAACCAAACTATTTCATTATCACATCACTACAGTATAAATCTCTATGCATAAGTGGATGAAGTGCGTGAGGTGCGCTGAAGAAAAATCCTAACAGTAAAATACATTGCCCTGTTGTGCTCGCATACCCTTAATGATCATAAAAGTATAACAATTTGGGAATTTCCTTGCTTTTGTACATTTAGTGTATATGAATTTTTATCTTAACTTTATTAAGGGCATATGATTTCAGTATACTGGCATTTATCATGGAATGTCACTACTTTTGTAAAGGCTATGCCTCAATACAATGGTCATTTTTAAGGCTTTTTGGAATTTTCTGGAAAACTAAGGTATATGGTATACTGAAATTGAAATGCCATCAACTAGACCCTAGAATCTCTATCTCTGCCAAAAATCAGCTGAATCCATCAAATAGTTGATGAGATACAGGGTGGCACATACGTACATACGTACACACGGATAACACAAAATCATGCCTGACCTTTCTGGATCTCTGGGTTGTCTTGACTAATGATGCTAAAATTCTACACACTAATAGAACCTATCAAAAAAAAATTTGTGCAAAGTTTTAACTAATTTGGTTTATTGGTTTTTTAGTTATGATTGATCAAAGAAATGAGATTTCTTGCATAGACCGGTTTTGTAAGTCTATTAAGGGATAGAGCGCTCTCGCTCCTCCCTTGAAATATATATATATATATATATATATATAGTATGTTGGATTCGTGACGGAGGTGATGTTTTAGATATCAGATCTTAAGTAGGTGAGTTCAATACAGAGGAAATAAAGTTTTAGCAGAATAATTATTAAACTAACTTACTCCTCCTGTCTCAATGGTAAATAACTTTCGCCCTATTCCGATATTGCTAATACGGTGTAAGCATTTCAATTTCTCAGTAAACGTGTGAACAGTGATCCATAAGCATCTGAAGATCCCAGTTTTTATTTGAAACCCCTTGTTTTGAACAACTGATGACTTAACATGTATTGTATATTATACAATCTGTATTCGCATCTTTTACTTGTTTATCTATCTATCTATCTATCTATCTATCTATCTATCTATCTATCTATCTATCTATCTATCTATTTATCTATCTATCTATCTATCTATCTATCTCTTTCTCTCTCTCTCTCTCTCTCTCTCTCTCTCTCTCTCTCTCTCTCTATATATATATATATATATATATATATATATATATATATATATATATATTATTAAAAATAACCGACAATTTTTGTCTGGCTATTTTAGTGTTGATCCCTTCAATTTTTCGGATTAAAATCTTAATCTCGGAAGGAAATTGGCTGATGAAACTGCCATAGTGTACATATTGGTCCAGAGTACTTTCTGACCCGTCTGGGTCCATCGTCAGTGGAATAATGACAAACAGGTAAAGACCTGGAGTGAGATTTATAATTAATTATGGCGGGAAAATTTAATTATGTTTATTAGGTATTATAAGCATTTAAGTATATTAGTGCTAGTGTTAAAATTAATCTTGTTAATAGCAGGTTTTTTAGTTTTAATGAGTAGAGCTTCTAGTATGTAGAGTTATCAAAAATTGTCGGTTATTTTTAATAATACGTGTCTTAAAGAAAAAATGCTGCCTCGATACACATATATATATATATATATATATGCATGCGAGTTTTTATTAAAATACATATTTAAATATGTACTTCTTATAATATCCGAAAATGTTTATGTGTATATGTATGTAAACTAATAATTATTTATTATTCGATTGTTGAGTTTTTCTCGTATGTTTTACAAGATCATTCTCCAAAGTAAAAAGTAGATAAACACTATTTTAAGGAGTAAAGAATCATGTTTTGCAATAGTCGCAGAAGTGCCATTATCCCCCGAATAATCCGCAGAAATCGATAATCTGTACGTTCCAATGCCGAAGAGGTTTCACCATTCACAAGAGGTGAGTCACTTGGATCGCTTCCAGGAATGATTTTCTTTTTTATTCCCACCCTTAACTGAATTAAAGCTCTACACCAAAAATCACTGGATCTGATGGAAACCGCATGTCCCGAAACGAGAAGTCTTCGCTACATCCTCTCACCATCATCCTCTCAACCTTCATCATTTCTTACCCCGGGGAGAGGAGGGGGGGCAGAAGGTTTGATTAAAGTTTCCACTTTCTCTCCTTCTGCGAATTCACGGCTTGTATTACTCGCGATGCCGCCGAGCATTGATTTCAGCTTTTCCTCTTTCCGCTAATGTCCAAACAGAAATCAGTTTCTGCAAAGGGTTTGAGGATTTGCGTTTAACGCTTCTCGTGAGGAGGAAATAAATACAATGCAATGGTTCACCGTGTAAAAGAGTCCCTGGAAGCATTTTTTTCACACTGCTTTCTTTCGTATTGCACAGATAATCGAAAGAATTGGCCGCTAGATGAAAGCATGAAAAAAATAAAATAGGCAAATAGAAATATGTATATCTCGTTTTTTATAAAACGTTCGACATATGTTAATGCTTATAAATGATATGTGTATGGATCACTCATAAACAAATGCACCAATCACGATGAATTTTGCAATACAGCTGCAAGGCGTACGACTGAGTCATATGCGCTATATTTTGTTTAATTTTGTTTAATTTAAAATGGACACAGAGGGTCTGGAAGCTCTTCGTGAACATTCAGATACCCCCCATTTTATGTGAAACTGAAAAAATAGGTATTACACATAAAATATTCCACACATTTATGTTCTTTTGGAGCAAGTTAAAGGGTTTTTAGGGAGCATAATATGAGAACAGCCTCCAGTTTAAAAATCAAATGTTTCAGAGTCGCATTCAAGTTTATTAACAGTCATAAGACATACATTGAGCAAGATTTCCTAAATTTTCGTATCTTCTTAAGACGTTTTAAACTGACGCATTTAATATTAGACATATTCTAGAATAAAAATCATGTAATGAATTTTTAATAAAAATTGAAATAAGGATTCTAGACATGAGGTTAAGTAGCATTATCTGGATCTTAATCTTTGTAAGACGATATAAGTGCCCAACCGTTCTGTACAAGGAATTAATTTTACATTTTCTGGGGCAGGTATTCTTCTAGTATGTATGTATGTATATATATATATATATATATATATATATATATATATATATATATATATATATAAATATATATATATATATATATATATATATATATATATATATATATATATATATATGTATATATGTATATATATACACACATACGCATATACATATACATATACATATACATATATATGATTTTTGGGTTTAGTACTTAGATAGTATTATTATGTTATAATTAATTTTATTTAATATGCAAATTACCATATCACTGTAGTGTTAAGGGTACTGTATTATTTTATATATTAGTGAAATTAAAGTCGAATTATTTCTACATTTGATTATTGGGGAAGTGGTTATTTGCTCAGTACCACTGGAGAGCCATGTATTTTATAACTGTCCTGCTTTTAATCTCCGAAACAGTTACATGATAAACAGTTGATGATCCGCGTTTTAATATTTAACGCTCAAGTGAAGGTCCCCTGTTTTTGTTTCACTGTTAGATACTAAAATCCCCTTTTTTATTTGTGAATTTTCCAGCGTAAAGTCAGTTTATGCAAATGCTAAGTCTGCGATATCTTGGATTTAGTTAGTATTTATATATATACTAGCAGGAGCACCCGACGTTGCTCGGGATTGTATGATAATCGCTTTTATATACGTTTTCACTCTGCTTATAACACCGTATTATTTTTTTTTGTTTACTGCCCCCGCCTCCTCTTGTTTCGCCTCTTAATATTGTCGAGAGAAGCTGAAATGTTGAAAAATTCTCTGAATTAGTATCTTATACGAGGCCTGTCTTACAAGTGTCCGACCTTTATTTTTCCGTGCGAAATAGAGACGATAGGGCGACGCCATTCTACACAGTAAAGAAAGACACCTTCATGCGCATGTGTGAATTTTATCACCGACCTAGTGCTGAGTGTTGAGCAAAGGTACTGCATCAAATTTTGTCAAACGCTTGATGATTCTCAAAACAAAACAATTCGTAAGATTCAGCAGGTGTTTGGAGAAGATGCGATGGGTGTAACACAAATTAAGGAGTGATTCAACCGATTAAAAAATGACCACACATCAGCGGAGAGTGACCAGCGTTCTAGCAAGCCCTAAACTGCTCGGAGTGCAGCTGTTGTTGAGAGGGTGCGAAATTTCGTGATGGAAGATCGTCGTTTAACCATGTAGAAGATCGTGCAAGACGTCGGATTGAGTACAGATTCCGCACATGCAATTTTACGTGATGGTTTGAACATGCATAGATTGGCTGCGAATTTTGTGCTCAAGTTGTTGTCGCAGGAACAAAAGGACCTCTGTTTTCAAGTTGTACAGGACTTTCTGGAAACCGCCAACATTGATCGTGGGTTTCTGAATACCGTAATAATTGGAGATGAGTCATGGGTGTACGGGTACGCCCAGGGACAAAAAGACAGTCGTCACAATGGAAGCATCCCGATACACCAAGGCTAAAAAAAAGCGCGACAGGTGCGAATCCAAATCAAGGTAATGCTGATTGTCTTCTTTGATTTCCGTGGAATTGTGCATCACGAATACGCACTGGAGGGACAAACAGTGACAAAGGAGTACTATCAAGATGTTCTCCGGCGTCTCTGTGACGCAGTTCGGCGCAAAAGACCAAACATGTGGCCGGCAAAAAAACAGGAAACTGCATCATGACAAAGCCCCTGCATATTCATCTCAATTGATCCACCATTTATTGGCCAAACATGAAATGCTAATCATTCGTCAAATTCCCTACTCTCCAGATATGGCTCCTTGCGACTTCTGGTTGTTTCGAAAATTAAAGACACCACTTAAAAGTTTCTGTTTTAAGACTAGAGAAGAGATAATGCGGAACGCCACGGCGGAGATGAACACCATTCCAAAAGAAGACTTCTAGAGGTGTTTCCGGCAGTGGATGGATCGGTGGGCTAAGCGTGTGCAAGCACAAGGAGCCTACTTTGAAGAGGATTAGGGTCTCAACTATGTCAGGTATTAGACATATTTTTTTCTGGCCAAAAGTCGGATACTTTTTAGACGGGCTCATTAAAATAGAATATACGTGTTTTATCCCTATGGGCCACTTAAAAATGGCGGGACGTAAATATTTGGCACATAGAGGATAGCGTAGATATTCGGAATCACTTCCATTATCCTCACTCCCAGATTTTACACCAATGATTTAAATTGCAAACTAAAACGTGACAGACCAACGAAAATGATGTTCCTAACTGTACTGTGACAGACCAACGACAATTCTGTTTCAAACTTAAGCGTGACAAACCAATGAAAATGATGTTTCAAAGTTATGCGTGACGGACTAACAAAACTGATGTTTCAAACTGAAGCCTAACAGACCAACGGACAAAAACACTTATAAAGATGTTTGGCTGCATCTAAAATTAAATACGTCCATTCAATCTGTACGTTCAACGCTGAAAATGATATTTCAAACGGAATCTACACCAACAGGCAACAGCGTTTATTCTAGGCGTTTAGGTTTAAAGTGTTGTATATGTTCTGATACTACACTTTATATTTCTTGTCTTCGGTCAGTGAAAGAGAAGTTCCAGGTTTAGGCAATTTCCATTATTTCCAAATCCAGAATCCTCCTTTATGACAACTGGATTTTACCAACATTAAAAACCGACCTCGTGCTTTAATCTGACCTCGTGAGGAGGCAAGTAAATATCGAAACCAATTGACAGACGGAGCCTCTAACAGATGTACGAGGACGCATTTAAATAAATGACAATTTAGTTTTTTCTCCGCTAAGTCTGGGCTACTGTTTTTTTTATTAAGTTAGCCGAAACATGAAGATAACATATATATATATATATTGTTTATTATGCTCGAGGTAGAATGTGAGATAATGTGTTTTGTAATAATCACGCCTTTGTCGCTACGTTCGGTTTGCGTGCAGAAAGGGGCACTTTGTGGGAGAAATAAATCGTATAAACGGTTTTCAAGGTTATTTAAGCTGTATACTTTCTCCTGACATATTCTGCTATTTTTTTCTCATTTTACCCTCCCATAACAAAATCTAGCGGAACAATATTAGGTTCTTATTCTGTTATTTTTTATTGGTTTTATTGCTGACATTTAGGTTACTCACTTTGATATGGTTATTGGATCACAACCCTTTATTGTATTGTAATGCCATAAAAAGGAACATAGTGATATTATTAGTAAAATTGTTATTTCATGTCTATCATTATTAAGAGCAAATTTTATTCTACGAGTGGGCTTTCAACCAGAAAACTTGGTTTAGTGATGATTCCGAATGACAATTTATGACTTATTTTATTTCACATATTTATCCGCTAAAAATTAGCGGTGATGAAGTGGGTATACACGTGGGCTGATGACCTCGGCGTGCCGATATCGATTTAGTTCGGTTCAATAGCGCTACTTTCACTATGGATGTTGGCAGCCTTCAGGTGGTTCATCCTGTAAGTACCTGATTCTAGAGATAATTGTAGAAACCAGTGCCACTAACTGAATCGAGCTGGTTACAAAGTTGTATAAAGCAACAGTGTGATATTATGGACCCCCCCAAAGCCGAGGAAATGATTCCGAAAAAGAGGAACAGCTGTCGGAAGTAAGATGAGTAAAAAGACAATGATAGAAAATGACTCATCAACGCACACAAAGGCAGCTGGAAACAGTTGGGCGCCTCATAGTTTGCGGTTAATTCCCGCTTATTAGTCACTCTTAGACAGATACCAAGTGTTTTAAGAGTGGCTAAGTGATTTCCGCTGATCGGTGACTAAGACAAAAGACCAGACATGGAATTGAGTTAGGAAGAAAAGTTTCACAACGCTTTAGTTTGCGGCTCGCATGAATATAGCAGATCAGAGCAGGCAGATCGAGCAGAGCCTTAACAAATGATGAGATTAGCTGACAACTTCGAGTATCGACAATGGGGGCTTCGACAGTCCACGACGGTGTCACACACAACCAAAGTACAACTAACATATACACAATGTATCTAAGTTCGTGTTCTTTTCTTGTTAGTTTGCGTTGTTTTGTTTTTCTCAACTTGTAAACCAGTGCTCGTGCCGTAGACGATCGCGAAGGGACGACGACGACACGGCCACAACGAGAACCAGAACGAAAGATGAAGATAAACAACAGAAAAACACGGCAGCATATGGTCTTACAACAAGTCTCTTAACACTAATTTCACTATGGATGTTTGCAACCTTCCTGTGGTCCTTCCTGTAAGTATCTGATTGCAGAAAGAACTGGGTAAACCAATACAAACAACTGAATCGAGCCGGACAAAAGTTGTACAGTACTGGTTCATACGAATTTTTTAAATCAATTTTTTTATTGATAAGGTCCAGTGCGCCTCGCAAAGTTTACAGCGTACAAGTATTTATTGGACACATAGAGAGACGTACAGACATCTCTCATATTCGTATAGGGTTTTACGCGCATGTTTCTGATTGTTATTCCGCCAATTACTTTTATGCTAACGTTGGGTAGGTATGCTCCCGTACACATCCAGATTGGCCGAAACTTATATATTTATTTATTTCTACCGATAAACGTATCTTGAAAAGAAGGTTAACATCCCACATACACAATCTGCTGATGATTTTAATGAGATTTAAACCATAAATCAAAAGCACAAGATTGTAAAATTTCTCAACAGTTGAGCAATAACTTCCACACAAACGACTTATTCTATACTCGTGTAATTTTTTTTTATAGCTTTCAGCGTTATGCTTGTAATTGTTTTGAAGGAGGTTGAGTTCTGAACCACAATTGAGCTTATTAAGGACTTCAAGTGTATGTAAGTATTATGACTACGCCCTATATATATATATATATACATATAAATATATATATATATATATATATACATATAAATATATATATATATATATATATATAAATTTGTATTACTGTCTACCTGACGAATCGCACGAAGTAAAGATACGCATATCATAATGAAAGAATACGATGTAATATATATATATATATATATATATATATATATATATATATATATATATATATATATATATATATATATATATATATATATTAAGTGTTATAAAATATTTTTCTTTTGGATCCTAGCGTGATACTAATCTGTTCATGAATACGTTAACATCTTTTAACTGTTTTCTGCTTTATGCATAACTCAAAATTGTTCTGTAAGTTTTTCAAGTTAATATTTACCAATAATGAGCAATTTATTGTTTTATCTCCTCTATATATGCTTGCTCTGCATAAATAGAACTTACACCCGCTTTATTTACGTGGTAATGTCTCGTAGCCGTTTGATTGTGGAGTTTATGATTCTGTAACTTGGTTCGAATTTTGCGACAGTCTGAGATTATAATCTCCTAAACTGATGAGATCGAAGGCTTGACACGCTGTCGTATGTAAATAAACATAATTTAATATTTACTTAAATTAATATCGGTATATATATATATATATATATATATATATATATATATATATATATATATATATATATATATATATATATATATATATATATATATATATTCTTTTCACTCACAATATCTCAAAGGTAAATACTTACTTAACCATATTTTTACATATTGTAATATGTTGGATGCATTTTAACTTTTCAGACTGACTGGGAAATTTTATATACCGGTGAATTATCTTTATTAAAATCGGTGATATTTTGTATATCATGAAAATGTATGTTGTCGAGATAGGTAGGAACGATTGTTTATAAAACAAAGTGGTTTGATGGAAATATAGGAAGTTGCGTTCTAAATAATTACGGCTTATATTAGGTCAAATTCCGAGCTCTAGTCGTACAGTATTGAGTTACAACGTACATCTTTCCGTTCACAAACATAATGTTATAATATATATATACAGTATATATACATAGTATATATACCCCTGTATATATATATATATATATATATATATATATATATATATATATACAATATATATAGTATATATATACAATATGTATATATATACAGTTTATATATATATATATATATATATATATATATATATATATATATATACAGTATATATATATATATATACATATATATATATATGCAGGGGTGTGTGGAGGAAGTTTATTTGTACACCAGTCAATATTTATTTTTTTCATTGCGGAACTGGATTCCTAGCCAGACATCGATCATCCACGACTGGGTCGTCTAAGACAATGGAGTATGATTTATCGCCATGAAAATCACTTACGCATCCCTGACGATGCAACTACACACATCCCTGGCACGTTTTATCAAAACTCGTGAAACCTTTTACATTGTATGTATGTATGTATGTATGTATGTATGTATGTATGTATGTATGTATGTATGTATGTATGTATGCACGTATGTACCTATGTATGTATGTATGCATGCATGCATGCATGTATGTATGTATGTATGTATGTATCTATCTATGTATGCATGTATACAAATGAAGGATTCTCAAAATAACTTTTAAATGGAGAGTTTTGCTAGAAATAAGCGCTTACCACATAAAACCAAATTTAGATAAAGCGATGGCATGCAGAACACAGTTGATAGCTGGTAGTATATAGATCATCTTCATCCTTTTGAAAGGAATCGCATTCATCATGAGAAACTGAGAAAAGATTTATACAAGTGGTATGCCATTATTCTTTTAGAATCTTTGAAATTTCATACAGATCTGATTTCTAATGTATGTCCAAGTATTTTCTTGAGTAATTGAAATGTTAAAAGTGACCAAAGACGTCACAAATGCCTGGAAATAATTTACTATATGTTGAGTGTTATTCTTTCATGTTGATTTAATGGAAAATATGCATTTAGTTGGAGGTCACAAATGTCACATATGAGACCACCAGAACTATGCAACAGTGTCATTTGCAAGGGGCATGAATAGTTGTTTATTTTTTTTACAAGATAACATATGTTACTGGCAAGACTTAAGTTTAATGAAAATTACGCAATGGCAATATACATGTATAAGTTGCATCCATCGTGCCTGGAGGGATATCACCTTTGATTGTCTTTGTGGTGGAAGTGTGACCTTCTTCTTTCAGTATATATCAGTGCTTAGACTAATCTGATCTGCAATAATAATAACAGCGTTATTCACACTAAACACAATCCTTAGCAAGAGAAATCATCAGTGACATCACCTATGCATACAAGCTTTCGACTATGGTTTCAGTTGCCTTACTACATGCAGACTATGTGGACAACATTGCAGCTTAGCTGAAGGCAACACACTTCACATGGGGACAAGCCAGAGCATCGTATCAACGCGATTTGTAGGAGGATGTATATTTATGCTGAGAGTATCAGTGTTTTTAGAACAAAATAACACACCCACTTCTTCAATATTTGAAAAAAATCGCGCTGTATTTCGTTTGGAGCGTGAATAAATTTTTAATAGCTTATTAAAACAGATAATTAATTCAAGTAATATAACACTCTGCCTGGGAAGACTACTAGCACTGTATATAGGTACAAATCTGACAATTTGAGCTGGTTTTAAAAACGGATACTAACATCTATTAGTAGATATATATATATATATATATATATATATATATATATATATATATATATATATATATATATATATATATATATATATATATATATATATATATATATATATATGCCAATTAAACATGCCAAGATGAGAGAAAAAATCGGCAGAGAATATATACGCCGTGTTAGGAAAATTTGTAAAACACAGCTTACAAACAAAAACAAAGTAACTGCCATTAACCAATTAGCTATGCCAGTGATAGCATACAGCTTTGGAATTATTGATTGGCCACATAACGATATTAATAGATTAGACACTAAAACGAGACAAATGTTGACAATGTACAGAATAGTGTACAGGAACCAGTCTCTATCAAGGCTGTGTCTGCCAAGAGGGGCAGGGGGTATGGATCTCTCAGAAATTGACCATCAACATCGAGCCACTATTGTGAACACCGGCCAATATCTGATGAGCTCCCAGAACCCAAACCTTATGATAGTATGCCAACATAAAAAAACCCAGAGCAGGCAGAACAACCTCTATCACAAAACTGGCAAAAGATTTTGGACATGACTGTCTTACAAATGTGGCAGAAACAGACAACAATCCGGCCAGAGAAATAACCCGCAAAAGCAGTCAGAAAAACATCAAGACCTTCTATTCCAGAAAACTGGAAGAATGGGCAAACCAACAACGTGCTAGGTATTTCCTAGGTGAATTATCCCAGCAATATATAGATAAGGAAGGCTCTGTGGACTGGCTGATGATCAGGAGAGAATGATAATGGCTGCTCAAGATCAAGGCTTGATGACCAATGTCTTTAAAAATATGAGTGGTCTCAGCAACAATAACAAGTGCAGGTTGGGCCACACAGAAGTAGAGAGTGTGAGCCACCTGACATCCAGTTGTAAGGTTCTCCTGGGGGATGGCTATTATACAATGCGACACAACGGAGTTTGTTAATATCTCCACTGGACTGTATGTAAAAAAGTTGGATATTCAGTGTAGCAGCAAGCCCTGGGAGTATATACATGTAAGAACAGAAAGAAATAATTTATACACCATCCACTATAACTATGCAATCCCTACAGTTGCATATCTAGAAAACTTAGCTGTTAAACCTGACATCGTAATATGGGAAAAAAGGGAGAAAGTAGCAACCCTAGTTGAAGTAATTGCTGAAAGGGAAAAAATTACGAAATACCTAGGTCTAATGTACGACATGAAAAGAAACTGGAATCATAGGAAAATCTCCATCATCCCAGTAATTGTAGGAGCCACAGGACTAATGAAAAATAATTTCAAAAGCTATCTGGCGAGTATACCCGGTGAACCGAGTGCAAGAGAAATACAAACAATTACACTTAAAGGGACGATTGGAATGTTAAAAAGGTGTCTAGGCTGGAGTGTCTGAAATAGCCTGTGAATGTCTGGCATCCAATAGGATGCCCCATCTTCAGCAAAAACAGAAAAATAAGAAAATTAATATATATATATATATATTTATATATAAATAAATAAACATATATATATATATATATATATAGTTAAGCATAAAAAATATTCATGACAATGCATCAGCGTTTCATTCACGCAGAAAATCGCCAGTTTAAGTGTACAGATATTTTGTACTGTTTGTTTTGAATATGAATATATATATATATATATATATATATATATATATATATATATATATATATATATATATACCACGAATGTGATGAAGAAAATTAGCTATAAATATATAGAACGAAATGTACTGAAAAAGAAAATTATAAATTCGTCAAGGTTTACCATGGTGTGATAGTGATAATAACGATTCTTTGAATATTGTTGAGTATTACTCCTTGGGGCATGATTACAAAATATTAACTGTGTCATAAATTTTGTATTCTATTATATTAAAAGTATATATATATATATATATATATATATATATATATATATATATATATATATATATATATATATATATATATTGGAAGTTTAACTGAAGAGAAGCAAAATCCTCTGTTTATCCATTTTTTAACCCTTTTCTTCCACTGGTTGACCAACGACCAAATGTTCTCTTCCAGTGTATACAGGAACTCGCCATATTTGCTAGTATTTTCACCTCACACAAGTCATTCTTAGACACGTGATTATATTGGCACGATAAATTTGACACTCTAGAAAAAAAAGACGATTAAAAACGTTTTGAACACATTTTAAGATTCAAGAATATTAGATCTGGCGTGTCAGTGAAAGAAATAGGAAAAATGAATAAACAGAGGATGTTGCTATTTTTCAATAAAATCTGTATTAATGAAAGAATGCAGCCGATATATATATATATATATATATATATATATATATATATATATATATATATATATATATATATATATATATATGTTGTCAGATCAAATGTATGTCACACTGTGATCCATTGTTAGTTTCGAAGCAAGGAAAAGTGAACACGTTTTTCTAGAACATACTTGAAACACATACAAGTAGTAAACAAAAACCTTTCGTCACACCATTGGTTTCAGCATCACTATGAAAATGAAAATTCATGGAAAATGTCTATGAAAGCAACACCGAAAAATAGCAAAATACAATAGTTAAATGGAGATTGACATTATTTAAACCATATTTTTATAATTCATATTCGAATGTTCGAAAATAAATTCGTTTGCACATCGAAAAAAACTAATTGGGAAAAAACTGAAAAGTGAATAGAAGATTCAGTTCGAAAAACTGAGAAGAAATTTCAGAAATATACTCTTACTTTTGGTATTCGAAAACCAATATTTCTTTCTATTCAGTAGATTTTCAAATACAATTTTCAAATTACTATTTATAGGTAAATATATTGAGCTTCATTATGCTTCGACGATGTGATTCACATACAACAACTGCTTTTTATATCATCTATCTATCTCTATCTATCTATCTATCTCTGTATATATATATTATTATTAATTCGATCATGTCTCATACTTGATGTTGCTTTTGATTTAAACCGACCCGCCAACACATTAAGTGATCAATCGCTTTGTAGATCAGTTTGAAGTCGACCGTTTCGTTGCCTTTCTTTACACATAATCAACTGATCTTTTGGATGTCGATCGAGTTTCACCAGATGTTTCATGGCCGTTTCTTTCTCGATATTACCTTTGAGAGTTGATGACTACAGCTCTTAAAAAATCGAAACGATGAAAGGAACCGCGTCTTTCGCCGCGGATGAAGTACGTAGAACGAGATATTTGTTTTGCGAAGATGCTTTCTCGGACGCTGTTCGGTTCATAAAAGGCGAAATAACCCAGATAACAAAAACCACGTCTATCTAATGGACAAATGAAATAATTGTTAAAAATATGTGATTAAATAACATATCCAACTATCTCTCCTTCTATCTCTCTACTTATATATCTATCTCTCTACTTATATATATATATCTTCCTACATCTCTCTATCTACTTATATATATATAATTATATATATATATTTATATATATATATATATATATATATATATATATGTATATATATATCCTCCTCTCTCTATATACATATATATCTATCTATCTGTTCTCCGATATATCTCTATATATATCTACTTATCGATCTACTTATATATATATATATATATATATATATATATATATATATATATATATATATATATTTATATATATATATATATATACATATATAATATATATATATATATATATATACATATATATAATATATAAATAGATAGATAGAAATAGATATATAGGAGAACAGATAGATGTAGATATATAGGAGGACAGATAGATAGATACATATGTATATATATAGAGAGAGATAGGAGGATATATATATCCTCATATCTCTCTCTATATATCTACTTATATATATATATATATATATATATATATATATATATATATATATATATATATGATAATTTTATTTACACAGACATGTACAAAATCTGCGACACTGGCATGTCGATGTTATCGATCAACAGTTACTATAAACTGAGATCTCATCAGGGAGAGTTAGAATCCGATCTTAACCTCAGATCATATTTCCTTCTCTATTCGTCCTTCCCTCTCGATCTGAATCAACAGACGCCCTCTCTCTCTCCTTCTTTTTCCTCTATGTGTCTACCTCCCCACCACCTCTCCCCTCATCATTATTTGTTCCTCTTTCCACCTTATATTTTTATTTATTTATTTATTTATTTATTTATTTGCCCTGTCTGTTTCAGATTCTAGATTTTAGATTTTTGTTTTCTGTTTTTTGTTTCTTAGATTTTTAGATTTTTTGATTTTTTGATTTTTTAATTTTTAATTTTAATTTTTTAACGGCTTTAATTTTTGAAATGTTAAATTTCTTTCCTTCTTCTTCTCTTTCTCTATCCCTCCACTTCATTCTCCCCAAATATGATCTGAGGTTAAGATCGGATTCTAACTCTGCCTGATGAGATCTCAGTTTATAGTAACTGTTGATCGATAACATCGACATGCCAGTGTCGCAGATTTTGTACATGTCTGTGTAAATAAAATTATCATATATAAAGCTCTATTTTGATATTGAGCACTTTTTATAAACCCGGTTAAAATTCTCTGGATTACCACCCTGTGGATATTTTTCACCTGGATTATTACCATTATTATATATATATATATATATATATATATATATATATATATATATATATATATATATATATATATATATATATATCCTCCTATCTCTCTCTATCTGTCCCCCCTATATCTCTCTATCTATCTACTTATTATAGATATATCTATCTATCCTCCTATCTTTCTATCTATTTACATATATATATATATCGAGCATCTATTAATCTATCTATCTATCTATCTTTCTATCTATCTATCTATCTACCTCTCTATTTATCTATCTATCTAGTCTATTATCTCTCTATCTATCTATTCTCTTATCTATCTATCTATCTATCTATCTATCTGCCTATCTATTCTCCTATCTCTCTCTCCCTCTCTCTCTCTATCTATTCTCTTATCTCTATATGTCTCTCTTTCTCTATCTATCTATCTATCTATCTATCTATCTATCTACATCTCTCTCTCTATCTCTTAACTAAGCTAGTAAGCTAAATACATAGAATGTAGATAACACAACTATGCGTATAAATTACATTCCGTTTTCAATTAAATATAATACAGTTCAAAAATATAATGCTTTCTCAATTCTTCAGAACCTCAACTCAATAATAGTGGCATTTTTGCTGTCGGGCTCAGGTATGGTTCTGTTCAGTCCTAGAAAGTCGCCCTTCCCAGGATTTGATTTCTCTCTGGGAAGGTGGTTATTTATTGCTAATCGCATGATACGCTCCTACCGGGGTATGCCGACGGGTCTGCTCAGGCATTTTTCCAGGCCATAGTGCGCTTCTTCTTGTGTGCTACTTTTTCAAAAATCACACCCGATTTTGTGTCTAACGTCATGAAAATAAGGTAAATAAACACTCTATAATAAAGAGCAATGTGTATTTATTTCAAAATTAATGTATATCCGTCCAATAACACAGGATTCTGCTCGCTGAAAGGAAAACGCAAAGCAATTTTCATAATCGGACATTTTTTTAAACCTTTCTGCTTTCTATGCCGATTTAAACGTATTTTTTTCTTTTTTTAACTTTCCAATTTGGTAAGTTTTTTTTTCTTTCTTATTTCTTTAAGTGGGCAACAATTGTTCTCTTTAAATTTCATCTTTTAACCGCTTACGTCTTTGATGTTTATAGCATGTTTTAACACCAGGTCTTAGACGTTTATAACATGTTTTTAATACCAGATCATTAATGTTTATAACATTATTTTCACATCAGGTGTCATTTTTTAATGTTTACCCCCACATACACTCCAATAATCAAAGGAAGAAAATAAAAATAAGAAAGTCAACGGTTGTTTTTTTCTTTGTTGGATGTCATAAAAACTTATTCGCATTTATTTACAACTCGCGATAGATCAGTCCTAGGCTATAAAAATAAAATAACTACAACAAACGCTTTAGGAAGACATCCATTGGAAAGTAAATACCACCTCAACCAATGCTCGCCGGCTGAAAAAAATTTGAAAAAAAAAACAACTTCAAATAAAAGATTTAAGTGTACGTGTTTATGTTTTAGGTCATCAGAAATGATGATGATAATTATTATATGAAAAATTTAATTATTGATATTATTCTGTGGTGATATCTATTTATCTATATCAGCTTTTCTATATATCGATATGTCTATATATCTATATATATATCTATTTTTATTATTTATGAATGGCGGTATTTGTCTGTTTATCTGTATTTCTAAATACCAATATAATCGCCTATTTGTATATAGTCATGTCAGACACTCCAAACACCTTTACAATCTTTTACTATCTGTCTATTGAGGTGTATACCTATTTTTTCATCGGTTTCCACTATTAAGTCACCACTAAGAGCTACTTGAAGATAATACTTAATGAGATTAAATATGAAAAATATCTGTATATTTTGACAATGAGAAGATTATATGTAGTAGAATTAATATGTTGTGGTTGTTAGTTTTTATTATTGATTCTCTAGAGATTCTTATTTATCTATGTATTTATCTCTACCGGCTAATAAAAATAAATAGATTTATAGATAAATAAATATATAAATCTATTTATTCTTATTAGCTTGTTTATCTCTATTTCTATATAAAGATTCTATTTGCATGTTAGCATTTATTCATGACAGCCTCTCCATTTATATAAACATATTTTTCATCTCTCTCTCTATCTCTCTATCTATCTATCAAACCCTCGACGGTTGCGTTTCGATCCTGGCTTGAGGCACTAACTGGTCTAGCCGCGCTGATGAGCTGTGAAACAGCGAAACAGTCTGTATGTGGATGACTATATAAAGCTCCCCCCCCCGGGTAGAGCTTATGTGTGTAAGGGTATCGCCAACTGCCATTAGCTTAAAAAAGGCAATGCTCATTAGGTAAACACTAATTCGAGCTCCGGCATTTGCAATGTTTACTAACATTGAGATATTTCTTACACTCAGTCAGTGTCGCATGATAGCGTAGGGGTTAGCAGCGGCAACTGTCAGCTCGACGGTTGCGTTTCGATCCTGGTTTGAGGCACTAACTGGTCTAACCGCACTGATGAGCTGTGAAAATTCGAAACAGTTTGTATGCGGATGACTATATATATATATATATATATATATATATATATATATATATATATATGTACACAACTGTTAGAAGGCTGTTTATCACTTCTTTTTTATTAATTGTGAGGTAAATTGCGATGAATCGGTGACCATAATTCACGTAATGATATTTAAATGTTTATTTATTAATTCAACTTCACAACAATTACTTGCCAGCGAGTTGCGTCAAAATTCTCTACGACTTTACACCGTTTATTCCCTTTTTAAGCTTGTCATGAGAAAGGGCTTCCAACGACGGCCACTTAACTGGCTAACGATTTAAGAATGCAATCTCTAACGTAACACGTGATGTTGTTTGACCAATCAATTCTTTGTATCTCTCAAACGCTCACTTTTATCATCGAACCCATTATTGTATAATTATGTCTAAACGACGGTGGAGGAACTAACTTTCTGAAGGTGACATATATAGAGAAAACGTTGACAAAGAAGGTGAGCTCTCTCTACCGTGCCAGTAAACTTCACACATCTGACATTATCCTATATCTCTACAAAGCCACCATCCGCCCATGCATGGAGTGTTGTTGCCACATCTGGGCTGGTACATCATCCGCTTGTCTCCCCCTCTTAGACAAGGTCCAAAAAAGAGTCGCCAACTTGATAGGTCCTTCACTATCCACCAAGCTCAAGCCCCTTCCCCATTGCCGCAATGTTGCTTCCTTGTGCCTGTTTTACAAGTACTTCAATGGATTGTGCTCTGATGAGCTTGCTGCTCTGGTGCCCCCCACCACGTAGATTCACTAGACAAACCCGACAATCTGCCAAATCCCATCCATACACTGTGGAAGTCCCAGATGCCGAAGAGCTTTCTACTCCAAAAGCTTCTTTCCACGTGCTATTGGACTCTGGAACTCCCTCCCTGCTCCCTGCTTTCTTGACGTTACTGACATGCAGAAATTTAAAACTAATGTAAACAGACATCTCGCTGCGCAGCTCCTTAATTAGGTTGATCTCCCAAAACCTTCACCCTTTTTTTCTCAGTAGCCCCTTACGTCTACAGTTGCGGCCTGCCTTGTTTGCGGTGAACTACGTTAAAAAAACAAATAAAAAAAAAACACCTCACGCGTCTCCGAGTCTTAATCGTACTTTTACAACATTATAATGTCTTCTGATCATTTGATAATGCTGTTGCTGCCAATTACATTTCTGTATAATGGTATCTAACCCTTCAACGATATTGCTCAGTGTAATATTTTGACAATGACATGGATAGGGAATGTATATCGTCCGCCTTCCTGTCAAAATCGCATTCTGGGCCATATTTAGACTTCGGGGAATAGAGTTGTCATATCACAAAATAAATCGATGTCTTCCTCGCTAAAGAAAGGGTAGTCTTACTCATCCAACATGTCAATAAAAAGCGTTGACTTGATCAATGCTTTTATGTAAGTAGATTTTTTTTTTATTGAAATGGTTCGTGAATATAGCACTTTTTTATATTTTGTATTATATATATATAATATAATGTTATTTTTGGTACTACTGCAGTTTACGAACCGCGCTAAAATAATAACGTTATTATTTGGAAACCTATTTTTAACATAGTGAGGGGTCTTTGTTAACTATTCTGTACTTTCACCCTAATTTAATAAACAAAAGATACCGTAAACATTTGATTTTTTCTTATGATGCTGGTATATTATGGAGAAACAGACGACAATAATGTTAGCGTTGAATTGCATTTTTTTTTCAGTTTCACAGACGAAGCAGTTTCTAGCTGGACACTCGCCACAGGACAAACGATCGGAATTCAAGCAACATAAGTGAGTGGTGGTGAAAGTGATAGAAAAAAGGAAAGAAAATATACGGAGGGGGGGGTCCCTCCTTTCTCAGGATTACTCCACTCATCACCTTATGATGTTGAGTGTTTAATATCAAGTACCATTTTTGAATCGTTGGCTTTACTCGACCAGGGATTGAACTCCTGTTCGCCGGATTATTAGTTATTAGCTTCCCTATTTACCAAGAACTATAAAATACTTAACTAAAAACAGTTGTAGCAACTGACTTAATTTCAAATTATACCAACCTTTATCAATATTTATTTATTTGACATTTGGTGACCCTGTGATATATATTTATTCTGTTACTTAATATTTTATACCGTATGTCACATGTCAAATTAAGCCATAACTATGTATATTCCATATTGTGCTAACTGACCTCACGTTTGTCCCCCCGTCAAATATACCGTATAACACACTGCACCGAACAACTCGTATCGACACTTAACTTCGAAAATATATGACGTTCAAGTTATCTGTAGAAGAAGTTTACCCGTGTTATTCAACACCATTTTTCTTTCATATAATATTCCAATTTTGGGTTCCAAACAGTCACAGACTATCTGTTAGTAGTGTTCGGCCTAATATTGATATACATTCATAGAATTACGTCAGTAATTTAGTCTTTCATATATAACCTATTATTATTTTTAATGACCCAAAAGGAAAAGAAAAACACCTATAGTTGAATTTTTATTTAGACTGAGGAATTCTTTTCCAATTTATTTCACACGGCGGAGGTTGTCTGACTTGCTATTTGCTTTCCAATGTAAGTTTTTCTCATTCTTTTTATATGTCTATACGATAGGACATAACTATAACGAGTTGAAGAAAAAACCGAAATTCATTTCTGATGCGCGAAAATAATACCAACCATAGTTTTGCCTTTTCTAATTTTCTTTCTTTTAATTTTCTTCCGTTAATCATTGAGAAGTAGGGCGGGTTGGGTGGGTGGGGGTGCTAGACATAAAAATTACATCGAGTGGAACGTAGGGGGCTAGACACCGAATGTTAAAAACTATCAAATACGTTAGAATTGAAAGCGAACAATCGTCGCTGACATAAAAAATCAGAAAGAAAGAAAGAAAGAAAGAACAAGTGCCAATCTTGAAAGTTCAAAAACAAAGGAAAGAAAATAAACATATAAATTGGTATAAAAATCAGAAAGGAAAAAAGAAAGAAAACGTTATGGAAATGGATTTGCGTTATCTCTCTCTCTCTCTCTCTCTCTCTTCTCTTTCGTCGGGTAGTTTTGTACTCGTTAACTTTTGTGTGACAGGACAGATATATATTTACAAATTAATTTATAATAGAGTCGAAGATAGACAGATGATGACAATTCCATCGAATAGCATTTTCATAATTTGCAATAGAAATCAAAGAAGCGTCTTCAGAGTTTATTAAACTTTACGTCATTGTAGAAGAATCGATTTGAAGAGTTCTGCACGGAAAATGATCTTTTGCAATATCCGGTTAATAGGAATGGCAATAACAACTCCTCGCTTGAAAAGAGACATTGCTTCATTGGTTGCATTTGGAAAATAAAATATGATTGCTAGTGTGTCACATTTCTCTTCAAAACACCTTGTTTATAGCTAATTAGAAACAGAGAATAAATATAGTCAAGGCGTCACAGCCAGGCGATTGGTCCAAGTGCATTTTCACTATAATACAATATTCTTCTTTGATTGTATGATTTGGATTATTCTGATTAATATTCTCATTATGTTTCGCTTTTTCTTAGATAAGGATTAATTCTTTGTATTATTTTCATTATTCAGTCTGCTGACCTCATATTGGTTGTCATTCCCGCAACGGATAAACGTGTTAAGTATAACCACTTCTAAGTGATAGTCTTCTTGAGGTTGAAGGTTCAATACTCGGTAGAGGCGATACTAAGAATACAATTACAATTTACTTGAGACTTCTAGTCAGTGATGGCTGACGGAACGCGAGCAAGCTCAACCTGTTGATTAAATGAAGGGTTTTGTTTATGATTGTGTACAGATTCACACGTTCAATATAAAGATTTGCGAATTCGACAAGACCCACTTGTAGAAAGTCGGAGGTTATATTGACCGGAATCTTGTGAGAATAACAACCAAGATGATAACAGTAGCCCAAATAATCCAAATAGTACATGCTATTCTAATTTTGATTGTTATTTTAACAACGTTTCGGCTGATGACACCTCCGTACCTTTTCTGGTACATTTTCCGAACGTAGCAGCCTTCTAGTCGAACTGCGAAACATATAGTTAATTTCAAATTAAACCATTTTTTATCCTCGTGGGAGATTGTTGTTCCATCCGCCATGACCAAGTTGAATTGTTCAAATGTTATTTTTCGTTAGTATCGCTTGCAATGAGGATTGAACTGTCAATCTGAAGAGGACTGTTACTTAGAATGGATTTATACGCAGCCCATTTATCCGTTGGCTACGGGTCAATAATTCAAATGATACAAATTATCAATCGTTATTAAAATAAAAGAAGAAATATTCGAAACATCGTCTAGATTTATAACAAAAACTGTGAATATTAGGTAAAAAAAAACAATCAGGGCGTTTAATCATACTAGACATAATATATATGTCTCGGTATTCTTAAAATAAATGACCGGTGTTATTTCACACAATGTTACTGTTCAATTATATTATGAGTTTTAGTTAAAGCTTTGCATACACAACATCTCTATTACATAAAACACCATTTAAAGAGTATATATAGGGTTTAGCATAGCTTTCAGTAAAACAACACTTCAGAAATTGATTCATTCCTTACAATTACTTGAAAAGGCGTAGTAATTCCTCCAGAGCTTGAGGGTAACAGGTGTGTACCTTCCAAATAATTTTGGTGCAGTAATTGCCACACTTTATCCACAAGCATTTGAACTATTGATCCATTTCCTTATCTATACGTTGCTTCTATATCCCCGCGCTTCATATGACTACACCTCTCTTTTAAGTTCTAATCCGGAATCTTGGAGAAGCTTATTGTCATTCATATTTCAGAAAGTCGGTGCTAGCGAGAAATCAATTGTAGGCGCCTGTTGCGATAACGCAAAATGATTTGCAAAGGTTATCGAAAGATATAGGGGGGGGGGCTGGGAATCCGAGAAGACTTGTCACTCAGACTCCAAGCAAACACCGCTTGTTATTGGCAGTGAGCAATTACTGATAATGACTTGTCTAAACACTCCTAGTGAGTAAAAAAAATAATAATATTAATATTAATAATAATACTAATGCACAATGCACTATTCCCGAAAGATGATGCTGATCGACCCTACGTGAATAGGAAGGGAGGGGAAAGAGAATATTAAGTATAGAAAACTGTGTGGAAAACACACAAAAGACTTGGAAAATACATAACTCAGAACACAGACAGACTGATCACTGCAGCAAGAGACCCCGTCAAAATGAACAATGCAAGGAACAGCAGCAAAACACGAAACAAAAAGACAAGAAAAGAAAAGTGGAAAGAGAAACAGCTACATGGGCGATTCATAAGAATGAAAAGATGAGAGAATTACGAAAGCACCTGAAGATGGCTAAGAAAATGCCACCTGAACAAAGAAACGGAATCAATACTGACAGCTGTACAGAACAATACGATTAGAACTACCTACATTAAAATCAAAATATATAGAATCCAGGATAACAGTAAATGTAGACTATGTATACAAAGAGATGAAACAGTAAACCACATAATAAGTGAATGTAGCAAACTAATCCAAATAGAATACAAGAACAGACACGACTATGCGAACGACTGCATTTTAAACATGCAAACTAATGGTACAAACCGGCGACAGTACTGCAAAACGAAAACCACAAAATCCTTTGGGACATGGAGTTACAAACTGATAAACTCATCCAAGCAAAAAGACCGGACGTCATGATATTTAACAAGAAGGGAATGCAACTGTCAAATTGTAAATGTTGCCGTTCCAGCAGACCACAGGGAAAGATCAAAGAGACGGAAAACGAAGAAAATACACGGAACTTACCAGAGAACTTAACGGAGTATGGAACATGAAGAAAGTTAATATAATACCAATAATTGTAAGATCAGTAAGAACAGTCCCGAAAAACTTGGAAAAAGACTAGAAGAAATTTAAATCAAGGGAAAAGCCGCGACTATACAGCGAACGGCAGTGATGAAGACAGCTGAAATCTTAAGGAAAATCATCGAATGTGGAAACCAACCCACATAAACTAAAAACACTAAATAACCACATTGAAACTGCAAGCAGATGTAAAACAAAAAGATAGAAGGAGCATCACATGAACCCAAGAGAACTGAAACTGCAACACATCTTATAAACTGTGTGCCCCCCCCCCTAAAAAAAAGGGCATCAGTTTCGGCTGATACAACAAGAATAGTCGTGAAGGGTCAAGGAGGAAGGACCGAGGAGTGGGAACATACTAACAAACCTCCACTGGATGAGTGCGGAGAGTACTGGGATATTGGAGTTAGGCTTATTGCCACCCAAATTCTAGTGAAGACCAATGGTCGTTGCCAGTGAAGAATCAATGGTAAGCGACTGTTTCAAAGTCATTTGCAAAGATTATCGAAAGAGGTGAAGAGCACTGTAAATCTGTGGAGACATGTTGTCAGCCAGAGTTTAGGGAACACCACCGGTTATCATCAGTGAGTAATTTCTGATGATGACCTGTGTGAAAACTATTAGTGAGTAGAAATAATAATAATATGTAACTGAATCTGCCAGAAATCCAATATAACCCCTAAATGATGGTCGCTCTAGTATTGGTTGGTACCACACACAATGCTGGTGAAAGATCATGGAAGATGGAAAGACCGATAGGTGTAGAGCACCATTCAGACCTCACTGGGAGGTCGTCGAGTGTTCTGAAACCTAGGTGATGCTTATTACAATTTACATTCCAGAGAAAGGTGTTATCAGCGGAAATCAATGGTGAACTGATATTGCGATAATGCAAAGTGATTTGCAACGGTTGTCGAAAGTGGCGAAGAGTGTTGAGTATTTGGGGAGATTTGCGTCCAGTCAGACTCCATGGAACACAACTTGACAATCAGTGATAATAACTCGTGTTAAAACTGTTAGTGAGTAAGAAATACAATTAGTGAAGATAGGTTCGCTATTAATACACCAGATACACTTAGTTACAGATATATCCATATAAAGATATACTGAAATAATTATTACGACATGAATGTCTTGAGGACTAATGAAAGTTGTTTTCCTTAAACTATGATGCTGTAAACTTATTTAAAACTAGATTTAAACAAATAGATATCATTTCGTGGTTTGTTGTGTGATATGGGAATACGAACATTACTTCTAGTCAGTACAGTTACGAGATGTATCGGATATTTATAGTTAGAAGCGACAGACGGCTTTCTCAAATTTACGCCTGGAAGACTGACCGACGTAAACAGGCAAAAGAAAACCAAACGGATTTGACACCCGGGCAGTGCCGATTATATCATTTGCTTTGCATATGACATCTAAAGAGACACCGATGCTTAAATACGTTGAATGACTTCTCTGTCGGTTTACGTCAGTCCATTGGCACTGCCCTTCTCGTTCCTGCATTCCAGAGCCATTGATGCCAGCCAACACCTACGCTGTCCCAACAAACGGGCCGAGAATATTCCATAATAGACAGGGCGTAAATGTACTCAGAGATTTATCCTTTGTCTATTATTCACAGAAATGTCAAACTCAATTGATGTTACCGACTGTGTGATTACGCACTATATATATATATATATATATATATATATATATATATATATATATATATATATATATATATATATATATATATATTAAAGAAAACATTTTGATATTCAAACGAGGTCGATTGAACAGAATAGAACAGAATACCTATTTATACTTTAATTTTAGATTTATTAAAGTCTTTTTCTTGTGAACAAGTCGGTAAAATTGGCACACACACACACACATATATATATATATATATATATATATATATATATATATATATATAAAACACACACACTACAAAATCTACACCCCAAAATCAAATTCACACTAGAACACAATCACACAGAGCTACCCTTCCTAGATATACTAGTTAAAATTAAGAACAACCATATTATCACAGACATCTACCACAAACCCACGGACACCCAACAGTACCTCCACTTTAAAAGCCATCACCCCAAAAGCTGCCTAAAATCTATACCCTATTCTCTAGCACGCAGAATATGCACTATAGTCAGTGACAAAGACCTCCGGATTGTCCGACTGGAGGAACTACGTTAGACATTAGCAAAAAGAGGATACCCCGCACAAATAATACACAAAGGTATAGAATTAGCAGAGCAAATACCATTAGAACAATTACGAATTCCCCAAAAACGGAACAAAGAACACATATTAGCATACGTATCTACACATAACAAAAACAACCCAGAATTATTCACAGAGATAACAAGAAACCTAACCTTACTCAATCAAAATAGCAAACTAAGCAACATACTTAAAACAATGAAGATAATCAAAAGCAAACGCCAACCGAAAAACCTCAAACAAATTCTAACCTCATCTAAATTCAATCAACATGCATCACAAGGGGTCACAAAATGCAACAAAGAAAGATGTGGAGTTTGCGACATAATAATAGAGGGTAACACATACACATTCAAAAATCCAACACAAACCTTCAAAATAAAGAAGGATCTAAACTGCACCTCTAAAAATGTAATATATGTACTTGAATGCATAACATGTAAAAAATACTACATAGGTGCCACAAAAACATTCAATAATAGAGTGGCCCTCCATAAGAGCAATATTAAAATTCAAGAAAATAGAAAATTGCCTGTCTCCAAACATGTACACTCATGCAGCAGTGGAAAATTCCAGATAATGCCCATTTTCCAAACTCAGGACTACTCATACCTCCTAACACAAGAAAAAATCTTCATATACAAATTTAACCCACCATTAAATAAGTCATAAGACAAATCACACCACAGACATATAAAAACAAGTACGAACACATGTATAAACAGGAACCCATCTGCACTCGGACACGTGTGCATTTGCACACCCTAACACATGGAACAAATACATACCCCATGTGAGTGTATTCATACACACATACAGAAAATAATATGAATGTGTGTGTGTATCTATCTATCTATCTATCTATCTATCTATCTATCTATCTATCTATGTGTATATATATATATATATAGATATACCTTCCTATAATTCTATTTATATTTCTATCTACCCTCAATCTTCCTTCCCCCTCTCTTACTTTTTCTCCCCCCCCTACTTATGTATCTACTCACCCATCCTCTTTTATACTAATCTCTCTCTCCAAACCCAAGCAAACATCCTCACCCCCAACCACCCACACATCCACATTCATGTGTGAACCCAGCAGGGACACCGTCATGAATGACCGGGAATGACCACACCCACACATACCATACAGATTTGACCGACAGCAATTAAAGCAATAAAACCTAATACACAAATGAACTTAAATGACCGAACACTGGCCAAACTAAATATATTTTTATCTCAACAAGATAGCATTTTTTTCTGTCAAACAGAACAAACATTTTCTCCTGTCAAATGGAACAGACACTTTCAAATGAAAGAAAAATGAAACGTTTTCTCAAATGAAACACTTTTATCAAATGGAATTTACATCTGAAGAGAGCATAATGGATAAACGATAAATGCTCGAAACGCGTTATGTAATTATATTTAAAAAACTTAAAATGTTAAAATGATAAGATAATAAATAATTATTGAAAAAGTTTTTTTTACTAGCGTTGGTAACCACAATTCTTTAAATATACTTTTTTCTCTCGTTGGAACTGCACTGATGCTACACAACCCTCTTCTCTCTCTCTATATATATATATATATTCAATTGGGATCATACATTAGTTATATCTTCCATTAATACCTTCGGTTTCACGAAAACACTGAAAACTCAGCCCGCAGGTCTAAAAATACCAAAAGTAATTGATTCTTCAATCGATATTCTGATAGTGTAACACTTTTAGTTTCTTCATAGTCTGTTACAGGGGTGGTCGATCGAAGATTTACGAATGTATGGTATTTATTGAAATAAAAATACATACGATCTTACACGTGTGATAGAGTACTCTGATTATTTCTCCTATAACATTGAATTACATTATATGTATCTATGTTATAATTCAGAATATTATAACATAATTAATTTTACAAATATATTTACAATGTTATCATGAGGTAATTCCTAATACAATAAGATATGCCTAATATTGAGGATAAAGCAATATTATTGTTTAGTAAGAGCGAAAATAGGTAAATGTAAAATTACAATGTCCTTTAAATCTAAATTTAGGAGACTTGTGGATGTATACTCTACTTTGTTGCACATGCAGAACATAAGATAATACATATGTAAAGTATGTAGCTTTACATTTACCTATTTTTGCTCTTACTTAACTATTTATATCAAAAGACGCCGAAAAAGACATCTTGGAAATAATAACTATAAAAATGAAATACGTTTCTTTGAAAAGAGAGTATTTATGTACTCCTCTCCAGGAGTTAGGCACAAGGCCAGTTTTTATCCTACTCCCACAAGTAAGATGTGATCCAAGGTCGGGTCGGAAAAGTGGGGTTTGAAAAACCAGCGCCCGAGAGGTGAGCACTCTGGCCATTTAAAAATTGCCTGGGACAGACCCATTGATCGGCGTAAGTCAACCCCCGAAGGACAAGACAATGCAGTATGGGGTGCAGTATCCATGGGAACAGATACTACACTTTGATCTCAGCCAAAACGCCAAGCAAAAGAGTCAAACGATTGTTGACGTTAATTCTTGGAACTAATAAATAATGTTAAAAAATCTTTTGATTCATTTATTTATTTATTTATCACTATTCATTTTCTCTCTCTTATCTATCTATCTATATATATATATATATATATATATATATATATATATATATATATATATATATATATATAAACAAACTATTTAGCGAACGTTAAATGGTTTACAGCAGGAAAAGTAAGTTTGCAAAGTAAATTTCGCGTACAACAAAATCGTAGGATAAATTTCAGAGGAAACATTTTTTAATCAATGAAACGGACGGGACGAAAAAATGAAATTGCTAAAATTTTACTTAAAGCCTTATCGTCGGACCCTCTAAGAGAAAACGTCAGAAAGATAAATTTAAAACTTAGAAAATCGAATGATATATATATATATATATATATATATATATATATATATATATATATATATATATATATATATATATATACTATCGAACATAGTTTTTGGCTTTCCCTTTTTCATTTTACATTACGTCAGATCATTTTATCTCAACATATATATATATATATATATATATATATATATATATATATATAGAGAGAGAGAGAGAGAGAGAGAGAGAAAGATTGATTGACAACGCATGGAATTAGTTCAGTATTTCAACATGGATATAGTAACGAACTGTTAAAGTGATATATAGAAAGTTATTAAGAAATGGGTAACCTGATGAATTAATTGCGTATGAGTTTTTTCGTACATAACTGAAGGCAAAAGATGGGGAATATTTTAACATATATTTTACGTGATTAATATATATATATATATATATATATATATATATATATATATATATATAGATAGATTACTTGTAAGGAGGTAATAAAAGTCATGTGACCGATTTTAAAAATATATTTGCCGTTAGAAATTCATATTTTCATTTTTTGTTATCCAACGCTGAGCTGGGGTAGAGGGGGAGGGCGAGGAAAAGAAAAAGAAAAAGAAAAATATATTGGTCGTTAGAAAAGTTTAATTTACAGCTATTTGTATTTTTATTTTTATCCTACGCTGAGCTAGGGTAGGGGGGGTTCGAAGGAAAAGAAAAAGAAAGGGAAAATGAAGAGGGTAGAGAGGGGTTAGGGGTGAGTGTCTATAGCCATTTAGGGTTTGAGAGAGAAAGAAGGTGTTAAGAGTGTATGTCAGTAGCCATTTAAGAAAGTTGTCGTGGGTTGATGTGTCTGTTTTCTGTACACAGCATTGTTTTAATCTATTTCAATGCAGACGTATAACAGTTACACGACAAAAAGCCTAAAGGGATATTTAGTTTAAATTATTATTAGTGATAAATTTATGACCTTAGTATTAATAAATTATGCTGTTATATTTTGATCAATTGGCATTTAATTTTAATTATTTTGATGGATAAGTAAATGTATTTTAATTCTAAATAATATTTAGCAGTTAATTAATACAACATAGTGGTAATTACCTTTATTTTTAGTAAGAGTCATATATGGATTAGTGGCAGTAGTATTAATAGATTTAATTCTAGATAATAATGAGTTAAAATATAGTGGGGATTATTCTTAGTAAGAATCGTATATAAGTTTATGACATTGATATTGATAGATTATACTATTATATTTAGTTTTAATTATTTTGGAGTATAAATAAATGTATTTCGATTATAAATAATAGTTAGTAATGAATTAATAAAACATATTGGTAATTGCTTTTATTTTTAGTGGAAGTCATATATGGATTAATGGTAGTGGTATAAATAAATTTTATTATTCGTTGTAATTGTATTACTAATGGTGGGGTTAACACCTGTTATAAGATTAAAGATAATATTGGCGGTAAGGTGTTCTAGTTAAAGTTGTTAACACAAGTTATGGTCTATGAGTGGGGGAGACTAAGAATGGTGGGGGTCAGTAATTTTGAGTAAAGTGAGCAGTATATAATTAAAAAAAGTGATTCTGGTAATATGTGGTTGACTTTTGTGGGATTTTGTGAGCTGGATGTTGAACGCATACACGTACTCGTGCACACATATAAATACATATATGTATATGTATACACAGACATTCATACATGCACTCATACTCATACGCATATACACGAACACACAGATACACATATATGTGTACACATGCATACGTATACATACAAATACACAAGCGTACACATACACATATAAATAGTTACAAATTTTATATTTTCATACATATGCATATACATATATCCACAAAATTTACCTATACATATATATCTAAAAGTTCTACTTGAACGTGTTATGATATTTATTCAAAAGGGGGTAATTGTATTGTATTTGTAGTTCAGGGTTAAGGTTATTTGGTTTGGAGGTGATTATGAGTGTTAATTTAAGGGGGTTGTTGGGTATTGGGTTTTTTTGGTTTAATTGTATTATTTAGGAGGTGTTGTACAGATTACTAAGGGGATGTGATCTTTTATGCCTACAGTTGATCGATATTTCTTGTTTTTGTTTAAAAGCTTTCCTCTGTCGGTAAATTTAATTATTTCAAGCTTTTCGCCGAGGCATAAATAGCATGGTGAGTTTAAGGAGCTACAGGTGCTAGTTTTTCTGATAGTGTTCCAGATTACAGTTGGTGATTTATTTTTATTAGTTAATTCCCAGTGGTAATTTGAGAGTGAAGTTCAGCGTTGGATAAAAATAAAAATATGAATTTAATTTAAATCTTACATTAACCCTTCTCAGCCCGCGACAAACACTAAATGGCTATAGCCACTCACCCCTAACCCTCTCTACCCCTCTTCCCTTTCCCTTTCTTTTTCTTTTCGTTCGAACGCCCCCCCCCCACCCTAGCTCAGCGTTGGATAAAAATAAAAATACAAATAGCTGTAAATTAAACTTTTCTAACAACCAATATATTTTTCTTTCTTTTTCTTTTTCTTTTCCTCGCCCCCCTCTACCCCAGCTCAGCGTTTGATAAAAAAATGAAAATATGAATTTTTAACGGCAAATATATTTAAAAAATCGGTCACATGACTTTTATTTCTGTTTCCTCTTCTTCTTTGCTTGTCTCCATTCTTCCTGGAATTCAGCGACCGGATCGATCATAAATAACTGACTAGACCTCAGCTCTTGATAGTTGTAGATCGATAACATCGACATGCCAGTGTAGCGGACCTTGTACATGTTTGAATAAAAGCATTCACAATACAGCTCTATATTTTTATTGAGCACTCTTTTATAAGCCCGGTTTGATTCCCTTTGAATTTCTACCCTGTGGATTTTTACCCTACCTGGATTACTATATATATATATATATATATATATATATATATATATATATATATATATATATATATATATATATATATATGTGTGTGTGTGTGTGTGTGTGTGTGTGTGTGTGTGTATATGCATCCTTATGGAAATAAACGTTAAATAACTCAGCTTTCGTATTATATTTCGTATTATATATATATATATATATATATATATATATACATTTCTTAAATATAATCGTAATTTTATTTTATCATGTGGTGTATGAGAACATCAAATGTTTTTTTGGATCACGAACTATGGTCTTCGTTAGTTAGCTTCAATGTAGAAAAGTTAACCTCAGTTCGTGATCAAACATTATGTTGAACGATTTTTGTGTTTCTATACGTGGTAAAATAATAAATAAAAATTATAAAACCAGATTATTACATTTATATATATATATATATATATATATATATATATATATATATATATATATATATATATGCAGACAAATGTTACAACATACACCAGAAAAGGTGCTGGAAAACGAAAAACACAAAATCCTCTGGTATATGGATATACACACAGATAAACTCATACAAGCAAGGAGACCTGATGTTATTAGAATCGACAAGAATGAAAAATCTATCAAAATCGTGGACTTCGCCGTTCCAGCACACCACAGGGTGAAGATCAAAGAGACGGAAAAACGAAGCAAATACAAAGAACTAGTCAGAGAACTGAAAGAAATATGGAGCATGAAGAAAGTCAGTATAGTACCAATAATCGTGAGAACAATCCCTAAAAACAGACTGGGAGAAATTGGAATCAAAGTGGCCATCAAAACCATATAAAAGACGGCAATCTTTAGGAAACCCCCATAGAATTTAAAACAGGAAGAAAACAAAACCACGAACCAAGGAAAATAAACTGCAAGAAACATCACTTCATAAGCTCCCCCTCCCCCTAAATAAATTACACTGGCTTCAGATGACACCACACAAAAATGAACCAATGAACAGAAATTACAAGAAACACAATAAGCTCTTCATATTCACCCCCCCCCCAAAATATAT
Organism: Sepiola atlantica; assembly: GCA_963556195.1. Lineage (NCBI taxonomy): Eukaryota > Metazoa > Mollusca > Cephalopoda > Sepiida > Sepiolidae > Sepiola > Sepiola atlantica. The sequence goes on along the minus strand of OY744518.1, from coordinate 160,139,792 downwards.
ATAAATAAATAAATAAATACAATTAAAAAAAATATATATAAAAATGGTGCCGGCCTAGGATTACACCAGACAATATATTTGTAGAGGGTCGAGGAGGTGTAGAAGACTGAGGAGGGACAGCACAAACCAGACCTCCACTCGAAGAGTGCGGAGAATGCTGGGATCTTTGGGAGGCTTATTGCCACCTAAATCCCAGAAACGACTAATGGTCCTTACCAGCGAGAAATCAATGGTAAGCGGCTGTTGCGATACCGCAATGTTATTTACAGTCGTTATCGAAAAGAGGTAAATGATACTGGAAATCTGGGAAGGCTTGTTGTCACTCAGACTCCAGGAAATACCACTGGTTGTTGTCGGGGAGCAATCGCTGACGATTACTTGTGTGAGAACTCCTAGTAAGTACAAATAATAATAATAATCTGTTAGCAATATAGAGGCGGGAAATACTCATACACAGAAGCGCGTGAAGTGTCATAGTTGTATTAATATGTAGTAATAGTGATTTATGAAGACCACTTATATCAGAATTCGTCAGATGTTATTTTCTCAAAAAACCCAAGAGAACAAAGTCATTATCGTTGGACGTGATTATTTCCCTTTAACTGCTAAAATTATTACTTTTTATACGTAATTTAAAGAAGGATATGCAGAAAAAGAAGTTGTTCATGAAAAGAAGAATGTTTAAAAAAGAAAGTGCGATTTATTTTCCAGGAAATTTACTTGAATGTTTAGCAAAAAATGTTTTGATTTATTTCTTAACACCGATTTCGTAAAGAAATATAAAACAGTTAAAGAAGAATACACGAAAATGTAATACATTTCATTTAATTAGGTTTCCTAAATAATTATATATCGGTTATTTAAGTTGAATTGGAACACTAAGAAAAGGATGTTTAGCTTGAACATACGGCAGCAAAGGATAAGGGCGCTTTATTTTTTATTACATGTGTCATCGTTAAATGATCACGTCCTAAAACAGTATAGATATATTTAAATAACAACTAACGGATGTAAATCTGAACACTCAAAGATAATTATTTTAACGAGTTAAAAAGTATCATCCTTGTTAGGGCAAATAAATGAATATCTCTGTACATACAAGCCTTTATTAATGTGAATGCTATTTGGATACAGTAATCCGTTAGGATCTTGTGCCATTAAAAATATAGCTATAAGTGTAAGTATATGTTTGAATGGAAAATTAATTTACCTATTATTAATTTAATTATTAATATATTCATTTAATAAATTATTATCTAAAGTTGGACAAAGAGAATCACTCTTATTTTGTAAGAAGCTAGTACTGTTTAGAGCATAAGCGGAATTAGTATGTTCAGAAGAAACTATTGCGAATTATTATTTTGTAAGTGTCAATAATATGTTAAAAGGATTGAAATGATGAAATCGCTAGTCGCAATCAAATATTGAGTTGTCAGATGCAATTCTATATAAACCTAAAGGCGATAGTCCGTCTTATTTTTCTATTTAATATATATATATATATATATATATATATATATATATATATATATATATATATATATATACTGAAGTGGTTGGTAATATTTGACAATATTATGACAGTCGATGCTGTATTTAATTCTGCGAGTCTAATGATTGCCTTAGGGTGCGTTACACTTCTGGCTGTCTGATTTGGTTTATTACCAATTCTAATGGCGTTATTGGTAGCCGACATTTCTTGGACTGATTTATCGGACTCAATCTATTCATTTTGATTAGTTGTGCAAATTAATCTAACTTTTCACTTATATATATATATATATATATATATATATATATATATATACAGAAAAGATAGAAAGAGAGGAAGAGAGATACAACTTTTACTTACTTGTTCACATAAAATGAAATTAAGAAATACTCACATATATATATATATATATATATATATATATATTTAAGTGTGAGATGATATATACAATTATTTCCACAATCAGACAACGCCGCAGCCCACAACCTATGAAATAAAAAACTGGAAGTCCTAGACTCGAGTTTCGCCCACCTTTGGGCTCATCAGTAAAACACATCCGAACTCAAGATTCGAAACCCGAGTCGCTTGCATCCCAAGCGAGTACTCTGCCACTGAGCTACCTCGCCACATACAAGAATGTCTATTAATTTACACACATTAAGCAAACGGTGGCGAAGGCCGAATGTGGAATTTACCATCGCCGCGGTTTGCTTAATCTGTGTAAATTAATAGACATTATTGTATGTGGCGAGGTAGCTCAGTGGCAGAGTACTCGCTAGGCATGCAAGTGACTCCGTTTTCGAATCCTGAGTTCGGATGTGTTCTACTGATGACCCCAAATAAGGGCGAAACTCGAGTCTGGGACTTCCGATTTTTTATTTCATAGGTTGTGGGCTGCGGCGTTGTCTGTTTGTGGAAATAATTATATATATATATATATATATATATATATATATATATATATATTCTTGTGTCTATAATCTATTTTCTCATACTGATACGAAGGCACAGTAGGAGGTACTATTCCCTAACAGAAAGATTACTTCCCCCGATACGCTTTCACTAGATTACATCCACAAACGCCCCATTATTAGATTCGATTCGGTCTTGGAGAGAAAGCAAGAGATAAAAACTGACGACGACGAGGAAACGAAATTAAGAAAAACATCATTTACTGCCACTCACTCAAACTTTATTAAGATACAATGCGATATTTCTTTAGATTTATAATAGTGAGACCAGTGAGGAATCGGCATTGTTCCGAAAACGTGATGGACTCAAGAAACTCCCTCTACCAGCTCCTATATATTCTCATTTTTTATATCTTTTTTTAATTATAACTTTTATAGTTATTAATATTAACGTTGTGTTGGCTGTTTGTCCAACCCTCTGAGCGCTGAACCTTTTTTTGTAGAAAAATGATTTTACACCTATTTGTAAAATGACTCTGTAAGCTTAACCTTTCATTGTATGCCTAAACAACGTATATGAGATTTGTAGAATATAAATACGACTATCAAAATAAATTGTAAAATGTTATTAATTTGCGTATTGTGATGGCGGCCATTTTGAATTTATAATGTAAAACTGTAATTTTCTTATGCATATATTAGTTAATTGCTGAATTAATTATGTACATTTGTGCTGTTGTGTCTTATATTGCCAATAAAATCAGTTTTGCATGTAGTATCGTCTGCTATTTGAAGTGGTAGACTTGTCGCAATTTTGCGACAGTTGTACTGAGAGGGTTACAGTCTACGTGAATCGCATTCATATTATCCTGTGTTTAAGAGCACGAATACTCGACTTTTGTGTGTGTGTAAAGTGAGACAAATAGAAATAGGCACAAGATATGTTACATGCTAGATTTGCAAGCTGAAAATCCTGCACTTAGTGTATTTCCACTTGACCTTTACTGACTTCATCTGAATGCTCGAAGAAACTACGTAGACGCATACCGTGCCCGATTTACTATCGTCGTTAATTTACGTTATACGCAAAAACTTGTATATATGCATATTGTTCTATTTATATCAGCCACATCTATTTATTTCTTTAGTTGCAACATGATCTTATACTTTATATCTCACGTTTTTAATAGTTGATAGGTTCTATATTAATAAAATTGTGTGACACTGATTAAGTGGATAACGATACGGATTGGCGACGTGGGTGTGCCAAGTTCGGACCGGTCGGTTCCATGATACTCTATTTACTTAGGGATGTTGGCAATCTCTACACGGTTTCTCCTGCAATAATATCAACAACAGAATCAAACCGATGCTGGTTCATACGAATTTACTTACTTTTTATGTGTCTGTGTATGTGTGATTCTCGTCTGTTTGTGTCTTACACATCATTCTCTTTATTTAGTATTAATCAATATTTTTCTAATCCAAAATGCAGTATTAAAACGGACTGAAACAACCTATTTAAAAAGTATAATTTAATTACGAAATTAAATGCAATGGAATGCGTGTCTAAAAAGCGGTGTTCAGGTTTGAACGCGTATGTTATTTTAATCTCATAGTTTATAACACTTTGTTTCAATAAATAATTTAACAACCAAAATATACCATAATAATTATTTTTTTAAATTTGAGAATCATATTAAAAAAAATAATAATTTGGTAAAAGAATGTAGGCATAGTTTGAAAATAGGTAACACAAAGATGAAAGAAAAGGGCCCATGGGCAATACCGGGTTAATGCAGCTAGTTTAAAAAATATGTATTAAATATTCAAATCTATATACTAGTAAACAGTTATGGTGTTTTCAGAGTTTGTCTGTTTGTACGCAAATTGAAACATGTGATTGGTTAATAAAAAAAGGAATAGGAAGTGCACACATTACTAAGGCAGTAGGTTTTACAATACAAATACCTGAGTTCAAATCTCACGTACGTTGTAAAATATTTAAAAAAAACTGGATACATGTTTTAATAAAATTAAACAAATTAACACAATATAATAACATAAAAATCATTAGATGAATATTTTTTTTAAATTAGGCTTTTTTATATAACTCGCCAAAAGTAGAGTATCTTCTATGTATTTGTTCTAATTCATGATACTTATGAATGTTAGGCCGAGGAGTTTGAATGTTGGACTTTCAGGAAGGTTGATATTAGCCAGGGCAATTGATTGCTGGAAAGGTTTCTTATAATTGTTAAAGGAAAAAAGCTTTGCCTTAGAAGCATTAAATGCAACCATCTATGTATGGTCCAATCCCACTACAGACTGGGGGTACTTTTCCAAGGATTCAGCCATTGCCTCGGACCCAGGTACTAGTTTTGAGTGTAGATCCAAGTTTTCACAATCAAATTTTATCCGGTCTAAATATGTAAAAAGTATTTTAAAAATACACATTTTTGATGTTTTCAAGAATCTTTTTGTCGGTCGGTTTTTCAGGTTTTCGTTAATTACACAATTATTGTCGCTCTGTAACGCTTAAGTTTGAAATAACATTTTAATTTCAGATACGCATTTGTAAGAGACTATGTATGGTAGGTAGTCAGTCTGTTGGTCTGTCACGCTAAATAAACATCTAAATAATATCCGTTGTTATTTATAATTTAAAACAGAATTTAATAATTAAAAATAATAACTTAATAATATGACGACACTTGATGATGATGATGATGATGATGATGATGATGATGAAGAATAAGAATAAGAAGAAGAGCAACAACCACACCTACACTTGGAGGGTAAGGAGACTACTGGGACCTTGGTTAAATTGTAAGCATGTTTGTCGCCTCAATGGCAATAGAACCTTCCTAGTGATTTCCAGGGACGTTTGTATCAAATAGATACAGATTAAGAGCGTTTCATCGAAGACCAAGAAGTGTAAAATATAAATTTTTGTTCACAAATCTAAGAAGACCTTCCTTTTGTAAGAAAAAAAAGAGAGAAATGGCGAAGAAATTGTTATAGGTGCGTAGTTTTATCTCAGTATGTTATGTCGGAGAACTTTTCGCGAGAAAGATTATTCTTCAGGTTAAAAAATACGGCTATGCGTTTCACGTTGTCCCCATAGATTAATCATCTATGAAGATCACCTTTAATTTGACTTTGAATTTAGGAGAATGCCGACGGGGCTGCCCAGGCAATTTTTAAACCCCACTTTCCCGACCCGACCTTGGGTCACATCTTACTTGTGGGAGTAAGATAAAAACTGGCCTTGTGCCTAACTCCTGGAGAGGAGTAAATCAATACCCTGAAAATCCTGCCCCCATCAGTAAACAAACATAGTTCATTCTATCAATCATATTCAGTCCTTTCATAATGTTATTGATCTTTCAACTGACAATCATTCCATCTCATTATCTTTTATCCTCGGATAATGGTGATTCAAGAATTAAAAGAAACAACTGCTTGACTAAGGTATTAAGTAAATAGTAGAGTAAACTTGACTTTCAAGCCTTGGTAGAGAATGTATTGTCAGAGAAAGATAATTGATAATAACACAAACTCTTGGCAGTGGTATTGTATCGACACTCTGCAAATATCGTCCAAGGTACAATAAATCTAGATTTCGGACTTTTACTATTCAAGCACGATGAGTAGGAGAATTTCAAACGGACACACTGTCCTTCAGCAGGCTAAACTGATGATGCTGATCAAGAATTTCTAGAAATCTAAAACCAGTCTTCGTAAACAACGCAACTTGTGAAAATCGAGCACAAGTCAATGACAATACACGCATAAAAATGATACACTGACACTTCGAGATTTTATAAATGCGTTGGGAATGCTCAATTTACGCAAGCTACGCGTTATTTGTCTTATTTACTGTCGTATCGAATGTCTTTGTTGTTTCAACAGACAAAGCGACGTTCTCGCGTGACTCACATTGAAACTTTATGTCGATGAGTAGTCAAAATAGTGGGTCATAAAAAAGTGATGACTAATGGAATGAAATGCCACTGTTGGTGTTGAAATGGGGGCATCTGTTACAGAGACGACATTATATTTGACTGCTGCTTTATCAGGATCTAATAATATAAACTACGATATATTTCAGCTGTCCACCATTTTTATCATTCTCTAATCTATATTTATATACACACATACATAATGTGTGCATGTTTATATATTCTTTACTAAACTATTTAACTGATCATTATGAATTTTGGAATACAGCTGCTAGTTGTAATGGGGTCGTAATATGTGCTATATGTAGTTTAAAGTTTAATTTAGTTTAATGCAAAAAGGGCAAATAGGTTGTCTAAGCCCTTCCTGATAATTCAGATGCCTCCGATGTTTATGAAATTTGAGGAATACGTATTTCAGATCTGCTTGAAATTCATTCATTGTCACCAAATAAGCAGGATTTCCTGAATTGCAATTTCTTCTCACGAGATTTTAAGATTAAGCCTTAAATGTTAGACCATTTCTAGAATCAAAATCATGTAATGGATTTGAGATCAAAATTAGAATAAGTATTCCAGACATAATGTCTAGTAACATTATATTTTCGTAAGGGGGCGTAAGTGTGGTGCAAAACTGTTCTGCCCAGGGGAATTCATTTTACCCGTCGTTGGACGGGTAGGGATCTAGTATTTATATAATGTTGTTATGTGTATATGTTTAGAAATTTTGTATGTTCATGATTCACACATAAACTAATTAACAAACCACTATAATAGTCTTATATATATATATATATATATATATATATATATATATATATATATATATTGAGATGGAGAGAGAAAGAGAGAGACAAATAGAGATAGAGAGAAAGAGAGAGTAGAGGGTAATACAGCATCAGTGCAATTCCAACGAGAGAAAAATGTACATTTGAAGAAGTGAGGCTACCGACATTTGTAAAAAACTTTTTCAACCATTGTTTGTTATTTTATTACTTTATGATTTTATAATTTCGTGATTTTATATGAAGAATATATGGAAAATATATCTGAAGAAAGTCGCATGAGGCTTTATTAAATAATAAAATAAACAATTGTTGAAAAACGTTTTTCACAAATGTTGGTAGCCTCACTTCTTTATATATATATATATATATATATATATATATATATATATATATATATATATATATATATATATATATATATATATGCGGGGTGCGTAACATATTTGAGAACAGATTTATACATGCACAAAATGTCTCTTACACAAATATAATAATGTATCTTTTTACTTAAAACCTTTTATTTTAGAATAAATATACTGTTTTGCAATTTTATTCATTAAGCTCTCCATCAGCTTCAGTAACGACTTTTAGATAAGGTATTAATCATCTCAAAGTAATTATATTTTACATTACACTAAACATGAAACCTTTATGGATTATTTGTGGGCGTCAATGGGACTGGTATTCTACTAGTGTGTATATACATGTCAATATTTGTGTGTGTTCCCCATAAAAAGAAAGTTTAGAGAAACTATATGATAACTAAAAGTGTATTCATACGTAAACTTATCTGGGGAAAACAATGGAAGTGCTCTTTGATCTCTAAGTTGTCCTTTAAGGAGACTATGTGAGCAGATCAACCGTAAAACTTGAAATATATTATACGTTGCTTACATTTTAATCATGTGCATAAAATTATTCGGAAAAAAAACACGGAAGTGGTCACGAATTTTTATGTACCTCTCTACGTTACGAATCTCTGCGTGCGAAGGGAAATATAGGCGGGAACTCGCTTAAAACTTCAAATATGTGCATTGGAGTTTACTGAAAGGTAGACTTTATGTGTAAGACACTAATTTAGATAGTTTTACAAATTTCAGATTTTTCTGATTATATATACGGGAGCAGTAAGAAAAAAAGAAATTATTATGGTGTTATGAGAATAGTGAACAAGAAAATAGTGTACGCCATTCAATTACAAACAATGTAGCAGATTATATACATCGAAAATACATCGAAAATACTGCATGTTCCGGGGAAAAAAACAAAATTGCTTCATATCTCATCTTTATTCCCTCATTCTCCAGGCAAGAAGAAGGTCCTATCGTTTCTTTACGAAAATTTCTCGTGATGCCGCCGGGCATTGATGCCAGCTTTTTTTAACCTCGAGTCTAACGCCTAAATTATTGTAAAATAATTACAGTCTTAAAAAAAAATCTATTTTGAAAGATATTTTGGAATGATTTAATTCCAAAATATCTTTCAGAATATTTGCTTAATAAATGAGTCAATTTAAAAAAAAAGATTTATTTAAAAAAAATTGACTCATTTACTAAGCAAACTCTCCATTACCAGAGTCTGGGCCTGAAGTCAACAATTTCTGTGAAAATTAATCAGGTCTGGCAGTCTGATTACATGCGTTTTGCAAAGTATTTGAAAATTGTCAGAATCTTACTAAAAACAAAGAAGAATAAAAAAAATCACAACTTAATATTGACACATAGATTTTGATATTTTGTATTAAGTGTCGCATGTTTTTAATTGAAGTCTTTAGTTTCCGTTCATTGAATTCAGTGGCAGTGAGCGGTTCGAGGATCTGTGTTGAATTCTCACTGGGTGGACGGAATGAAACAGATATAAAAGTTCACCGTGTATAAGAATTCCTGAAAGCAAATATTCACACTCGTTTTCTTTGTATTGCTTGGATAAGCTAAAGAATTGTCTACTGGAAAAATCTGGTTACACAAAAAAAGGAACCATGAAGCAATAAAAAGAAATAAACACCTATTAATAACACTAACTAGATATTTATTTACTGCGATATATATATATATATATATATATATATATATATATATATATATATATATATATATATATATATATATATATATATATATATAAATTGTAAAAGGTAAACTCACTTCTTTTTAAATACAGGAGTTTGTTGTTTGTGCTTTATAATCAGTTAGAAAAGGTAATTGATCATTAGAAACACAGGATTCACTGTTTTTGCAATACCATTGTGTACAAACTTTTTGAAGAATAAAATGATTTTTTCAGTTTTTTAGTTTTACTTTTATGGTGGAGCATGGGGATACTGGGAGTGCTTTTTCTCTTTTCCATACCGCAAACAGAACTAACACTCTTTAGGGTAGATTCCTGATGATAACAAGTCACTAGTGAGACATTAAAATAAGAAGTTTTAATTACTATTTTCAGATTGATGAAGTTTCCGTAGAAATTTTTGTAAGTAGTGCCCTCCTTGTTTTGCCACAACATTCCGGTTATCGTAACTCATTGCTGTGAACCCTGTCCATTTTATAGGATAACTTATAGATTTTTAATTAAACCTTGTATTTAATCTATGGACATTGTATTATCACATTTCATCTTCCATTTCAGTGAATTTTTTTTCTTAGATTACTCGACTACGAGACCGCACTAGAGATGTGGATGCTGAAATTTTAGTTTGAACTTCATTTATGGATTATCTTATGCTGTGAAATGAAGACTATAGCCAAAATGTTGTGTTGAAAACAATCAAAATGAGGACAGTTTAAGTTTTTGGTTAGTAAAACACATATCACATTTGAACAAACTGTTTCTCTGCTTGATATCATCAACTGGTGCGGATCCTTTTTTCTTTTTAACCACAATATACAAGTAATGATCTTTTGACATAAGTACAAATTCTCTAAAAATAATCCCACATTGAAATAAAAATTCTTCATTGAAATATGCATTTGCCTTTGTTTATTCAAAAATACCTGTCTCTTCATATATAGGAATTTGTCAATAATTGTAAAATTTATCAATTAGCTCATTGTGGTTCTTATTATTTGGTATGTAAAACACATAAAAACATCAAACTAATCTCACAGAGGAATTTTACCTTTGTTTGCAACTTCTATATCGAATATTTAAGAAAATTCACATGCCCCCCCCCCCCAGTAAAAGACCCCAGTTGCACGATTGCCTGGCCTGTAGTAGGGATGGTCATAGCCCATACCTTTCCCAAGCGTATTAGTGAAAGTGATGCAGTACCCCTGACGCACCTCGAACCTGTCACACAGAACGTACAGGCCGCACCTATTACCGCCATCTATCTATCTATCTATCTATCTATCTATCTATCTATCTATCTATCTATCTATATCTATGTATGCACTGCCCTATAGGTGGATCACGCTGTTGGGAAATGATTGGTTCCATTTATCGTAAACCAAGATTATTCTGTAAATTGAATCCGCCCGATTATCAGTATCATAAAAGTAGACAATGAATAGTAATTCGTTTAAAAATGATGAATTTCTTCCACCTATAGTAGCAGTCACAATCGGTAGTTACTACAGTCCATATATTAGAATTTCTAGGAAGCATCTAACCACACTGATGAGCCATGAAACACACACACACACACACATATATATATATATATATATATATATATATATAATGAAGAAGAATGGAAAGGAATTAGAGAAGCAAAAGTCAAATCATAATTCAATTCAATTGCTCAGAGCAAGGTATATTCCGCAAAAAGGCAATTTATTCAAGTTAAATTTTCCTTAAGCCAGGCTTTTCAAAGATCAAAATCTTATCATCAGAGGAAGTCGCTGGGATAGATAAGTTGGCAAAGGCCAAGATTTAAAATTTGAAAAAATAAAATAAAAGTTGTAGGGGGAAGAAACACAGGGCAAAATTCTGCCCGAATGCAAGCAAATGTCCGATTGCTAAAAAGTCCGGTGTCGAAAAGTCCAGCAGAGAGAATGAGATGTAGGTAGGTAGGTCGTTAAAAGGCCTGAAAGGTTGTGAGAGAGGAATCAAAGTTAAATTCCAAGAAGCCACAACTTCAGGTGCGGCGAAAATAGAAAATCCAAAGGGTAAAATGTCCAATAAGTGCAGGCAGGCAGGCTCAGAAGAGAGTGAGGTGGAAAATATTCGCCATTAACAATACTTCCTGGGCAAAGATGTCAGAGAAAATGCTTTAAAATGGGAAAAAATGTAGCGAAAATATTTTAAAGTTAGCCCGAAGCGAAAGCCGGCTTGAAAATGAGGAAAGGCATAAACTCCTGTGCGACCAGTAGCCAGGGAGGGAATGAGTGAGGGGTGTGTAGGGGGAGAGAAGAACGGGTGCGAAGAAGGAAAAGGGGTGTGGAGAGTGAATGCGGTTAAAACTAAGAGTGTGATAGTGGGGGGTGAGTCGCATGAAAGTAGAAATTGGATGTTAGCGCAAATTTGGGTTCAACTAGAAAAGGGAAAGGATGGGTAGGAGTAAGTCAACGAGTGCTGGGAGGGAGAGTTTTTTTGTTTTTTGGGGGGAAAATTTTTTGTTTCAAAGTTTAATTCTCCCTCTTCCATAAAGCACTAGCGTCTCGTAACTGCTCATTTTATTTCAACCCATACCTTTAACCACCTTGGGGATTCCCATTCCGGATATCCTTTCGAGGTCTAATTTACTCTTCCCTCATTCTAATACTCATTTTCGAGTTCCAATTTTATCGACTTTTTCCCTCATTCTATTATTATTTTCTTATCAGGCAACCCATAATTTTCTTTGCGAGCTTAAAACTAATACTAATTTCATTATCTCTTTTTCATTTTTTATTTTTCTTATTTTTATTTTTATCTTTAATTTTAATTCTATTCTTATTTTACTTTTTTATTTTTTTAATCTTTCAATTTTTAATTTTTATTCTTACTATTTCTCTAATTCTACCCTTCAATATATTTTGCCTCATTGTTTATTAGTAAGGTCTCCTGATAAAACAACTAAACCCCGAACTCTATTTATAGACGAATTCTGGCATTTGAACTCTCCCTCCCAGCACTCGTTGACTTACTCCTACCCATCCTTTCCCTTTTCTAGTTGAACCCAAATTCGCGCTAACATCCAATTTCTACTTTCATGCGACTCACCCCCCACTATCACACTCTTAGTTTTAACCGCATTCACTCTCCACACCCCTTTTCCTTCTTCGCACCCGTTCTTCTCTCCCCTACACACCCCTGGTCGCACAGGAGTTTATGCCTTTCCTCATTTTCAAGCCGGCTTTCGCTTCGGGCTAACTTAAAAATATTTTCGCTACATTTTTTCCCATTTTAAAGCATTTTCTCTGACATCTTTGCCCAGGAAGTATTGTTAATGGCGAATATTTTCCACCTAACTCTCTTCTGAGCCTGCCTGCCTGCACTTATTGGACATTTTACCCTTTGGATTTTCTATTTTCGCCGCACCTGAAGTTGTGGCTTCTTGGAATTTAACTTTGATTCCTCTCTCACAACCTTTCGGGCCTTTTAACGACCTATCTACCTACATCTCATTCTCTCCGCTGGACTTTTCGACACTGGACTTTTTAGCAATCGGACATTTGCTTGCGTTCGGGCAGAATTTTGCCCTGTGTTTCTTCGTCCTACAACTTTTATTTTATTTTTTCAAATTTTAAATCTTGGCCTTTGCCAACTTATCTATCCCAGCGACTTCCTCTGATGATAAGATTTTGATCTTTGAAAAGCCTGGCTTAAGGAAAATTTAACTTGAATAAATTGCCTTTTTTGCGGAATATACCTTGCTCTGAGCAATTGAATTGAATTATGATTTGACTTTTGCTTCTCTAATTCCTTTCCATTCTTCTTCATTCTACCTGCTCTATCCTGGATATTAAGCTATATACTCTTCACAATAGGTTTCACTTTTCCTAAAAGTTCGCTTTTAGTACACCACTTTATATATATATATATATATATATATATATATATATATATATATATATATATATATAGGACGAAACGTATACGTACATAGATAATAAACAATAACAACTATTTATTATTTGTCGCTCCTAGAAAAAGTAGAGCACTGTAAGTGCAGTATTAACACAGCATGACGTCACTAGCTTTAAATGCATCGGTCCTTTCATTAAAAAAAAAGTAGACCGCTCTTAGACGTTAAGCCGCCGATAAAGTGTTAAACTTATCGCAGTTTATTCGCTGTTAAAAATTGGCCGAGTGGTTAAGGCGTCGGATTTGAGTTGCAAAATACTCGTAATCCGGGGTTTCGAATCGCATGACTGGTAGTAAATAGTCATATCTCTATGCTGATGAGTCCCGATTATTAAGGACGAAACGTATACGTACATAGATAATAAACAATAACAAATATAATATAATATGATATAATATAATATAATATAATATAATATATATATATATATATATATATATATATATATATATAATTCCTGTGAGGGTTTGTTCATATGACTAAATCCAGTAAATCTTTACAGTGTGTATATATTACTACTCAATGACAAGTAGAGCTATATATTTATTGACTATAAATTATAATTCATGCACAAAAATATTTGTATAAATAAAAATCTATACTAAAAATTATATATATATATATATATGTATATATATATATGTAAATATATATATATATATATAAACTACGTAATATGTAATTTCTTATAGATCTCATGTTAAAATCCTGAATTTTTGGCATTATTTCTTGACATCGTCACCACAAAACTCTCCAGCTATTCATCTGTGTGAGTTCTTTTTTCATCCTTCTTCCAAACTAGTTCTACACTCGACATCACATCGCATTGTTCCGAGGTACACACGTGTGCGTAAAGGTTAAACGTATCATGTTGATACGAATCTAAATGATCTTTCTCATTAAGCTGAACAGAATGCAATTAAGTATAGAAACCAATTTTAGTTCCCAGATCCGTTTCATCACGCTGAAAGAGATGCGGTTGCAGGTGCGCCGTTCGTCTTCATTGAGTAATCGTTGAATACTTTCCTCCGTACGCTCATTCAAATGCGCGCGTTGAATGGCCCAAAGCTATCTTTGCAAATCTATATTTTGACTCACGCTGCGTAAAGGTTCAAATAACTTTAATTTCAATCCTCGTCACACGCCCGACTGCACACAATTACACAGAGACTAACCACACCACATGTGGATTGATTCACGTGACCAATAACCATCTCTATTTTTGAGTGTTCAGAGTACGTACGCGGTAGTGAAAATGGTTTCCACTGACCAACAGAAGAACAATATATGTAGGCCTATTGGCGTTGGGTTCTTTAAGAGAATAACACAATGCTAGGTTAGGTTTACATGTGGCATCCTGACGATTTCTGGGGAATTCTCGTGATGAGACGATACATGCGCTTATATTAGTCAGGCAGCAAATAGTTAAAAAAAAAAGGTGAAATTGTGCCATCTCTCACATATGCTTTGCGTGAAGGTTTCAGTCGATAAAATATAGCCACGCATGGAAATCATGTTCCAGATCCCAGATATGTAAAGCATTATAACATTCTGGGGGATAATATGAACTGGTTTCAACAACATTAATAACATGAATGTATGTTTTAATATAAAATACCCCCCTCCCAATAAATTTATTTAATTTTTTGAATTGTAAATGTATGTCAAAAAGAAATATCGATGACGGCCTAAGAAAGTCCAAAGCTTTGACATGTTGAATATTTCCTTTATTCCTCATATCACAATTGGGGAAAATAGTTAGATCCTTAGTAAAGAAAGTGTAAGAAAATAACAATGTAATAGACAGAAAGATAGAAAAAAAAAGAAGAGAGAGAGAGAGAGTAACAATGTGACAGAAGTAAAAGATGAAAAAAGAAAAGAAGGAATGTTTGAATTCAAAAACAAAATAGAAAGTGAAAGTAAATCAACAAATAAAGACACGTGAAAAAGTAAATACAGACAGTGAATAACAATCGAACATTAAAAGAAATGAAAAGCAGAATATGTACAGAAAGGAAAAGAAAGATAAATAAAGAAAGAAGAAAAGTAGAAAAAAGAAGGTAGAAAGTACAGAGGGACGGGGTATGATACTACTTCCGTTTAAGTGTAAAATGAGGCCGTCAATAAGTAACGAAATCTCTCTCTCTCTCTCTCTCTCTCTCTCTCTCTCTCTCTCTATATATATATATATATATATATATATATATATATATATATATATTCTAGCTTTGTTTCATTCTACTTCAGTCGAAGTTAACTGAAATCAAGGGGCCCTTCCTTGTGCATACACTTGGTTTCTACATGAGATACATGGATATTTGAATCTTCCATTAAAGCTCTCTTTTACCTGTTAAACGTTAAGTTAGTAAAAAAGTTAAGGATATTTATTTTCTTCTCCCCAATTGACCAGTTAACTATGCTCTATATCTTTATTGTTTTCTCTTTGCCTTACCGGATTGCAGGACAAGAATTCATCTGGTCTGGTGGAGTATCCAGCTAAGTGCTGTTAGTTGAGGTAACATTACTTGGAAAAGGTGCACCATTCCTCGTATGAGCCAGTGTATAGCCGCGTCGAGGAGATCTGATGTCTGGCTTCGAATACCATGTTATTTTGAATATTTGATCAGGATTTACTTGTAGGTTGAAGTATCCATATGTCATGTTGTACCCACAAACTCTTGTACAGAGAGACCGAAGACATATATATATATATATATGTGTGTGTGTGTGTGTGTGTGTGTATTTGTGTGTTTATAAGTGTCATATTTCAATGAACGAGTGTTGCTCAACATTACTTTTGCATGGCACATTTATCCATTCTTACAGAACAATCATGTTGTTCATGTGATATTTGCATTCCACTATTGTATCATATATATATATATATATATATATATATATATATATATATATACATGTATATATATAAGATAAAACATATAATCATATATATAATTATATATATATATATGCATATAAATAAATGCTTATGAAATGCAAACAGCTTGCTATAAAAAAACAAGATTGTAACATATTTTCACAGATGATGGCAAGATAAACAGTAAGAGATAGAGACGTGCTGCCTAAAAAATTTTGCTAGATAAATAGATCTATAGATAGATAGACAGATGAACATATACACAAAGAGAGAGAGAGAGAGGGGGGGGCGGGGGCACATAGAGACGAGGCTTGCAAACAGACAGTTATGCGTATTATACGTAGCGTATATATACATGTATATATATATATATATATATATATATATATATATATATATATATATATATATATATATAACATGACGTAATCTTAGTTTTTCAGAAAAAAAATCATATTTTATACAAAAACATGTTATTTATCAACAATTCGTTCCTGCCTATTTCAGACTGGCAGAAGCAACTGTTTGTTAGTGTTTTGCGATGAATACGTAGGATTACTTCATGTGAAATTAAGAGCTCTAGTCATAGTATACATTATTGAGCTACTACATAAACATTTGTGTGAACGTAAAGAAACTTTACTTTATATATAATATATATTATTAATTTTATATATAATATATATAAAATATAAGATATTTCATAAAATCAAATGCCATTAGAATGTAGACAGAAAATTAAAAAAAGATAATTAAAAAAAAATGAGAAAGTGACTGGTTTCGTTCAGATAAACAAACATCTTCAGAAAATGAGTGTCGTTGATCCGAACAAAACCGACCAATCCCTCTTTTGGTTTTTATTTTCCTAGTGTTTAATTGTCTTATTTTAATTTTGTGTTTTACACACACACATTATATATATATATATAGCATAATATAAAATGAAATGATAAAATAAGGTTCAAATAACATTTTATTAGAATTTAAAGTTCAGGCAAAGTATTTTAAAGCTCTTAACTCATGAGTTTTCAAAGATAATTCTTCTCCTCGGAGGACCATTACCGCAGTGACATCACTGCAGGTGATAAAATTACACTTTGAAAATATATAAAAATATATGCAAAAAGGCATAAAATATATAACACATCAAATATATCGGTCCAAAACATACTTTTGTTAAAGCTATAAAATCCAAGTCATACAATTTAAAACAAATTCAGGAAAGATATCCAAGAGGTTGATTGAAGATAGATCCAGGTAGTAAGTGACAGTCCAAAAATGAAAGAATTTATTAAATTTAAAAAGTCTATCCAGTCGGGAAATGCGTCCGCAATCGATATTAGTTGTCTCTTATATCTTCTGCTGGATTAACTTTATATATATATATATATATATATATATATATATATATATATATATATATATATATATACGGAGAGAGAGAAAGAGAGAGAGAGAGAGAGAGAAAGAAAGAGAAAGATTAGCGACAAATAATTAAATCAAATAATTTATAACATCATTTATTATTGTTCCAATAATTCAATATCAACAATGGTTTAGGGTTCGATCGTTTCAGAGACGTTTGTTTTATTTTTCATACATATATAAGAGTTCCGATACTTTCTTCCTCAGCGCTATATTCTTAAGACATCGGCAAGAAAAGTGAGTGAAAGCATCAACATCCTTTACATATTTCAGAAACAATTAAACACGTGTTCATAACAGAAACCATAGGAAACATATTTTATATACATGTATATATATATATATATATATATATATATATATATATATATATTATATATATATATATTAATATATATATATATATATATATATATATATATATATATATATATATATATATATATATATATATATATATATATATATATATATATTATTTATATGGCTAAATTGTGCAAGGATCAAACCTACTATACTACTGTATGCAGTTTTGCGTTTTACAACAAGATCAAAAACACCTTGCCGGAACATGTACGATTTTGTTTTATCGCGGTAATGTTTCGTAGTTTTCGTTACTGTTTTTACTGTCAATAGAAACATAGCTGTTTTTATTGCTTGAAAATGATATATTTATCTATGGTTTTGCATGAAAAAAAATGTATTTTATTCATTTCATATTGCACCACGTTTTAATTTTCAAACTTTAATATAAAATATTTATATTTTATGGATGCTTCTTAAGATGTGATCAATTTCCTATTCAAAAAGTCGCAAACCAGTGCAACACATCGCCGGGACTTGATCTCCCTTTAAACTGTCCCTTTTAAAACAACGACGTATATTTTTTACTATCTTCGCCTCCTGGGATTAATGCCAACAAAAATTATATAATTATCAAAAGTATTGCCTAAAAGAATAAATAAATAAAAATTAGTTTATTTATTTCATTTTGGTTTGCAAATGTTAATATAAAATATTCATATATATATATATATATATATATATATATATATATATATATAGAGAGAGAGAGAGAGAGAGAGAGAGATAGATAGATAGATAGAGAGAGAGAGAGAGAGAGGGTGGTGAGATAGAAGAAGAGAGAGATAAAATGTGTCATATTTCTATGAGCGAAGTGATGCCGAACATTACATTTTCTAACGCATTTTTCCTTTCACGCCGACTAAACCAGTTTTAAATTTGATATTTTTTATTCCCTTGGGCTATCACCTATATTTTTCTCCAATCCTCAATATCTCTCTTGCACGATAGATCGATCAATTGATTTCTTGCAAAACAGAGATTTTTCCAGACGAGTCGAATAGACGTTCGCACGAGGCTCACGTGCGGAAGTGTATTTCACATGCCACAGTTCTACCCCTCCATGCGTATCGTACTACCCTCCGCCATCCTGAGACCCCACCCCATCATCGGCTGGCTATAGAAGCGCGCGTGCAGACGCACGTGTCCTACCTTTTTACCTCCCAACCCCCACACACACCCTCACACAAATATCTCCTCTGCGTTTTTTTTTTAATAATTGTCATTTTCAGCCCGTGGAGCTGATGCCGTCAGCGCTGGCAGTCATAAGAAAGTCGTGATGCACATTTTTCAAAACCTTCTGCTATGCCGCCATCTTTTTTTTACTCTCGTGTTTTTTTGGTTTGAAAATAAAGGAAAAAAAAATAGAATGTAACAAAAATAATGAATAAACAATTTTTCTATTCATTCAGTTTTCTTAGTTCATTCATCCAGAGTCGTTCGTTCCTCGCAGTGATGTCACTGCTGAATCTGCTTCTCCCTCTGCTTATTCTCCCTTCAAATTCCTCGCTTCTTGCCTCCCATCCTCATCACTTCCAATGTCTCGCAACACCGCCCCGATTCCTTTACCCAATATTGTCAGTCATCTGTGCAGTATTTGTTGGTTCAATCGGTGACGTAGCATTTTCTTGTACCTTTCTTTTTTGATCATTTTTTTTATTAATCCCCTTTTTTCTTTCTTTTTTCTTTCTTTTTTCTTTCTTTTTTTCTGTCTTTCTTTCTTTTTTCCCCCATTGTTTACTTTTTCTTTCTCTAATTCTATTTTCCCTTCTTTCTTCTTATTATTTCTTTCTTTTTTCTTTCTTTCTTTTTTCTTTCTTTCTTTTTCCCCCATTGTTTACTTTTTCTTTCTCTAATTCTATTTTCCCTTCTTTCTTCTTCTTATTTCTTTCTTTTTTCTTTCTTTCTTTCTTTTTTCTTTCTTTCTTTCTTTCTTTCTTTCTTTTTTCCCCCATTTTTTACTTTTTCTTTCTCTAATTCTATTTTTCTTTCTTTCTTATTACTATTTCTTTTTTCTTTCCTTTACGTCTATCCTTCTGTTTTTCCCTTCATTTCTACTTTTCTCGATTTTTATGCCTTTTTTCATTCCTTTTCCGTTTTTTCTTCTTTATTTCCTTCTCTTACTTTCTTTTTTATCCCTTTCTTTTACCTTTTCTTTCTTTAATCTATTTTCCCTTTTCTTTTTTTCTTTCTGTTTCATCTTTTATTAACATCTTTTCATTCTGGTTCCTCTTTTTTCTTTCTTTCTTTTTTGTACTTTTTCATTAATTTTCTCTTTTTATTTCCCATTCTTTCTTTCCGTCTTTTTAATTTTTCTCCCCTTTGTTTTAATTTCTCTTTCTTCAATTCTATTTTATTTCCTTTTGTTCTTCTATTCATTACGTTATTTCTTTTATTTACGTCTTTCTTTTTGTTTTTCTCTTTCTATTTTTTTCTTTCCTTGTTTTTGTTCTTTTTCATTCATTTTTCTCTCTTTACTTCTCTCCTTTGTTTAATTTCACATTCATTAATTTTATTTACTTTTTTTGTTTCCTCTGTTTCTTTTATTTGTTGACGTCTTTCCTTCTATTTTATCCTTTCTTTCCTTCTATCTTTCCTTCTCTCTTTTTCTGTCTATTTTCATTTATTTCTCCTCTTTATGTATCTGTATCGTTTTTCATTTTCTCCCCTTCGTTGTCTCTATTTAATTCTATTTTCCGTGTTCTTACTTTTATATTTTACTTCTTTTCTTTACGAATTTCCTTTCGTTTTCCCATTTCTTTCTCTTCTTTTTATCCTTTTTCATTGATTACCCTCTTTATTTCTCATTTTTTCTTTTCTTTTCTCTGTCAATTATTCATCCCTTTGTTTTACTTACTCTTTACTTCTATTTAACGATTTCTTGCCTCTATATTCCCTTTCTCCTTTCTGTTTTTCTCTTAGTATCTTTCTTTCTTTTTCTATACTTTTTCATTAATTTTCCGGCTTTCATTTCTCTTCCTTTCTTTCTTTCTTTCTTTCTTTCTTATTTTCTCTATCGTTCTTTATTCCCACGTCTTTATTTTACTTTCTCTCTCTTCTATTTTCTTTTTTCTTTCATCCATTTTTTAATCACTTTTTCAATCTTTGATTCTCTATTATTTTTTCTTTCTTTCATTATCTTTTTATCTACTTTCCCTCTTTGTCCTTTCTTTTCATTTTCCTTTTTCTCTCACTATTTTTCTTATACTTTCTATCCTTCTTTAATAATTTTATATTTTTCGTTCTGTCCTTCATTCGTTCTTTTTCAATTGTTTTCTTCTTTCCTTTCGCACCCTTGCCTATTTTCGTTATTTTCTCTTCTTCAGTCTTTCCTTTATTCTCTATTTTTTCCGTTTTTCTTTCTATGTGTCTCTTGTTGACTTGTTCCTTCCATTTTCTTTTTCTTTTACTTCCGTTTAGTTTTATTTTTTTCTTGGTTTTCTTTCATTATTTCTATTCTCTCCTTCTCAAACCCCGATGTTTCCCCATTTTTCTCCACTCTTTTAAGTATTATCATTTAAGCAATTTCCCACTGTCGAATAAACCCTTTCGTTTTCCTACTCTTTCCCTGTTTTTCCATCATGGTTTTGTTATTTTCTCTTCACTATGTTTTATCCCCTTTCTAATTTTTTCTTTCTGTTTTACTTTCTTTGTCCGATCTTTCTGTTTCTTACCTTGTGAATTTCTCTTTTTATTTATTTTGTGTACCTTTCTTTTCTCTTTCATTCATTGATTCAATAATTCAATTTAAGTCTATCTTTTATTTATGTATGGTTTTCGTTCATCAAAAAAGAACCCAGCGCACACGGTGTAAGGGTTTGTGAAGGTCATTCTGAATAGCCATTACATTGTGGACCTTGTGCTACCCTATTTTCTTTAAAAAACTTAAATTCAATTTAATTCCTTTCACAAAATACTCTATCAGACTCGGAAGATTGTTTCAATCTACTTCTAGACTGAGGCTATTTAAATTTTTGTCCCAATGTAGAATGCCTCTTTTTAAGGAGCTGTGTTTTCTCAGGATTTAAAACCGGCCCTGTGTTTAATTCTGTACTTGCGGGGAGGAACGTTAATAGAGATTACTACTACTGCTACTCCTATTCTTTGCGCCCTCTCTTTTACTTCTTCTTCCTCCTCCTCCTCTTACTACTACTACTAACACTACTACTACTACTACTACTACTACTACTATTACTACTACTACTACTACTACTGCAACTACTACTTATAATAATAATAGCGGAAATGAAAAGGTTCGAAGATGTGAGATTCTAGAAAGAATGAAAACTATTCAGACGTTCGTAGCCATTGTTGGTGTCGACAAAAATACTCCTGAAAGTAATGGCAATTTGTAAAGTCTTCCCAACATTTCGCTCCCCTTCCCTCCAGCAATAATCAGCAAATACATTCGGTGCGAAATATATAATTAATCGAGTTCTGCATAATCTCAAGTCTTCCCCAAACCTCGAAGTGTTCCGATTCCTTTCCAAAATACGCGCGAAGACGCACACTGGCACACGCGCGGGCGCGCGACACCACACATCTACATAGAGACGAATAGAGAGAAAGATACGCGCACACAAATGAGGGTTACATTATTACAGGAAAAAGAGAAGGGGCAATATAATAACAAAATAGAGGGAAAAATAATTAAGAAAGAAAAAATAAAGAAAAATTCTGAAAAAAACAATGAAATGAGAAAAGATGGAAAGATGAAAAGAATCGATGAATGATATAAATAATAAAGACAGAGAGAAAGGGTGAAGGAAACAAATAAGAAAGCAAGGAAAGAAAAGTGAGACTGGTAAGAAAGACACCTAAACATAAATAGAAATGAGGCGAGAGAAATAAAGAAGATATAAGGTAGAAAGCAAAAAAAAAGAAAAGAAAAGAAACAAGTATTGAAACGTAGACGAAAGATGAAATTAAGAAGCAAAAACACAAAGGGTAAAATTGATAAATAAATGACGAGAAAAAAATGAAGTGAGTAAGTGAGGAAAAATACACGAAGAAAAACGAATGAAGAGAAGAATTAAGGAAGACATGATGAAGAAAGGAAAGAAAGGGAAAAGTAAGAATAGTTAATAGAAGACACGAATGAAGTACAAATCAAATAAAGGAAGGAAGATAAATAAAAAAGACAGAGACGAATAAAGAAGTAAAGGAAAAAAGATAAATATATAAACGTAGAACAGAACATAGACAAAAAGAAAGCGAACGAAATGGAAAGAGTTAATAAAATTCAGAAACTGAAAAAGAACTTCGGGAAACAAGATTATGTGTCAGTCTGTAACTAAGTCATAATTTTTTAACTCCTGTATTTGATTACCCTAATTTAAAATTCTGTAATAAATAATCTATATATATAAAACTAAATGTCGGTGGGTATGTGTTCTCTATAAGAAGTAAAGGTTAGAGAATCTACATACACTCTAAAAAGATATTCTTATAAGACATTTACCAGACAATGGAAGTGTTCCCGAATCTCTAAGTACACCGCTAAGGAGCTATAAAAAGCATAACCTCCTTAAAACTTCAAATATATTCTGTTTTCATGAAATGTAAATCATATGCATAGAACTTCTTGGGGAAGACAATGGAAGTGCTCCCGAATCGGTAAGTGCTACGGGGGGGGGGGAGCTGAATCTCCTTTAAAACTTCACATCTATTCTATTCTGATAAAATTTATATCATATGTTTAGAATTTTCCGAGGAAGACAAGGAAAATGCTCCTGAATCTCTATGTTACCTTCTATGTACCAAGTATCACAAGCCTAATTGACCCATGGGGACAAACCCCCTTAAAAGTTCAAATACGTATATCTAATTTTAATGACATTTAAACCATATATATAATACACTAATCCGGAGAGGTTTTTTACATTCCAGCTTCTTCCAACAGTATTAGAGGACGAAACGAGAGGAGGAGGCAGTAAAAACAAAGAAAGTAATACAGTGTTATCAGCATATTGAAAGGGAACATAGTAGTAACCCTCATTCAATCCCGAGCAACGTCAGGTCTTCCTGATAGTGTATTATATTTTTCATTCTGTTCACCTATCTACTTGAATACATTATTCAAGTTATATATACAAAAGAATCGTGGTTAAGAAAGTGAATGATATGGTTTATTGATATTCTGATATTAATAACTCATTTTAGAAATAAATTACGAATATTAATTATTTCTAATAGTTTGTTTTTATTTTAATACATATTATAAATAATTATGTGCATACTCACGAAGAGATACCTAAACATAAAACTATAATTCATAATTATCTACATTTACTCAAAAAGTTTAATTCTCCAAACATTGCACGTGTTATATCATGCCCCCATAAGCCACCCACCAGGGGTGCTATCAGTCGCGCTGACTAAGGAGGTACTGTTATCTTTGGCCCCACCGGTAGTTTGGGTATCGGGCAAGATATTATTTGTTTTCGTCTTTTCCGTTGATGAAGCATTTGTTTTGGGAACGTTTTATGGTGATCGTCTCGTACGCATATCGTCACCTTCACTTGAAGATGTCAACCTGTATGTGTGCATTCACGGCACTGGTCGCGATCGTCTCACATGTTGTGCCGATCAAAAGGTGTTCACTTTAGTCAGTGCTGCAACAAAGAATCCTCATTCCAAGTAAAACAATGAGTCCGGTTTATAACAAGAAACACATTTATTCGTTAGAGGTTACAAAACATACTCGTGAGGTTGAATGGCAGACTTGCAAAATGAGATCTTTTACCCCGGCGAAATAAAATATAAGTCCAATTAAGACAGTCATTAAGCTATCAACCTCAAATGGGTACACCTTTTGCCCCAGGAGACACCACGCTTCAACTGATTGCCAGCTCTCTCAGAAAACCCGACTTCCTATCATGCCCGCAGGCCAGGCCCCCCCCTCTCATCTCTAACCGGAAATCTTCGATTCCAGTCTTTCTCAGCGGTCATCACCCGACCACCCAAGCACTGGATACTTGAGATATCTACTGGGGATAACGGCCAGACAGTGTCTACTCAAAGGGTTTTATAAGACGTCTTTCTAAGAACATTATTTTTGGTCTTAACATGACTGACTGTTTTTATGAGACACTTATTTAAATTTCAAAGAGAAATACGTTTCTGTGTGGTCGAAAATACGAAATGCCTCGTTTTCCTTGGTCGAGCATCTATTATATGCACCACTAAAGCATGCAGTGAACTGCATTTTTACAAGAACAATAATGACCTTTTGTGACATTTTATTTATTTGATCTTTGACCAGATCTTGCTGGAAACCTGCTGAGTTACAGACTGAATCTGTTTGATGGTTGCGTTTATTACAACAGAAAATTATTTATTATAGAAGTTTACAAATTATGACATAAATGTTGTGTACCTGTTTAACCTCGTCGACTATGTGCGACACAAGGTTGGCTTAATGTAGAGATGTGACCATAAATAAACGCAACTTTGTCAATAATTACATGTATTATTTATTCATTATATAAGTTATTTTTTTAATAACTGTAGTAGTTATACACATAACATTTATTTTTTCTCGCGGACAGCAGTCTTTGTTAGGTGATTTGGTCACACACTGACCAATCAGTTTCCAGGGCGAATTAATTTCATCCGTTCCCTGAACAACTACTTCAGACTCTTTTGGGAATCGCAGCAGCCATTAGAGTGTTTCGTGAAAGCAACAAAGTAAGATCTCTCCTCCGTCCCCGGATAGTGGAGAACAACGGGAAGAGATACAGCCTGAAGAAAAGCAACAGCCAACCAACTTTCCGACTTAATTCCTTTCTTCACTTTGACAATGTCTAGACTTTCGTTAACCTATACCCAACGGTGTAGGTAACTAATATATATACCTTTCGTTGTTGTTTGAAAAAGGTTTTGTTTTCATTTCGTGTGATGACTGTTTTAGTTTTAACAAAAATATTGTAGGAGTTCGTTTTAACAGTCTATACTAAGATTATCTCTCCTAGAGTCACCACTTATCAAGGCTAAAAAGCCACTCGACAATAAAGGTATTAACCTTTATCGATGGATCGATGGATCGATTTTCAGTTAAATGTTAAAGAATATAATGAATGAATTAAAAATGAATTATGAAATGGACGGTTTATGGTAAGTATTTGTTGACATTGGATTGTAAGATGATCATATTGTAGTCTGCAGGGAAGCATCCCCGTGGTAATATGCTCTCACAGATGAGAGGATATTGGAAAGAAAGTTTGTTTATGTAAATTTCGTTCGATGCTCGGCACACGGAGGAAATACAGTAACGTTCTTTGCAGTTGTGGTAGGAGGGCAAGTTATTGATATGAATGTCTTATACGGAGGACAGTTGAACACTTACCATTTAACGATGGGGTAGAGAAACACAACCAATGTCTTTTAATGTGAGAAAGGTGCTCTTGAGAACCAGAGATCACCCGATCGCTTGATTGCGAAGTCGATGTTGTACTCTGTCAAGGCAAGAAAGAATGCTTCGACCGGCACTTCCTCATATGTGGATGTAGTTCTCAATATTAGGACGTAACTGACTCTTAGATAGATAAGGGATTTTATTAGGAGTCAGATACTTGCTGGAACCATTTTTCTATCAACCTTGGAAACATGTCGCATGTAAGATCTTAATGGCAAACCAGAATAGTACCCGACTCAATATCAGCGGCAAATGGTGTTTAGTCAGGTGTAGTTCCTGATATTAATCTTCATCAGTAAAGGTATAACATAGAAAAGAATATGAACAAAAAGACAAATAATTTTAAGGAAATGAGGTTAACACACGGACAGGTTTTGATTCAATATTGTTCCCCCGATGTGTGGATGTAAAGTTTCAGTTAACCTAATTTATTAATTTATTATTTATTAAATTGTTAGGTTAAATTACAGAAGAGTTAACAAAGCCCCTCCCCACGCGAAGAATAGCTTTCTAAATAATAAAGTTATTATCATAGCACGGTCCGTAAACTACAGAAGATTATTTAGAAAGCCATTCTTTAACATGGGGAGGGGGTCTTTGTCAACTATTCTGTACTTTCTACCTCCCAATTAAATAAATGAATTAATGGATAAAAAATAGTATAAAACTAGTCAAACCAGAAGAGTAAACAACCTAAAACAAGAAGTCTAAAATATCAGGAACTAAATCTGACCGAACACAGTTTGCTACTGACTTTGAGTAGAGTCATTTTTTGGTTTGCCGACGTCATTTAATTTTTACAATGAATGCCAGTCTTAGGAGATAAGCTAAATAAGATGGTTTTTAATTGCGAGAACCATTCATTTCGACTGGGGCGAAACAAAGATCTGAGCGTTGGTGGTGCAAAGAGAGAAGCTTGGTTTTAGAGGAGTTAAAAATTATAAACGTCTTTTCCTCATTGTATAATACATGAGCTTAAATATTTATTACAGTTAATTATCATTGCATGAATTTATATTTATTACAGAAGCTCATTATTTATTACATAAGTTAATTATTTATTAAAAAGTTAATTAATTGCTACCCCAGCAGGATATTTACATATACCTATGTGTAAAGGTATAAAATAGAAAAGGATATGAAGAAAAAGACAAATAATTATAAGGAAATGAGGTTAACACAAATAAATGTTTTGATTCAATATTTTCCTCCATGTGGAAATGTACAGTTTTTTTTCTTATTAGTTTTTACTTTTGCTTCTATAATTTTTCCATTTTATACCTATAAATAAATGTTAATGTTGATAACATTCACTGCCCTCAACTATTGCAAACAAATCTTAAACTAAATAAACATTTAAATATTATATAAATCATTGCAATTATTTTCAAATGTTATATTATACTTGTTTACTTTATGACTATTTAATATACCGCTCCTATACTAAGCATACTATCTGTTACTATATTAAAACAGTGATATGATGATAATGATTCAATGATGGGAGTATTAACATAGAAGAAATTCGTTCCTTCGAATATAGGCGTGCCTCGCTAATAAAGAGTTCTTCAAACATTCGTCTCTTTCTGAAAATATCTTCTTAAAACATTTCTTCTTGTTCGTCTTTACGAAGATGCGTATTTACGAAGTGTTTATGTGTTATATTGGATGGAAAGGTTTGAATGACACCTTACAGGTCAGGAGTAACTTCAAAGCGGAAGTCGATAAAACCACGTGACTTCCGGTCGTTTATTTTTGTTTTTGGCTGACAACTTAAGCAAGTGGTACGACATGGCTATCCCCCGAAGAGACCCAGCAAAGAATGGCAGAGGTCGCGTGCCATGTAGCTAGAAGTAACAAGACAAACGATTTGCCTGTCGCTCTATATGTCTGTCTGTCTTTCTTTCTCTCATGCGTGCACAAGCGGCTTGCTGCCCTGATGTTTTATGTGACTGTCTGTCTTTGTAAATAGACATTTTTATAAAGTAACATCAGCATCCAAGTGTTTTATTACAGATGATCCAGGACCTAGGTTCAAAGCGGCGCTACGGGTGTATACAAGAATTTATACACCCATCGTTAAGTGGAAATATAATATATGACGTCAAATTAAGAATGGCTTTTATTTCAATTTATAAAAAAAAATTGTTTCTAATGGATACGGTCCAGATAGCCGGTTACGTCTTTTTAAATCATTATCTGATCTGGGTCTGAAGTTGCTATCCTAAAGGTTATAGGTGAACTGAAAGCGAAAGGCGATGAAACCACGTGACTTCCGACCAGTGGGTGTTCTGTCTCTTTTCGGCTGACAACGTAAGCAAGCGGATCTACTACTTTACGAATGTTAAAAAGTTTACTCCCTAGCTAGTAATACTATATTTTCATAAAACAGTTATACTTCTTCTTCTTCTTCTTCTTCTTCTTCTTCTTCTTTTTTTCTTCACTTTCTTCTTCTTCTTCTTCTTCTTCTTCTTCTTCTTCTTCTTCTTCTCTAAGTTGTGAGCTTTGTAAAGTGTGGAGTCAATTTTTAGTCGCTATTCTTCTCAGGTCCACTTTGACTCAGAGTTGTAATAACTGTCATAGTCCAATCTACAGGTTAACATAGAATCTCTTCTTTGTTGACTATGTACAACATATATTACGATAAAACAAATTAATCTTCAAACCTAAAAAAGCATTTACCAAAATGCCCAAATTAAGCGGTAAACGATGAAAACGAATTTATATGCCACAAAAAAAACTTACAAAGCCATCTTTTTTATCTTGAAATATTGTTTTCTAAAATATTGACCCGAGTGATTTGTCTCTGATTTTCCCTGGAGTCTGAGAGACAGTAAGCTTTCTCAGATATGCCAGTACTCTTCATTCAATTCCGTGATTTATGTAATTCAAATGGTGTTCTCGCACCATATGTTATCTTATAAACTTTAGTGGTTTTTCTTTAGAATATGAGTCACAGGTCTCTTCAATATTCCTGTACTATTAATTCCCTTCCAGTTTTGTTCGCGATAATGCTACCCTCACTTGACCTTTCCATCCTCTCAGGTGCATCGTGCCCACTATCTTACTGCGCGAAAATATATTTTCATACAGAAAAAAGGTGCGGAATGCCATTTTCCAGAATGTGCGTGACAATACGTCTTTGAAACGCTTCATCACTATCCACTTCAGACATGTTTATGAGTTATGGTTTTGTGTGTGTGTGTTGTTGGGTGCAGCTAGCTCAAGCTGTGTGTGTGTGTGTGTGTGTGTGGAGTACATGCATATAGTTTCAGATGTGTGCATGTTCCTATGGCAGGTTGAATATAATGGATTCTTAAGTGGGAGAGAAATAAGTTCTTACAATTCTCCCACACAGTCCGCTTCTGCTATGTGTGCATCTGTATGGATAGTTGCGTAGTCGTTCGCGAGTCTGTAGTTGGATGCATGTATATGCAGATTTGCTTGCACCGAAAAATTAGGATGATTGTGCTGATTTACAGTTTTATTATTATTATTTACTCACCGGGAGCCATTATCAATGATCATCGCTCACTGGGAACAATAGGTACTCTTTCTAGAGTCTAGTTGACTACAAGTCTCCCCAGATTTCCAGTACAAGTCGCTTCATTCGATAACATGACTTTGAGATTTTGCAATAGCGATTTACCATTAACTGCTCCCCGGCATTTGAATGGAAGGATTCTAGTACGTTCGTGCTGCATGACGTGCTTCGTATTCGGTCCTTTCATCCCCCTTTAACTTCAGAACCATATTGTAACCAGCTCTTATTTTGCGGGTGGGGGAGAGAGGCGGTGAAATGTCAGATTATTAGAATCTTGTATTCTGTACTATTTAAATTATAGTCGAAACAATGAGAGATGGATCCATATCTTTTGTAAGAATTGTAACATATAAATGTATAAAACTTATATAAATACGTACCAATACCGACATTTCTAAAGTTCGTCAATCCGACAAGACTCTATATTCCAACGTAACGTGGACGTAAAAGTTAAAATTAGCAGAAATCTATCAATCTACGACTTTCTTTTCTTCTCAGCAGCTTCCCAGATGTTGGAACAGTACTCCATCTTATGACGTATTTGTCTCTTATACAGGCATATATATGTGTATATATATATATATATATATATATATATATATATATATATATATATATATATATATATATGTATATATATATATATATATATAAATATATATATATATATATATGTATATATATATATATGTATATATATATATATATGTATATATATATATATATATATATATATATATATATATATACATATATATATATATATATATATATATATATATATATATATATATATATATATATATGGGTGTGTATACCCTTATCCTCTTACGGCCTTTGAGCTTGATTTGTAGGGAAGCATTAGTAAGAAAAGAATATTCGTGCTCATGACTTCTGTTTTCTTTTTGTTTTTTTTTCTTTTTTCTTTTCTCTTCTTCTCCAAATAAAACTCGTTGTCAGCACATGACAGCAGAGTATATGTCATGAGCGTGTTGATTTTTTCTTTTGTTTTTAGGGTGGTTGATATCGGTTTGGTGCTTATCGGAGCCGTCAAAATCTACTTACCTTCGGCAGATAGACTCAAAACCCTCTCTCCCAAATAAACATTCTGGCAAATTGCCGACTTCGTTCTCTTTACCTATTTTCAACCAAACCATAAAAATGTAAAACACGTGTCTTTTTCTGGCTCTATCTCTACAAAACCCTGAAATATTCCGGCCGACGATTATAAAGAATCATCATTCTGAAGACAACTGTGATGTGTCGAAGCCGTATTAGAAAATACATGAATAAAACAAACATCAACACAAATAGGAAATGGCAGCTTACTCATCTTATCTTATCTTATATGTATATAAATGAATAAATGCGAAAGTGTTTTTCATTTATCATTCTTATATTAACATCAAAACAGCTTGAATGAATAACCGGTAATACCACTTTTTGCAGTATTCCCCCAGCGTCGGGAATTTCGCCTTCCACTGATAAGTATTGATTTACTCCTCTCCAGGAGTTAGGAACAAGGCCAGTTTTTTTTTTTATCTTACTCCCACAAGTAAGATTTGACTCAAGGTCGGGTCGGGAAAGTGGGGTTTAAAACTTGCCTGGGCAGCCCCGTAGGCATTCCCCGATAGGGGTGCCTCAGGCAGTAAGCAATAAACTTACTCCTCCCCAAAGAGGGGAGGCAAAGCCTGGGAAGGTGGACTTCCCAGAACTGCACAGGACAGACCCATTGACCGGCGTAAACCAAGACCCGAAGGCCAAGACAACACCAGTATGAAGTGCAGTATCCATCGGAACAGATACTACACTTTGATCTTAGCCAAAAGCAACTGATAAGTAGAAGTTAATGAAGAATAGAAATTCACATGCAGTTCTTAGTCAGTATATACATCCCGGTTAGCGGAGGTGACATACAGCGTCTAGTATTTCCAAATGATCACCCATATGTACTGGCTAGGCTACACGTTGCTTAACTTTGGTGATCTAACGGCAACCGGTGTGTCAACATGCTAATGCATTATATAAACTCTTACAGGTAACTGTTATTTAAATCAATCAATGATACAACATATGTTTAAATACTGTCTGTATAGTACAGACGAAAAGCCCACAAACAGCTATTTGAATGCCTAATTTGCATCACAAGGTTTTAAACTGTTTATTATTAATTAATGTAAACATTATTTATTTTTAATTTTATTGTACTATTTTTCCAATATATATGCAATAGTTGTGTCGTTATTAACTGTAATTAATTCAACTGCTTTAATTAGAAAATGACAAATTACTAAAACGTTTCTTAAAAGATTTGTCTATTAATTTTCACGGGAGATAATTTCAATTAAACTAAAATCGTTGGGTAGAAATAAGGATTTCATGAAGGGGAGAGGGTGACCGCTTTCTCTTTCTTTCTTTCTCTCTCTCTCTCTCTCTCTCACTCTCTCTCTCTCTCTCTCTGACACATACCTTCATCCAGAAAAATTGGTTTCTTCTTTCATATTATTTTTTTACGGTCTTATTTAAAGATAAATGAATTTGCATCAAAATTACCGAAATGTCAATATTTATCAATTTACATGAATAAATACGAAGTTTATGTCTTGTGTTTGCAAGAAACTTATGAATTAAATGTTTATTATTTAAAATGTTGTTTTTGCGCGCATGACCAGTAGTGAATAGCTATATTCTATGCTGATGAGTCCCGATTATAAAGGACGAAACGTATACGAACATAGATAATAAACAAAACAAATATTTATTGGTTGTAGTAACTAGAAAAACCCTCTAGATATAAACTGTAAGTGTAGTATAACACCGCATGACGTCATAGCTATGAATGCATCGTTCCTATCATTAAGTTGAACGCTCTTATGACGTCAAGCCGCCGGATAAAGTGTTAAAGTTTTCACTGTTTATTCGCTATTCAGCGGTAGCCCATTGGTTCTAGATGTCGGGATTTAAGTTGTTTCGAATCGCATGACCAGTAGTAGATAGTTATATCACTATGCTGATGAACCCTGATTTTAAAGGACGAAACGTAAACGTACATAGATAATAAACGCAACAAATACTTATATATATAATAATATGTATATATATGTATATATATATATATATATATTGAGGCAGCATTTTTTCCTTAAGACACGTATTATTCAAGATAACCGACAATTTTTGTCAGGTTATTTTAGTATTTAGTATTATTTTTAATATATATATATATATATATATATATATATATATATATATATATATATATATATATATATGTGTGTGTGTGTGTGGAAAATTCTGTTTATTTGTGTGTTTGTGTTATTGAAATAAATGTTCACGCTAAAAATTAAGTGTTAATAACTGTTACATCTTTAAAGGAATCAACATTTGTCCGATTCCATTTTGAGTCACAAGGGTCCAATTATCGATTTCGGACAGCCATATAAACAAAGCACTATACCATATATATATATATATATATATATATATATATATATATATATATATATATATATATATATATATAAGTTAATTATTTCGCTTACGTGACAGCTCGGTAACTTCAATAGCAAGAGGCACATACATGAATCTATTTTGTTGGTGATTTCTGCCGCGTATACATCTATGTTGTTAAAATGCAAAATGCATATGTCGATCGCTTGATTATTTAGTCCTGATCCGTATTTGCTTCTCGTATTTCGTTATCAAGAGAAGTGGGAAAGTTCTTCACTCTCTATCTTATTTTCATAGACACGCTTCTTCTCCGCACGTACGCCCGGCCCCAAATTATTAATATATTGGTTGGTTACGCACACAATAGGCAAATAAGTGTCAATAACGATGAAAGGGCCAAGGAAGGAGAACACCATCCAGACCTCGATTGGAAGGGCATGGGGAGCACTAGAACACCGAGGAGGCTTATTGCCACTCAAATTCCAAAGTCAGACAACGGCCGCTATCAGAGAGAAATCAATGATGTACAACTGTTGCGAGAACGCAACATGATTTGCAAGAGAGTTGGAGAGACTTTCAGTAACTCAGACTACAGCGAGCACAACTCCCGAGAGATTACTGGTAATTGCTCGTGTGGCAACACTTATGGAGTAAATGATAATGTAGTCCATTGAATTACTACATAAATGCAATCGCGTTACGATCCTACATCTCATCACTTATAGATTCCCCTTTTTTTGTTTGTTTGTTGTAAAGCTTCATTAAATAATGACAATTTTATACTTCACTGTGAAAGAACAACACTTTCATACTTAACAAAATAGGCATATGGAAAGTAAGCTAAAACTATACTTCTCGCGAATAAACGAAGTCCAAACGTTTTTATGTAGCGAAGCTTATTTGCCATTAGAATATTTTTACTAAGAGACAGGAGTGGATTTTAATCGATACATAAGAGGATGATAGGGAAGAAAAAATGAAAAGTAGAAATATAGGTAAACAATAGGGATCAAAAACTTAATAATGGTTAAACTACATCTGACAGTATGAGCTAAAATGGAAAACAGAAAACTTGAAACAGCTTATATATATATATATATATATATATATATATATATATATATATATATATATATATATATAGTCTAAACAAGCTTTGAGTTATTTTAAACAAAAAGACAAAAAAAAAGAAAAATGCAGTTTAAATTCCCAGAGAAACTAACTAAATCCAAAATATTGCAGACTTAACATTCGTTGGAAAATTCATAAATAAATAAAAATATATAATAGTAAGTAAATAAAATAAAAATAGGATTTAGTATCTAACAGTTAAACAAAAACAGGAGACTTTAACGTAAGCATCTAATATTAACACGGGGATCATCAGCTGTTTACCATGTAACTGTTTCGGAGATTAAAAACCGGACAGTTATAATATGCATGGCTCTCCAATGGTATATATATATATACAAATAATATGAATAATTACACATTGGTCTTTGTTATAGAGTGGGTGAAGTATGCATAATGTATGTCCATGCCGTTACATAAAAGTTAGCGAGTAAAACACGAGAAGGCCATATAACACACGTCACACAATAACCTCTGACTTACCACGCCGTCTGAAATGAATTGAGAAATAAATATCCGACTTTACAATGAAAAAAACAAACAACAGTGGATGTATTTTTTAGATCACCAAAAATGATAATACAATTTACATATGAAACATTGAATAACTGACGTAATTCTGTGATTTTATATAAATATTTTATTAATATATCTAGATAGGTATCAAGTCCGAACATTGAAAACGGTTGTAAACACACCCATTATGACCCGGGAAGTTATCAATAATGGCCAGTTTTTCTCACATCAATTCAATTTAAGTTCGCTCCATCTAGAATTTGATTTCAACATTTTACTTTGGATTTGTTTCATTCTGGGCATTTTCTCCATACTGCCACTGAGAAAATAATTTTTCCGGCTCTCGCCAAATTCTCCTCTTTATTGGACATCTTTTCAACGGACATTTACCACCTGGATAAACCACATATCTTTTTTACTGAACTTTTCCTTCACTACATTTTAATAATATTTTTCAAATATCTGAACTTTGGCTTTTCTACAGCCAACTTATCTATCTGTATTTCACCTCTGATGATAAGATCTTGATCTTTGAAAATCCTTGACTTAAGGAAAGAATAATGAACACTAGTTTATTACAGAATACACCTTGCATTGAACAATCGAAATTTGAAATAAATTTGGACATTCGTACATGTTTATCCCTCTTATTTCTTCTCTTATCTTTTATATATATATATATATATACATATATATATATAAATATATAATCTCGGAGGTTTCTCAACCATTAAAACTATATTAAAAAAAAAGAAAAAAAAAACTTATAGCCCCAAGTCTTTAAGTGGAAAATCACTCATGTAAGTCAATTTATGTTTTACAGTTATTACTATTTTAAGGGATCATCAGTTGTTTACCATGAAAAACTATTTCGGGAATATATATATATATACACACCCATATATACACTGGATAACTTTTTCATATATATATATATATATATATATATATATATATATATATATATATCTTTTCCCGACTGGATAACGTTTTCGGTTTTTCAGTTCTTTCAATTTTTTTAGCTTTTAGACTGTTATTCAATACCTGGATCAATCTTCAATCAACCT
This sequence comes from Sepiola atlantica, assembly GCA_963556195.1. Classification (NCBI taxonomy): domain Eukaryota; kingdom Metazoa; phylum Mollusca; class Cephalopoda; order Sepiida; family Sepiolidae; genus Sepiola; species Sepiola atlantica. The sequence goes on along the minus strand of OY744518.1, from coordinate 160,103,842 downwards.
CTTGGACATTTTTCCTGAATATGTTTTAACTTGTATGACTTGGATAGATTTTATAACTTTAACAAACAAGTATGTTTTTGGCTTGATATATTTGATGTGTTATGTACTCTTATGTATTTTTGTATTTATTTTTATATATTTTCAAAGTGTAATTTTATCACCTGCAGTAACGTCACTGCGGTAATATATATATATATATATATATATATATATATATATATATATATATATATATATATGTGTGTGTGTGTGTGTGTGTGTGTCTGTGTGTGTACTGGGGTTGTTTTCTAGTGTTTATTTGGAATTTTGTGATTATTTTGTGCTTTTGTTGCTATGAATACGTTATCTGCGTATCTGAGCTATTATTTCAATAAATATTTTGTTTTCGATGTGACCCATGTCGTATTCAGAAAAAGAGGGGACCAGACGCTGCCAATTCACAAGCAATGCATCATACAGGTTCTCCAACTACAACTAAGAGGTTCTTAGTTCAATTGGTAGACACCGGACATTATATGTATACATATATTCAACTATTATGGGAGAGCATATATATATATATATATATATATATATATATATATATATATATATATATATATATATATATATATATATATATATATATCTTTTCCCGACTGGAAAACTTTTTCGGTTTTTCAGTTCTTTCAATTTTTCCGCTTTTAGACTGATATAATATTATGTTGTTATAAATAAGTATGTTTTTGGCTTAATATATTTGATGTGTTATGTACTCATATGTATTTTTGTATCTATTTTTATATATTTTCAAAGTGTAATTTTATCACCTGCAGTAACGTCACTGCGGTAATGGTCCTCTGAGGAGAAGAATTATCTTTGAAAACTCATGAGTTAAGGACGTTGAGATACTTTGCCTTAATTTTGAATTCTAATAAAATTTGATTCCCACCTTATTTTATTATTTCATTTTATATTATGCTATATATATATATATATATATATATATATATATATATATATATATATATATATATATATATATATACATATATATATATATATATATATATATATATATATATACATATATAGAGTCGCTATAATCTTGCGAGGTCTAGTCAATCTTAGTCACACTGATAAGTCGTAGAGACGACGAAACTAGTGTATATAGATAACTTTATTTTAAATTCACATAGGCTTCCGTATGAGAGGAGCATTCTGGTGAAAGAAAGAAACATTTCCATCTTGTATTGAAGAAATGTTCCCCCATAAATATAATTTGATATTTTCCAGTATGAGCGTCGTAAACAAAAAAAAATATAAATAAGTAAATAACATCATCCATTATATATATAATGTCTCCTACAACAACTAGAAGGTTCTTAACTCGATGGTAGAGCACCAGACGTCATTCACTGAGGTATATATATATATATATATATATATATATATATATATATATATATATATATATATATATATATATGTATGTATGTATGTATGTATGTATGTATATATATATATATATATATATATATACATACATACATACATACATACATATATATATACATACATATATATATATATATATATATATATATATATATATATATATATATATATATATATATATAAGAGAGGTAGATAGATAGATAAAGCAAATTAAGAAAAATTGATGATGCCGTATATAGATAGATATGCTAAAAGATCAGTAGATTTAACGATAAATTGATGACTATATCGACTGGGAACTGACTACATAGATAGATAAACCGACAGGCATTGATACAAAAATTGAAGACAGAAAAATAGATAGGTTGGTAGATAAATATACAGAGAAATAAACATAGATCTCATATGTCTGTCTCTCTTTCTTTCTTTCTTTCTTTCACTCTCTCTCTCCTTCTCTCTCTCTCTCTCTCTCTCTCCCTCTCTCTCTCTCTCTCTCTCTCTCTCTCTCTCTATATATATATATATAGAGAGAGAGAGCGATCAAAAGGACAGCAGGTTAGCAGATAGACAAACATAAAACTAAGAATGATTGCAAGATAACGAAACACCTAGCAAAATAGATAGCACAAAAAAATGCATGTGCAGGCGAAAAAAGGCACAGTTTCCGGCAAATTACATACATAATTATTTCTTTGGCGTGGAGTAAACATATATTTATCGTCCATATGAAGAGAAAATTATCAAGCCTCAAGTAATCTTTATGTAAACTTTTTAAATTGCCCAGGTTAGCATAGAATAAAACACGTTTTAAGAATAAATGAATACAAAAAAATAAAACGACGCTTACGTCAAGTTAGAGAGATGCAGTTCGATACACATTCTTCTGTGCGTTTATCGTATTCCCGCCACTCCACTGTTTTCTCTGCTGCTCTCAGTCGAGGCTTCAGGTTAATTAAATATCAAGATATGCAAAGCGTTATTTAATCGCCGTCCTCACGGGCGTGGGGGATGACGCTACGAAGTCGTTTTAATTGTCGGGGAAAAGGGGTATGAATAAATACGTTATCAATGAGATTCTACCTCCACTTTTACAACTTCTGATTGGTCGGAGATTTTGATTCAGTATCATCCACTTATTTCTTCTGGCTCTGCCATTCCGTTTCATTACTCACTCCACTTTCGGCTCAACCTACCTTCCCCTGTTTCGCTTTCTCTCTTGCTATATACATATAGAAGTAAAAGTGTAATGAGGACACAATATATGCATTCTCCTACCCCTGATTCGTATATTATCATTTTTATCTTTATTTATTTAATTCTAAAATAAAATCATACTTTCTTTCTATAAATGGATGCCTGGGTCGAACGTAGACCCCACGTTATTATTGTAAACACGACCTAATACAGAATTATTAGATTCATAGTAACATTCTACTGGATAAAAGTTATTTAATCTTTATATAGGTCTTTGTTCTTAATTGTATCCACGATAAGCGATAATTTGACCGTAATTATCACAAATGGAATTGGGAAAAATTGAATACTGCGATTAAATTGCGTGAAAAACCTAATATATATATATATATATATATATATATATATATATATATATATATATATATATATTCTTTTTAGCCTGAAGATTCCCCCAGGGATGAAACGCGAGAGCCTCTGTGTAGCTTAATTGCCATAAATATATTTTCATAGCTTACTACCTAGCTCTACTTACGTATCGAGCACTGTTGAAGTAAATACTGAAAGTTTATACATAAAAAATGATATCTCCTTATAAAATTTTATGTGGATACATGAAATATTAATATATATATATATATATATATATATATATATATATATATATATATATATATATATATATATATATATATATATACATGGTAAAGTGTACTTAAACGAACCGAAAATCACCTGATTATGATTATTGTAATTTATGGAAAACAAAAGAGTTATAATTATTTGTGAACGATAAAGAAGGTTAGTTCATAAGCGATATTGCGAACTCGCATATTTTCCATATTATTACATTTAGGCTGCTAATATACCATAAAAATCATACCCAAAGCCATCAACAAGTATAGACACGCATTCAGACACACATGATTACTTTAATTTATACTAGCGAAACCCGTGCACCGAGTTTGCTCGGGAAAACTGAAGAATCCAATAAACTTTCACCTTCACTTCTGAAATTCATATAATCATTTCTAATATAAGTTTTTAACTATGTATAGGTATTACTTTCAATTCTTTTTCAATTATTGAATTTAAAAAATAATAATGAACATTCAAACGTTGGTATTATTTTATAACTGAAAAAGAGCAGCCTCGCAGCAACATATTTACGTAAAGCAGAATTTTGTTGAGTATTTTCAAATATGTTGGACTCGAGGTGGTGAAATTCTAAATAATGATAGTGTCGTTGTACAAACACTGGACGGAAGGTACTATTTAATAATAATACACATATTTGTGAATAAAGTAATATTCATAAGCATTATTTTTCAGAAGATCAGCATTTGATTACAAGAGTTATCGAATATTTTTCGCAAAACCGGCTCTGAGTTTGAATCAGTAAAATAAAATAAAATTTTAAAAATAGATAGAAACTTAATGTAAATTAGTAAGTCGACTGAGAACCGAAGCACCTATGCGTAACAAACGAAAGCGGGCAATAGTGAGCACTTTTTTTTTTATTAAGTATGCGTTAAAATTTTATGGGACGTTCTGTTATGTATATTCTAAAAAGGTCATTAGAAATCAGCTGGTCGATACTTGTGTATAATTTGTAATCTGAAAGTGTATATTTGGAAAGTGCTTACTATGAAGTGGACGGAAAAAAAACAGTGTAATACGAAAAAGTTACCCTAAGCAGAGTTTTACCGCAATTCGTTTACGGTGTTTTGGGTCGAAGGATCAGTAGTTTTTATGTGGGTGTATTAATCAATCTTACCGCATGCTGAAATTACTAATCAAAGAGAAAACGGCTGTACGGATAAAATATAAAATTCGATGAATTCAAACGAAACAATGTTTAAACACGTTCCATTAATCAGACTAAAGGCAATACGAAGCAGAATTCTATATGCGGCTTGTTTATGAGGCGATACCGGTAAAGACAATAGGAAAACATCTAATATTAACACACACACACACACACACATATATATATATATATATATATATAAATGTATATATATATATATATATATATATATATATATATATATATGAGATAAAAAGGAAAAAGGTACACCTACATTATCATATAGATTAAAGACAAAGATATAGTGTATTCAGAATAAAAAGAAACATAGTTTAAAAGAGGATTCGGTTTAGTAAATAATCACTTAAGACGATTTCGTTTCTGTTAATATTTTATTTTAAAATGTACGTTATTCGAACTTCGCAGGTTAATCTTTTTCACTGCAACAAATGTAGATCAACAACTTATACAAATTATAAATAGTGAAGATTTCGTCCCCCCCCCCATCCCCAATAAAAATAGTAGGACTAAAAATAAATGATTCTAATGAAACATATGTAGCCAGCTTATCGTCTTACAACTGTCTTTTTGAAATGAATATTATATGTGCTATTGGTTTATAATACCAATATTTCTTATATAAAATTAGAAAATCGTAATAAAACAGGCATTTCTTGTTATTTGCAGTCATATGGGCGAAAATACCAACTTGAAATGCCGATGATACACTACCTCTGACGGCCCCTCTTTTTGTTTTGATTAAGATGCATCTCTAAAGTGTTCAATATATATATATATATATATATAGAGTGATAAATATGCGACGATTGTCCAAATTTATTTCAAATTTCAATTATTCAATGCAAGGTTGTCAGTAATAAACTAGTGTTTTTTTCTTCTATCTCTACTATTGCTCTATCTCGTATATTGAGCTTATCCTTTTCACAATAGGTTCCATCTACTAAAAGTTTTCACTTTGGTTTATTTTGATCCTATATATATATATATATATATATAATATTTGTTATTGTTTATTATCTATGTACGTATACGTTTCGTCTTTTTTTAATCGGGACTCATCAGCATAGAGATATGACTATTCACTACCGGTCATGCGATGCGAAACCTCGGATTACAAGTATTTTTGCAAATCAAATCCGACGCCTTAACCACACGGCCAATTTTAAATAGAGAATAAACGGTGGTAATTTTAACACTTTATCGGCGGCCTTAACGTCTAGAGCGTTCTACCTTTTTAATGGAAGGAACGATGAATTTAAAGCTAGTGACGTCATGCTGTGTTAATACTACACTTACAGTGCTCTACTTTTTCGAGGAAAACTATATTTTTATTACAGCTACCCTTCAAATGGAACTACAAATCGGCAATTTTTAATCTAGATCTTGCCATTAGTCTCGCCGATGATATTTAACAATGATAGCCAAAATGTGGTCCCTCATGTCGCATATATTTGCTAGCCTAGTTTGATGGTATCATGACGAACGAACATATACTACACTACATTCCAAAAGAAGGAGGTAATGCCTGGAATGATGGCATCATGAGAAATGGGCATATACTGCATTGTTCCACCTTCCAAAGAAAAGAGGGAGGTAATGCCTGCGAGGATGGTCTCATGACACTACTTAGAAAGTGATAATAATACCTGGGAAGGTGGCTTCATTACATTACATACGCACAAAGAGAGTGATAATGCCTGAGGATAGTATCAATACAACAGAACAGATACTACACTCCCTTTTGAATTGAGCGTTGAAAGATAGCAATAGTATAGTTCCGATTTCAGACATATAGACACAAAATCTCCATTATTAATACACGTAATAGTATAGCTTAAGCTTCAGACAGATAGACATCAAATCCCTATTAGTAATACTATTAGTAGCTTAGTTTTAGCTTCAGACATACGTACCAAATATACATAGGTAATAGAATTAATAGTATAGTTTCGGCTTCAGATAAGCAGATACCAAATATCCATGATTAATACAATAATAGTATAGTTCGGCTTCAGGGAGACATATACCAAATCTCTATTATTAATAGAAATGATAGTATAGATTCGGTTTCAGACAGACCGATAGCACATCTTCATTAGTAATCGAAATCATATTATAGTTTCGGATTCAGACAGACAAATACCAAATCTCTACTAGTAATGAATTTGAACATAAAAATAACAAAGCAACATTTATTGATTATATATGTTTTACAGCATGCCAACTCTTTAGAGGTTTATTTTAGTACAAACAATCCATTGTATACAATTAGATAAACACAAGTTGGTGTTATACACATAATCGAGTGGAAAATTTTGGTTCATACATTTGTTAATAAACACTATAGATTGATCTGGTTGGAACACGGAATAGAATGCCATTATAACAAATGCATTAAGAAACGCTCATCGTAATCTAACTGCACGTTCTTTCTTTGCCTTTCGCCTTGGAGCAAAGTGTAGTATCTGTTCTGATACTACACTTCAATGTTTCCCATGTCTTACACTAGTTTTCATTACCATGGCTTGAGAGTCTAGTATATCTTACTATTCGATCCATAGTTAGGTGGGGTATATATCTGTTTATATCTTCTCCGCTTGGCCCGCTTGCCCCTTTGGTTAGGAACAAACTGTAGTATATGTTCTGATACTACACTACAATTTGTATAGCTGAAAGAAAAATCTTTCTGAACTGAGGTAATGTTAATTTCTTGTCCCAATCCTGAGAGCACGTTTTGGACAGCCTGATTTTCCCCATATTAAAAACCGACCTTGTGTCTAGCACTGCCATCGCGGCGAGGCCAATAAATACGGACCCCCGTGCTGAATTGGTCTTTTAACTATCAGGCATTCGTAATGACTTTACCATAAACGTCCATTGTTTGTTGCTACATAATCAATAAAAGTTTGTCGAGTTATTATTTTTATTTTTATATGTACTTAAGCAATTATCGTTGGCGAGATTATGACCAGTCCTGTATTAACAAAATTACCAGAGGAATGTAAATAAAATTAGTGAACACATTTTTTAGTTATTTTGACTTTTATTCTTTATGTTAGCTGCTAAGTGCCAAGCCTGTGAAATCGTTTTTCAACGATTCTCTTTGTAAATTACTCACTGTCGTTTCTAGTTGCCTTTTGCGACACCATTTAACACATAGTTAGTGTGCATATATATATATATATATATATATATATATATATATATATATATATATATATATATATATTTGCAGTGTTTTATACAGTTTCCTTCTCCTAGACTAGTTAACTTACAAAGGCGTGGAAAGCTAGTCTGTCCATATTGATGAATACTTTTTCTCATGGTCAATTGATGGAATAGCCTGGACAGAACTTGAACATGGCACATCGAGTCACAAGTCCGCACCTGTAACCCCTTCACTACTGCAAATGTATCATCGACTAAAACACTGCTAAAGTCAGTCGCTAAACTACATAATAGTAGAACTGATAATATTTCCTACTACTTGTTGTCAGATTGAATGTTTTAGATGGTAGGATGAAGTGCGAAAGAAATGAAAACGGGTGAATCAGTCAGGAGAGGGCGATTAGTAGTAAAAGCAGCGAAACGAGAAGAGTGTGAGAATAAGTTAAATAAATAAATAACGTACATAAAGAAGAAATAAAACAAGTTAACGACGCAGTAATAGCAATAGCAGCGTAAGAGACAGAGACTAAGAAGATGACGTAAATAAACGATGTGAATAAAGAAGAAAGGAAAATGAACCATATCGTTAATTTCTAACTATGTAATATAAATCTAATACACAGTGTAACGACGATGAACTAATTGGTAAAGAATCGCCCAGTATTTTAATAGAATTGATAACACGTGTGATTTGTCGGGAACGAGAGAATCTGTTTTGGTGACTGCAATGTTAACACTTAAAACTATAGTAAAAATCGGATATGAAGATATCTATCTATCTATCTATCTATCTATCTATCTATCTATCTATCTATCTATTTGTTTTCACATTGCAGTTATAGGGTGGATTAAACCAAATACTATCTATCTATCTATCCATCTATATAACCACAACTACTGTATCAGAGTACGTATTTTCCATCAATGTTTTTATTTGTCTACATTCCAAATACACACAAACAAGCATACAGACAGGCACACAACGGCTTTGCCATATACTTTATTAACAAAGAGAACCTGTCGGATCTGTCAAACACTATTGAGTGCTCAGTAGAGCTTAGTAATATAAAACACTTATGACAAGTAAATTACACAGCAACGTTTGTGTTTCCCTTCCGAAGGAAATCAGTAGGCAGAATGCATTTATCCTGTTGATTTCCTTCTGGAATGAAACACAACCGTTTCTTTGTGGCCTACTAGTATATTAGTATACTTTATGCCATATATATATATGTATATATATACATATATGTTCGTATATATATATATATATATATATATATATATATATATATATATATATATATATATATATATTCATTTTAAGTAAATAATATTAGATTCTGCCCAATTTCCACAATCGTTACTAATCATCACGGTGTTGTTTCCCCATCAACCTGCCACTCACTAACCCTATATTAAAATAAATAAATAAAAGTAAGTACTCGTCTTAAAGCGAGTTCAAAATAATGACAATCTCTGAGACCCTTTAATAAATACCAGGTGGTCTGACACCAAAATACTCTAAAACACTTTAAATACGGCTATGTAGACAGCTCTATGAAAATAGACTCACATGAGTGTAAGTTTAAGCTTTAAAATGCTCACTTTTGGATAGTGAAGTCACAATTCTATACGATCTTAAAATAAGTGACATTTGCTCATAGTCTAATAATCTGTACAACATGTGTCGTTAACCCATGTCTCAGATCTCATGAAACTCAGAGGTGAACAAAAATATCAGTTCTTCATGTTCTATCGAGGAATCCCTTATCAAGAATAAAGAGTAAATGTGACCCCATTATGTAAACCTGCACAAGAGGGAAGAATTCCTACCAAATATCACATGCTTAAGGTTCATAGTGTAAAAACTGTTCGCGGTCACGCAAACGGACTGAAATACACGCGTCTCTCATATTACTACTTATATATAAAGTAAGGTACGTGTATAAGTTATAAGATATACTCACGTTGAAACCCTACTTTCCGTTAGCTCACCGACGTTAAGCGACGTTGAGCCTGGCTAGTACAAGATGGGTGACCATTTAGAAATACTTGGAAATTTGTATTTCCCATAAACTTACACTTACCGGTTCTTATATGTGTATAATCTTATATTTTTCTACTTATAGAATTCACTTTTAAACTAATAAGCTGATCATTATAAATGTTGGAACACAACAACTAGGTGTAAGAGATCAGAAGGTTGGTTATATTTATTTTTATTTAGTTTTATGTAAAGTTGTTAAAAAGTAGGTGGAACAACCTCGTGCAAATTCAGATATTTTGTGACATTTTAAAAATATGTATAATACCTCAATGTAGAAATATTCTTCAAATTCCAGTTCGTTGGAATATTTTAAAGGTATTTTATAGGGAATTATGTGAGTACTACCTCCCTTTAGATGATAGATATATTTCAGATTTGCATTAAATTTCATCCATAGACATCAGACATGAATTAAACAAGATTCCATGAATTTTAATTTCTTCTTAAGGCCCATCAAATTTAAGCCTTAAATTTTAAACATTTTCTAGAATCAAAATTATGTTAATGGATTTTGATCAACATTGAAATTACGATTCTAGCCATAGAGGTTAGTAGCATTATATCGTTTATTTTATATTTGTAAACGTATATAAAAGTGGTGCAAAATTGTTGTGTTTGTGAAATTAATTTTACCTGTCCTGGGACAGGTATGCTTCTAGTTACAAAATTAAACTTCATCCCGAAGTGAGACACCTATTTGAGAGTTTTGGGGAGCTGTAAGTCAGCTGTTACTTGCCATTACTCACAGGTCCATTCTGATCTGGACTGGGGGTGCCTGTAACGGTCCCATCTATAATCAATCATTTACAACATATACGCCTATAGAAAATCTAGAAACCATCCGTATATAAAACTTACGTGTGGATTTCGCATAAAACGACATAATAAAGGTTGACATGCCGTAAAACCCAACAAGGAAACAATTAATTAATATAGTTAACAATGTTGCTACATTCATTCAATAAAAGATCTGTTAGTAGAGATGCTTCGTAATGAAAACATTCATTGTTTATTTTGGCAGTGATTTTTTTAACATATGTGGTGTCCTGCTAAGCACACTTTACTGGATCAGTTCCAACATCAGGTACTTACAAATTGTTTAATGATGAGACCATGTTCACAACTGGGATGATTGCGGTGTTTTGGTGCCACACTTTCGTTACATTTTGTAAATAAAAACATATTTAAAGAGAAACTTTGATACCCCATAGTAGTATTGTCATAATAGTATTACTATGTCTGTATACTGACATGCTTGCATCTTATTTTTACAACTACTTACCAGTTAAGGCATTTTACTTGATATGGTAATATCCTTTCTTGTTCACAAAGACTTCTAATGACAGCTATTACAGGTGATACCTGACCGCTGAAACAACTAGTGAAACAACATGTGGTGTTCAAGTGACAACAAGTCTTCCTTATATTTCCAGTACTCTCTGCTACTTTCAATCAATATCCCCACTTGTTGTTTTTGCCCTATTCGTTTATCAATGATTGCTTAAACACAACTATAAATAAAGATGGCACATACTGAGACGAACCAACAAAGATTGAGAGTGCTTTTTAGATATATAAAAATAATACTATAATCATAACCACTTGAAAAACTTATACCTTCTCACCGATTGGTATAACAGAAAATTGTGTTGGAGGGTCTCAGGTAATAGATAGACCGATGATGGATAGCACCATCTAGACTTAGACTAGAAGGCTACGAAAAGTACTGGAATACCGAGTAACCTTATTGTCACTCAACTTATAAAGAAAATCACAGACCGTAATCAACAATGAGCCGATGATAAACGACTGATCGAGAGCAACAAATGTCTTTCGATTGATTTGGTAATCGAGAAAAGCGGATAGTAATGGACATCTGATGAGACTTCTGATCACTCAGATTCCAGGGAAAACTACCTTTTTTACCAATGAGATATCATTGCTAATGACTTGTGTGAGAATTAATTGTGATTAGATAACAATCTAATAAAGTCTGTTTCTTTCTTGATTCTTGTCATCGATAGCGTGCTTCGTCACTTATTTTTGTGGATTATTTGCAATATGTTGTTTAGAACAATAAAATGTAACTCTATTTTAATTTCTTCTGAAAAGTATTTTGGTTTTGTTGGTTTAAAATATTTTCATACGGACGCTATCTTAAAAAACAGACGTTACTCTCTATTCAGCAATATAGAGTTAGTTCCTTTTGATGGAAAACAATCATATTTTGGAGGAAAAACACGGCATATTTAAGAAAATAATGGCATAAAATATATTTAAAAAAAATTGCTGTCCGAATTTTAGTGAAGCCATACGTCATATAAGGTCTGAAGATCGTCCAGGAATAACTAATAATCAATAGAAATAGGTCTCCAGTAAGCTATGTAAATCAGATTCAGTTTCAAGTTAAAATCGTCGACTCCTATTTCAGGAATATTACCTGTATCCATTGGAAAGATCCAAGAGAACATCTGCAACCTTCTCTTTATAGACGAATTAAAAAAAACAATATGTATTTAGACAGAAAAGAAAATATATCCTCTTTACAGTAAGCGTATTCCTACCAATACGTTTCCACCTAACTCCCAAAATATAAAACAACACATAAAAAAGCAATTTAGCTCAGTTACATCATAATCATGTTTACACGTTAAGCGATGTTGCACCTGACCAGTACAAATTGGTGATTATTTGGGAATACCACGTGGGAGGGCGGCGATAGTATAAATAAGCAAATAACAAAATAAGTATAAACTCTAAATTACCACATAATTTTAAACACAAATAAAGATCACTTTTGTTAATGATATCCCAAATTTAAAATAAAATTTCAGCGTGAACCCTGGTTTGGATAAGACCGACAAAAGTCTTGTGCGATTAGTGAGTCGAAGCGTACAAACAATACAGTCTAGGAGAGCGGCTATAGTTATACAAATGTCCTCGGTATGACATTAAACTATATCTGGTGATGAGATCCCAATTCATGAGCTTTCAGTAGTTTGCAGTAACCCCTTATTCTGCACAAACTCGAAGTTGTAATGCCTGTCAGGATTCCATCTATGTGTTGGATAGTATTTATTCGAAGTATGCCATGAAATTGCATTCGATCGTGAAATGCCAATTTTGCTGTTATATCTTAGTTATCATTAATTCAAGGTCGACTCCAACCCGAAGTGATTGTTTCTATAAGGGGCTTAGCTAATGATTAACTACGATGTACCTTGGGTATGACATTCATCTGTATCCATATTGCTTCCCTGTGAGTTACACAATGGTCATCCTCAAATCCAATGTCAAAAGATACATTATGTGTATGTCAACATTGAATAAAAACGCCTCCAGAATGATGCTCAAACTCATCTTTTGGGTTACTTAAATAGACTTGTACTCCTCCTCGTTAGGTGGTTTTATAGGTAACTAGGGCAACCCCTGAAAACTACCAGTACCTCAAACTGTTCCATAAAAAATCTCGCCAGTCTTTATTAGCGAATCCATGTTGAAGCGGCTTAAGATTTCTAAGCTTGTTAAAATATCTCCTCTTTCCTGTTGAACAGGCTGTGCAAAATCAATATCTTGCTTTCGAACTGGAAGACAAACTTCACCTGCCTCTCCCATGCTATCATTCTTTTGAAACATCGGATTCTAATGTTATTTGTACCATAACTAAATAACAACACTACACATATTCTAAAAACTGAGGCAAATAACGACCAGTTCAATATTTTATTGAAGGTGGCTGTGGTAGAATGGATACCGACGCGCATTGGCTACATGGGTGTGCCAAATTCGAATCCAATCGATGCCATATTTACCTGGTCCCTTTTGTAAGTACCTGATTCTAGAAACAAACCAGGAAACCAATGCTAACAAGCCGGTGAACAAGTCTTACCATGCTAATTTATAACAATTGACTGTTTCAGTATCCTATAATGTTTGTATATATATATATATATATATATATATATATATATATATATATATATATATATATATATATATATATATATATTAGATTTTTCTTTAATGTGAGATGATATATATAGATATTTCCACAATCAGACAACGCCGCAGCCCACAACTTATGTAAGAAACACACTAGGACTTCCGGTGTGTTTCTTTAATATGTTGTAGGCTGCGGCGTTGTCTGATTATGGAAATAATTATATATATATATATATATATATATATATATATATATATATATATATATATATATGTAAAGGAGACGCTCTTTTCCAAAGAGACATACAAAGAGAGGCTGAAGAGAGTCTAGCATAGGAGGCCTATAGGTCTCATTTGTTTGGATTTAAAACCGACGCTACCGGTGTTGTATTAATCTTCTGTAAGTACATATATAAATACATATTACAGTCTCATTTTAATATTTTTCTTAATAATCGACAACTCTGCTGGGGATCTCTCCCACTTATCTTAAACACACACACACACACACACACACATATATATATATATATATATATATATATATATATATATATATATATATATATTATAATACGCTAAAGCATCTATTGTACGTTATCAGCTTTCACGCACATTATAAAAACGAAGATCGTCCGTGGTAATTGGGGATTACACCAATGTTGCTTAAGTTAAAACATCCGATTTAATTGATCTGTTCCAAAATCGAATTATGTATTTTCGTCGACTAAAACAGTACAATTTTAAATAAATACATTTCAAAAAGTGACATTCGTTTCATTGATTTGAAGAATATTTTGCTGACAATTATTTTTACGGTAAGAAGACGGAGAACGTTTATTGTTTTAAACATAATTAAATTGCTACAATTTTAAATAAATAAACACATGAATAAACATATTATTTGAAAGAATATTTAGCTCTCAATGACAATTATATGTACATAATAAGAACATATTTTTAATGGTATTCAATCTGACAGATATTTATTATTTCAAAAAGGATATGGATTATTATTATTATTATTATTATTATTATTATTATTATTATTATTATTATTATTATTATTATTATTAACAGATTGCTGTCGAACACATCATGGGATTTCCACGACGTCCCGTTAGTCTTGAATTAATATCTATATTAAAACATTTCTAAGCTTAATTTGTTCACTTGTGTGAACTTAATTTCCATGTGGTTGTTTTAACTTATTTAGGGGGTTATTACATAGATTTATTAAAGGGCGCAACATGCATCTGTATTATTGACATGGTCGTGGGATGAGCATTTTAACTAGATAAAAATGTCAACAAACAAATGCTGGGTAAAACATAACTTTCTTGGTAGACCGTAGACTCCTAAGATATCTCTATTCAAGTAACGTGTTTATCAATGAAAATGCAATTTCAAAATTACGCCTGACAGATTAACGTAAAAGCGCGACAGACCATGGCTATTTCGAACTTAAATGTTACAGAAAAACCGACAGAGCCTCTTATAGAGAAACCATGATGCTGTTTAAATAAGATGCGTCTATTCAATCAGCGTTTTTACGGATGAAAATGCCATTTAATTCAAGAACGACCGATCGACAACGTCTCGCCTCGAGGAGATTCGAGGACGCTTCTGAAAAATCAATACTTTAATCGTGAAAGAAAATTTGCTTAACAGAGAAGAATCTTGGTAGATTATAGGACTGATTTATCGCCACGTAATTGTTGTTTAAAACCACTGGTTACTCTAGGTATACTAATCCTATCTTGAAGTTGGTCAATATTTACCCACGATATAGACATATTGCATCCTTGTCTGTTACACATGTTCTGACAGGCTATCTATCTATCTATCTATCTATCTATCTATCTATCTATCTATCTATCTACAGGGTGACATTCCTCCACAAAATGCGATCCATGGAATCCTTAATGTATAGACCTTTCTGTAATGCAAACATGTTTACTACTAATAAACATCAGTCTGTGCATTCTTGTCCACCAAGTTTCACTCATGATTGTCCTACAGTTTTTGTTTTAGTTCTGTTCAGTGGTAAGCACACCCGGATACCCTGTGCAAAATTGTCAATAACTCCGACACACTCGTCTCATGGCACTGCACTGATTTGGGATGTGATTTCTTTCTTCAGCTTCAGAATATTCTGGGGATTGTTTTTTATAGATATTATCTTTAAGAAACCTAACAGATAAAATTATAAGAGTTAAGGTCCAGTAAGTGTGAAGCCCATTCTACAAATAAAGCAAACACCAAATGGTCATCGAATATCATTGACCGGTGATAAAACATGGTCTATTATCTAATATAATAAAACATGCTGTTTCTCCGTTACAATATATCTCTATATAAATAGCAATCTCTTTGCGTGTAACACCAAGGAAGGTAAGTAAGTATTCAAACAACCACTAGTGCTAAGCAGCAGTTCACTGAAGTATTACTATTGTTTGTAAACAAGAAAACAACTGTTTTTCTAAATGAGTTTAATTATCAATTTGAAATCAATGTAAAAAGTATACCGTCATTTTTAGGATAACTTCACACTATTTATCTACATTACTTATATTATATCTCTCTATCACTGTCTGCCTCTCCATCTTTGTATATATATATATATATATATATATATATATATATATATATATATATATATATATATATATATATATATATATATGTGTGTGTGTATATATAATGGCATATCGTGTACTTTATGCTAACATATTTATATATGTATATTGCGTATATCTCTCTTTCTCTCTCTGTCCGTCTCTCTCTCGTTCTCGCTCTCTCTCTCTCTCTCTCTCTCTCTATATATATATATATATATATATATATATATATATATATATATATAAAGAGAAGTATTCGCAGAGGTCTGTTTTTTTCTTTTCAAGAGTCATCAGTGTAGGTAGACGCGGCAAGCGTATCAACTCTGAACTTCAAACCCCGGACAGTTGTCACTACCATCTGAACTAACAAGTTTGCCGTTGTTAGTGGAATAAATCTATATCGCTTATAAATGTTTTTATTTGCATTCTCTTGTTTATCTTTTCGCCATTGATAATCTTAATGATTAAACTATGGGTAAAATAGTAGAGAAATAGTTGCAGAACCGTTGTGATTGGTCAATTGCACACTTACTGTCAGTTTTTATTTCTCCTAACATAAATTCATTCTGTTGCGATCTATTAAGATCTACATGGTATCACTGTATCTATCACA
>OY744518.1:159969486-160076986 GCA_963556195.1 Sepiola atlantica | reverse complement strand
TGAAAATATGTAATTATAGAGGTAGAAATAAATCTTTTTTATTTATATATAGTATTTTGCTTCGCATACGTGCATAAACATGTATACACATATATATGCGTGTGCGTATATTTATAAATACATTTTTTTGTGGTTTGGCTTTTTGAATATTTTTTTTGGCTGTTATGCAATTTTGAATGAAATCTATTTTCGTGATTTGTATTAGAATGTTTTTTGTAATATATTTTTTATAATATTTAATATATATGTGTAAATGTTTTCTTAGATCTATAAGCCTGACTGTTGAGATAGATATCTATATACACACATACATTTATATATACATATATATGTTTACGTATATATATATATATATATATATATATATATATGTGTGTGTGTGTGTGTGTGCGTGTGTGTGTGTGTGTGATGTTATCGAATTATGTTTTTGATGTAGTAAGGACAATATGTTTCGTATTTAGTATTCATTCAAATTGAATTTCGATATTAATTTAATTTCTTTTTTTTCCCTCTTAATAGTAGCGATCTCTTTCACATCTGTGCAGGCTTGCGTACACAAGATCTTGATTCGAAAAGATCTGGTTGTACAACAGAATGGATAACGTTGTATTCTACGTTAGTATTATTATTATTATTATTATTATTATTATTATTATTATTATTATTATTATTATTATTATTGTGATTGTTGTTGTAGATGTGGTCGATCTTATTGCTGCTAGTCTCTCGTCGTCGGCACGGATAAACCCAGGAACAAAAGGAGATCCGAGAACATGGATGCACAATTTAGAAATATATACACTTCTTTTGTTGTAGTTGTTTTTTTAAGGGGTTTGGGGTAAGTATTGAGTGATTCTTAAAAGGGGTCGTCGAGAGGCAATCTCGCTTTTCACGGGAGTTCACTCATGTGGTGATTAGTAACTCCCGTCTCTCTCTCTCACTTTCCCACACACACTCTCTCTCTCGTTGCCTGTCTCTCTTTCTCACTCGATCTATCTCCATCTCATTGTCTCTCTAGTCAAAGACGCGACTGCTACCACCGCCGATGTCGATAGAGTTGCTACTGTGCAAGCGAACGTGGAATTGCGTGAGCGTCACGCTAACCGTGAGTGCGTCATTAATGCGATGCAGCAGCCCAAAATAAGTGTGCGTGTGTGGTTTCTCTCCCCGTATATATGTGCGTGTTCGTGTGTGCATAGTAAAGTATGCGCCGTAGTGTCGCTCACTAGGCAAACTTGAATGATCGTTGAAGTAGTCACAGTGTTACGAATTTCGCTAGTAGTCTTCCGTTCGCATCATTTTATCACGAACGCATGAACATATATGTATACATAAATGTTCAAATACACACACACACATATATATTTATGTATTTATTTATTTATTTATGTACATATACACCCACATTTATATATACTTATATAAATGCTGTATTTTAAAATAAATTTGAATGAGCAGGTGGTCTAATGTATTTCTATTAGTTATTGTTTACACGACACACACCCCACCGTCACACACACACGTGCGTGCAATATATATATATATATATATATATATATATATATATATATATATATATATATATATATATATATATAACGATCAACTTTTCAAAATAAGAGCAGAGCCGAATCTAGACGCCCGTGTAACGCATGAATGCCTTGATCTATTTTCATAAAAAGATTTATAATAGCAATAAATAAAAATATAAAAAACGAAATTTGACAGTGTCTAAATGTGGCACATTATTTAACATTATGCTATATATGTGTATACATACATACATACATACATATATATATATATATATATATATATATATATATATATATATATATATATATATATATATAGGGTATGGGCTTATTACTAGTATGTTTTGAAGTTTTTTGTATGTATATATATATATATATATATATATATATATATATATATATATATATTGCAGGCAAGTATTGTTGAATATAAGAGACAACTCATGTGTAGATATCCTTTAGTAGATCCTTTCAATAGTCCGAATTAGGATCTTAGTTTCGGAGGGGAATTGGCTGATGAATTTGCCATAATTTGCATTTGTCTTTCAAGTACTTTCGGACCTATCTGGGTCAATCTTCAGGGGAATGAGGTTACTCAGGTCTAAACAGTGTGTAGTATTTATAGAAGGTTTTTGGCGGGAATAATATTCTAAAATGTGTATAGCTCCAATATAGTTTCGTACTTAGAACATAATTCCCGCCAAAAACCTTCTATACATACTACACATGGTCTAGACCTGATTAACCTCATTTCCGCGAAGATGGACCCAGATGGGTCCGATGTACTTGGGAGACAAATGCAAATTATGGCAAATTCATTGGCCAATTCCTTTCCGAAACTAAGATCTTTGTTTTCATATTCCTACGAATACATGCTTTTTTCTTCGTCGCAGAAACAATTTTTTTTCCAAATTTAATAGTTTTTCTTACGTGCGTTTCACAACGCAGTCAAGAGAAATATATAGTTATCAATTTAACCTGGCTTACTATCAGAGCAATAGTTTATTTAATCGTAATAGGAAAACATATTATCCCAAAAACTAGAAAGAAGAAAGAAGGGAAATGTTTAAGAATTCTTGTTAAAAATATCTGGCAGCCAAAATACATGAAATAAACTGACTTTAACACACACACATATATATATATATATATATATATATATATATATATATATATATATATATATATATATAGTGTGTCAGGTTGTATATGAAAAGAAATCAAATAAAGTGGTCGATCATATAAGAGAACTAATATCATTTATTTAGATACTGTATATTACATATTTGAGCAATGCACCGCGGTTTCATCCAAAAGGGCAGATTTAGACATCTTTAGAAAATTTCTGTGCCCAGTGGAATCATCGGCAAGCTGAAAAGATTGTAGTCACGTCCCGATGTGACTACAATCGTTTCAGCTTGCCGATGATTCCACTGGGCAGAGAGATTTTCTAAAAATGTCTTAATCTGCATTTTTGGATGAAACCGCAGTACATTGCTGAAATATGTAATATACATTATCTAAAATAATTATATATATATATATATATATTTATATATATATATATATATATATATATATATATATATATATATATATATATATATATATATATATGTGTGTGTGGGGGTGTGTGTGTGTTGAGAGTGAGAAAGAGTGAAATAGTAATCCACGAACACGTGTTTCGCCGTTACTGTGGTTCATCAGCGTTGCTGACTTTTATTATTATATATATATATATATATATATATATATATATATATATATATATATATATATATATATATATATATATAAATATATATATATGTTTTTGTTTCATTTTATTTCAATCAAATTTATCAAGGGGCTTTTTCATGTTGCTAACACTTGACGTCTACATTAGATAAATGACTATTCGAGTGTTCCGGTAAAGTTCTCTACCTCTGAAACGCCGAGCTAGTAGAGAAGTTAAGAACATGAAATTTCTTCATCTATCTGGTCAGTTAATTACGTCATAGTATATCATTATTGTGGTCTCTTGGTCTTAACGGATTTCGGGACAAGAATTCATCTAGTCTGGTGGAGTATCTAGCTAAGTGCTGTAACTAAAGGCATCATAACTTGGTGAAGATGCACCATTTCTCGTATTATCTAATGTATGATAGCATTACAGAGGGAATCGTATTTGCGCTTCGAATACTATGTTATTTTGAATATTTGGTCAGGGTTTACTTATAGGGAGAATGTCCTAATGCCAAGTTGTACTGACAGTTACCTTAGACACTCGAGGACAGTGTCTAGTAGGCATTCCAGTTCCTTCCATGTATATATACACACACATATATATATATATATATATATATATATATATATATATTTATAGATAGAGGGGCATACCTTTATTTATACTTCACTTTAAATCATATATATATATACATATATATATATATATATCTATATATATATGTATATATTATATGAATTATGTCGGATGAGGGTTATATGGTACTATATTTTAATCTCAGTTTCGGAGCCAAAAATCTTACACGTGTTTTATGAGAAATATTCACAACATACTTCAACAAAATCCAAGTTTTAATATTGCAATTAAAATAGATAAACGACAACTTTGTAAAGTTTAGAATACTGAATATTAAGCTTTATTTTTCTTTGAAAATTGATTGTCATTAGAATCGATTTGAAATTTTATACTTTTATATCGTTAAATATAAGATATATATATATATATATATATATATATATATATATATATATATATATATATATATAATTACAGAAGTTTAAGACTATATTGGTACAGTCTATTCAGAATCCAATCAACGAAACCTCTAAAAAGCATCTTATTCCTATGCATAGGAGGCAATCTATAGGCCGTTTTTATTAGGATTTGAAACCGACGGAACCGATGCTGTCTTTATCTTCTGTAATTACATATATAAATAAATATCACGCTGTACTTTTTATTTTTTTCTTAATAATCGAGCTCTCTGCTGAGGTTCTATCCCACAAACTTTACACACACACAGACACACACACAGACACACACACACACACACTTATGTCGGATGAGGGTTATATGGTACTATATATATATGTGTGTATTATTAGAAAAATGAATATAATAATTTTGGGATTATCTATATGCGTCATAGATCCGAAACACTAACAAACACAGTCAACATTCTTTTTTTAAAACACCTAGCACGTACAATATGTGTCATAATTATCAGTTCTTTTTCATATCTACTGTATAGATAAACTCTATCGCCGTGTCAAGACCACAGATAAAATAGACCTTACTTTTGTGTTGCCAGCAACAAAATCATAAAAAAGTGACACAACACAAACTTAAAAGTTGTGGGGATCAAGTGAACGATCAAAAGTCAACGATTATAATGTGCAAAGTTTCGTATACAGTTAACATAGGACATTCGGTAAGTAACGTGCAATTGTTGGTCCCACTCAGTTTAAGTTACACAACACAAGTATAGTGTCACGTGGTTAGATTTACATATATATATATATATATATATATATATATATATATATATATATATATATATATATATATATATATATATATGGGAAATGAAAAAGGAACAACCAAAATGTGTTTTATGTATTCATCAACGTTTCGTCTTTATTTGTAAGACTTCCTCAGGTTGATAATTTAAAAAAAAAATGTCATGCAAGTACATAGAAATATTGGGTTCGTGAGAAGAAAGTAGTAGCCACTACTGTGAGCTCAGGACCAAGGTCCGGGTTGAGGGAAGTCGGTGGCAGAGAGTGAAATGGATGTGGATGGCTGTGGGTGAAAAAGGGAGAGTGGGTGCTGAGGTTTTTGTCGTGGTAAGATGTAGCATGGATTTTGAGGGGCTGGGGAAAGAGGAGGGAAGAGGGAGACTCTGTGTCTTTGGCGTGTAGGTAGTATCATAGTTTTAGAAAAAGATTTTAAGAAATGAAGATGATTTGAAAGTAGGCGGGGGGAGTAGGTAAGAGTGTGAAAGAAGTAGTCGAACTCCCTACCCAAGATGACCCCTCAGAGCCGGCTCGCTGCACTTTGTATACCCCTTCCAAGGGCACTCACAATAACTTAACGGCCGGCGACTCACCTTTCAATATCCTACATCTAAGGGGCGCAACTCATTCCACATTGATCCCATCCACTCTTCGTAACTAATTCCGACATATCATTGCTCTGGCGCCACATTAATCCGTTTCGGGCCGAACCAAATTCACTCACACGAACCTAATTTCACAATCATCCAGACACGACACACCGCTGCGGTGCTCTCGTGGGCCCCACCGTCCCATTACACAACAATGAATATACCGATGCGATAACTCCGAGCCCCCCCCAATATATCATGCCAATCTTTTCATGGTTACAAAATCGCTTCCCCTTTCACGCGTGTGGCACCGAAACAACTCTTTGTCCATATAATCGCAAGCTCACCGGCTACCTCAGCGGGTCACGCGTAGCGAACATCCAAACCCGTCAGTTAGAAAATACACGGCCCCACAGGCCTGCACATCGGATTCCCGCCAAAATTCTTACCGCACCGCCAAAAGGTCAATTCTCCCATTCTAACTCCGTTTAATTGGCTGACCTCTACTTAATCTAATTAGTTACTGTTTTCTTTTTTTATATACTAATATTCTAATATGAAGAGGGCCAAAAAAACAAAAATAACAAACAATTTTCTCGGGCAACCCGAAAAACAAGGAAAATTAATTCAATGAGTCTTTCTCTCTCGACAATACATTTAAATCAAACAAAGAAGATTCAAACCAATACAATTTGAGTGAAAAACACCCCACCTGACAACATAACAATACAAGATCAGTTCCTTATCCCACCGAATGCATTTTTTTAAAACATGGACAGAAAGTGTGCTGTGTATATGTGTAAATTCGTCCCGTCTCTCTCTTTTCTCTTTCTACAAAAGTTAAAACTGCGTGTGTGCAATAGTACATTGTTTTTTTAGTTCTAAATTCATGTGTACGTGTTTCATTAATTATTATTATTATTATTATTATTATTATTATTATTATTATTATTATTATTATTATTTATTCATTTTTTTGTATGTGTTATTACTTTTTTAAATATTTTATTTTGTGTGTGCGTGTGTTTGTTTTCTATTCAGCTTCGCTTCTATTCTCTTCACTGTCTCTACTTTTACGGCACACCAGTTCTTTATTTCTCTTTAACTCATTTTTTTAAGACGCAGTTTTGAAGTTCTCCATCTGTCTTCGCAGACCACGCGCCGTGCGTTCCATTATCACTTAGGGCCTCTACGTTTTGTGAACCCAAGTTCAAATTTTTTTTTCTTAAGAAAGTCCCGGTATATGTTGCATAGCCCTACTCTTAGGCCGCGGCTTTTCTCGTTTCGTATACTCGTCCCAGAAAGGGCCGTGGCAGTTCACATTTAATACTAGTAATTTTTAAAAACATAAATCATACAATGCATACCCTTAAATTTCTCGTACCCTCCCTTCTTTCCTCGTCGCATGGAGAGGCGTGTCATGTAGTGGTTGAATTCTTTCTTCTCTTCCGCACTGCCGTGGTTCATCGCCGCTACAACAAAACTTCATGACCGATTCCGAAGACAAACAAACTTTTAAAAAATTTCAATTCTCTTTATTACAGGCATTAATTATTTATCAGCTTGGAGATATTCACTAACGTCGAGAGAGAGAGAGAGAGAGAGAGAGAGAGAGAGAGAGAGAGAGAGAGAGAGAGAGAGAACAAATTACTGCTTCCGTAATTATTCCAAATTCTATCGAACGTAGGCTTATCAATAATTCTAGCAACGAAAATGTTTTTAAAAGAGTCAAAAATTAAAAAGCAGAAAAACGAGGTGTCGAAGTTTTATTAACTTGACATTCTATATCAATTATCTGAAAATAAGAGAAATTAACTTAAATTAACTTCAGAACATAAAAAAAACAAAAATAATTCAAAATTATTCCAAAATATAATTCTCGAAAAAATAGATTCAAAAATTTAAAACACGATAAATTGTAAAACTAAAAACGGCGGAAACTTAAGCGTCAACCCAAAAGATAAATAAGTTAATCTGCCTACCAACCCTGATCTTCGAGTGGCTGTAAGGCCATCATAAGTGGTGACTCTTTAGTAAAAACAAAACAAAAATAACACTCACACAACCAAACATCTTGTAACAGCAACTCATAACAAACAGGTCACCCAATAATATACCTGTTATATTTCTACATATCAGTGCATCTACAAACCACTATGATCTTGTGTCGTCGTAGTGAAACCGAGTGAAAACAGATATTGTACGCGTTAAATCGACACGGACTACAAACAAAACACGATCCCATATTAGGCACAAACAGACGAGAAAATATAATGAATTATAAATAAGACAGAGATACCCCGAAAAGACACACAGCATGAACTAACCATGTAGTAGTAGCTACAACACCACCTCTTTCCAAAGATGACTTCACTCACCCTTGATCCTCACCTTGTAATGCTAAGTGTTTTAGCAAGGTGGCACTAAACAGATTTTTTTAGTCTTTGGTTCAACTCAATCGATGATTGAATCATTGTTTCCTGACCCATTATCGAACACTCTATTCACTATGCCAGATGGACCAGTTTAACTAAGTGTATATATAATGCAGTGTATATATAATAGTACCTTCACCAGTCTCAAGAAAGACCATATCAAATAGCGTATGCGATGTCGTACATTGATGCATAACAGCAAAGCCAAACAAGGCCAAATATTACATAGCGGTTTACCGGGATATTTGAAACAAGTAGAATATTATATTAAAAGATGCACACAATGTGTGAAAATAGAGACAATTCGGACAAAGCTAAATTCATTTGTGGCTTACAAAAGGACAATGGATTAGGGGACAAAATGAATTCCTGATATCAGTGTATTCATTTTCAACAGCTACCCCACAATAAAACGGGTATTGAAAACTATATTCTAAACAAATGGAGGATGCAAAATGATAGTAACCGTATATACCCCAGAATTTGTCCACAAAAACCTATGTTCTTATCTGTTTGATTCATCTCGTACAAGACATTAAGGTACAACACGCAATTCAATAGGATTCCAGAGAGAATGACGCAAACTGTTTGCATGAAATAAAAGCGTTCTCTCCATTAAATTAAAGCATAGCCGCCTATCTACTCCGATCACTTCTAAGTAGCCGTCTAATATTACGCCTTTCCAATGGCTGCATAACTCTTTTACGCATGCGTGTCTTTGTCGCCGCACTCATCGTTGTGAACCCATGTTCTGTTTCATCTGTTGATAAACTCACTCCAGCACTAATTATTTAGTTCTAACAAGATTTGTTTTAAACAGAAGGACAGTATCAGAAAACAGGTTGTCTTCGTATGCGTGCGAGAGAGAAAGAGAGAGAGCGAGATTAATCGGCAAATAGCCCGTCTCGTCTTAACAGCAAGCCGATATATACTGACACCCCTTTTTTTAGAGCCGCCAGACACGTCTTTAGTTGAAATCTCGCAGGCTAAGAGAGTGAGAGAGGTTTCACCAGAAGTCACGTGACCGCCCTCAACTTCCGCCGGATGTGACCTCCGACCTATAAGACCCCTCCACTGAAAATACCACTCCTATTATGTAACAGCCGAACGATTCCACGTGCAGAAAGAAAACAAGCTATATTTTCATTCATGCGAAACCTAATCAAACATCCCATGATAATGTAATTTACTAAAAAAAAAACAGTTCTGCATAAGAGTTATAAAGAATCACTCAACAAAAATATTCCTATTACAAAAACGGCAGGAAACAGCAGCATTAGGTAAAGCATTGGAAGCACGTGCTAAGGTCTATGCAAACCAATTCAGAAAGAGAATAAAACCTGCAGATGTAAAGTGGAGGAAGAATTGGAAAACGAAGAAAATGTAAAAGAAGACGTCAACCATCTATTCGAGAGTGAAACAGAACAGAATATGAAAGAAAAACATCTTTGAGTCTGGCGATAAAAATGAAAGATCTAGATAACGGCTACAAAGATATAAATAGAGACACGAAGAAAAATATACACAGGTCCTCGAGTATACTCAAGAAGAATAAGTACGAGAGCAACTAAGCGCTTTCGACCTCTCACATTCAGGGAGGTGTAGAATAATATGCAATTTAAACACGTCTATAAAAGCAATAACCCGATACAAACCAGCGGTGGTAAATGCTGTTAACCAGTCAATATCTACTCGCTAAGATATGAACATCATAACAAAACTGATATCTGAATATAGAAACTATGATGAACATGAGTTCCAATAATCAATTATTTAGTGAAATATCAATTGAAAGTTAATTGCAACGATCAGTACAACCGATATTTAAATAGAAAAATGATAAATGATTTGTTTACATCGACAAACTGAAAATCGATCTGATATTAATACTAGTAGAATACGCATCTCAGGACGGGTAACATTAATTCTCCGTGCAGAACGATTTTTCACCACTGTTATGGTTCCTTACTAATATTAAAATCGAAATATATCGGATAAAATTCAATGCAAAGCTGATATATGTCAATTTTTACATGCAATGTTGTGCCCACAGAATGCCCCCTTCAACACCCTTTAAAATACCCCCAAAAACTCAAATTTGAGAAATAATTGTTGATTTATGTCTAATATTTATTAGTTAAATTTAACAAAAATCAAAGGTATTTTAATGCTTATGAAGAGGTTCCATCCCTTTTTTGCCCCATTTACATAGAAACTAAATTAAACTGTTATAACCTAAAGTTATACTCCTTATTACTAGCTGCTGTATTTCATAATGTTCAGTTAATTAGTTTAAGAATGAATCTTGTATATAAAACTGATACACACAGATATACGTGTCTTTATAAACATACAGATATACGTGTCTTTATAAACATACAGATATACGTGTCTTTATAACCATACAGATATACGTGTCTTCATAAACATACAGATATACGTGTCTTCATAAACATACAGATATACGTGTCTTTATACACATACAGATATACGTGTCTTTATAAACATACAGATATACGTGTCTTTATAAACATACAGATATACGTGTCTTCATAAACATACAGATAGACGTGTCTTCATAAACATACAGATATACGTGTCTTTATAAACATACAGATATACGTGTCTTTATAACCATACAGATATACGTGTCTTCATAAACATACAGATATACGTGTCTTCATAAACATACAGATATACGTGTCTTTATACACATACAGATATACGTGTCTTTATAAACATACAGATATACGTGTCTTTATAAACATACAGATATACGTGTCTTCATAAACATACAGATAGACGTGTCTTCATAAACATACAGATATACGTGTCTTTATAAACATACAGATATACGTGTCTTTATACACATACAGATATACGTGTCTTTATAAACATACAGATATACGTGTCTTTATAAACATACAGATATACGTGTCTTTATAAACATACAGATATACGTGTCTTTATAAACATACAGATATACGTGTCTTTATAAACATACAGATATACGTGTCTTTAAAACATACTAATATATACATGTCTTTATAAACATACAGATATACGTGTCTTTATAAAACTACATATATACGTGTCTTTATAAACATACAGATATACGTGTCTTTATAACCATACAGATATACGTGTCTTCATAAACATACAGATATACGTGTCTTCATAAACATACAGATATACGTGTCTTTATACACATACAGATATACGTGTCTTTATAAACATACAGATATACGTGTCTTTATAAACATACAGATATACGTGTCTTCATAAACATACAGATAGACGTGTCTTCATAAACATACAGATATACGTGTCTTTATAAACATACAGATATACGTGTCTTTATACACATACAGATATACGTGTCTTTATAAACATACAGATATACGTGTCTTTATAAACATACAGATATACGTGTCTTTATAAACATACAGATATACGTGTCTTTATAAACATACAGATATACGTGTCTTTATAAACATACAGATATACGTGTCTTTATAAACATACAGATATACGTGTCTTTATAAACATACAGATATACGTGTCTTTTTAAACATACAGATATACGTGTCTTCATAAACATACAGATATACGTGTCTTTATAAACATACAGATATACGTGTCTTTATAAACATACAGATAAACGTGTCTTTATAAACATACAGATATACCTGTCTTTATAAATATACAGATATACGTGTCTTTATAAACATACAGATACACGTGTCTTTATAAACATACAGATATACGTGTCTTTATAAACATACAGATATACGTGTCTTTATAAACATACAGATATACGTGTCTTTATAAACATACAGATATACGTGTCTTTATAAACATACATATATACGTGTCTTTATAAACATACAGATATACCTGTCTTTATAAACATACAGATATACGTGTCTTCATAAACATACAGATATACGTATCTTTATAAACATACAGATATACGTGTCTTTATAAACATACAGATAAACGTGTCTTTATAAACATACAGATATACCTGTCTTTATAAATATACAGATATACGTGTCTTTATAAACATACAGATACACGTGTCTTTATAAACATACAGATATACGTGTCTTTATAAACATACAGATATACGTGTCTTTATAAACATACAGATATACGTGTCTTTATAAACATACAGATAAACGTGTCTTTATAAACATACAGATATACGTGTCCTTATAAACATACAGATAAACGTGTCTTTATAAACATACAGATATACGTGTCTTTATGAACATACAGATATACGTGTCTTTATAAACATACAGATATACGTGTCTTTATAAACATACAGATATACGTGTCTTTATAAACATACAGATATACGTGTCTTTATAAACATACAGATATACGTGTCTTTATAAACATACATATATACGTGTCTTTATAAACATACAGATATACGTGACTTTATAAACATATACACGAATGGAATACCATTTCTTGTCAGATTCATACGATGAATGTTTCTTGTTTAAGATGAGGATTACTAATTTCTATTATTTAAATTATTCGCAGTACTATTCTTATCTGGTTTACATGTTTAACACGTACGGCCGATACAAACTCCGATCTTCTGCTTGTGTATCTTTTCGCACTTAAGAAAGCTTTACGTCGAATTCGGGAACTTATACGGATCTTTTTCGAATCGAGCCCTTTATTTAATCTACTGGGTAGATTGTTCTCGTTTCCCCAGCGAGAACTGAAGACAATTGTTAATTTAGTATTATGTCATTCTTAGTATCGTCTGTACTATCAAATTTTTTAAAAGTTTCACTTGTAACTAATTATTAATAGATGCGTTCGTCCGTTGCGCCATTTGTCTATGTAAACAATTCCAGCACACATTTTGAGAACTTTAAAATTAAATCTTGTTTAGATGTTTAGTATTACTATTTATTACAGCAGTCAGATTGCACGCGAGCCCAGATCAGCAGTAGGCGTTAAAAAATTATGTTGGCTTTTACGCTTGGTGATGAAGCAGGGTTGTTTGTGAATGTGTGTGTGTATATGTGTGTGTGCTTGCGCGCATGGGAACGTGTCGGTGTGTGTGTGTGTGTGTGTATATATATCAATGTACATGCACACGTCCCATTACGTGTGTGTGGACGCGTATATGTGCGTGTGCGCATTTATACATATATTTAATTTATGATTTTTCTACTCTTTCTCCCTCATTGCGTGGGGAAACCTCCCACCGTACACACGCAAACCCCAAACACTGACGAAGACTGAAGGCATCAGTCGAAAATTTTGTTCTCCCTATCATCAATGAGATAAACCTATTTTTCTTTACAGAAAGAACAATTCATATTCCTACTAGTCAAAAAATATATATATAAAAAAATAAATAAATGAAAAAAAAAAAAAAAGTTATAACACAATATAAACTTTTTTCCACATTATTTTTTATATACATTTACATACTTATATATATATATATATATATATATATATATATATATATATATATATATATATATAAATCAATTAAGTTGTGATAAATATCATTTGAACATGGTATCAAGAATTCAAAACTAACTATTATTAGACGTACGATCGTTTCCTTGACTTTTGGAAATATTTTATTTTTCATTATTTATTATTCCAAAACGTATCTTCATCATCAGCGCCTTTATAACATCACATACAGAAGACTCTTGAGAATATATATATATATATATATATATATATATTTACGATTGTTACAAAAAATCTGTATACTATATAAATATCCATCAGTTTATCATATATAACAAACTGTTCTTTTCAGAACCCTGCAACAAAAGGCAAACAGAGAAAATTGATGTTCATCACATGCAGAAATCAAATCCGGAAAATAGCGGAATCAGAAGCCTATTCATCTTTCACTCCAAAAGAAGATTTAGCAATTGTTGAGAAAAATGGCTTCACTACAGACGTCTTAAAACAGACACTAAAGATTTCTGAAACAGGAGATAACTCAACATATTTAAATACAGTTGTTTTGTATTTATGCAACGAAAATAATCCTACAGTCTAAACTGCTTTAGAACCAATCAAAGCGTTTGTTTTCCAAAATAATTACATTTATAAGTGTGCTAAGTAATTTTCATGAAATAAAAATATATAATTATACCCTATATAGAATTAATATATATACACATATATATTTATTTATGGGTTTTTACAAAAAAGGTATATTAAAGTATATATTCTTTATTGTATCCAAAGGTGTTCCAAATTGCAAGCCTCCAAAAGTTGTATTACAAGCTTCAGAGCATATATATTTTATAGTTGCATTCCAATGACCACATGAATTACTCCATAACTGTCACTAACATCTATCCCTATTCTTTATCTTCATGTATCGTTGAACAACACAACCATAACTTGTATATGTTCTTTCACTATCTTTATTGCCATATATCGGCGAATATCTTTAATTCCTTTCAGTCTAACAAACCAAAATATTTTCAATATATTTATATTTTATTTATCTATTTATTTATGTTTATTTTCTCGAAATTTAATACTTTTACTACATCTTACGCACGTTTCACAGCAAAATCAAACGAAATACATAGTCTTCATCTTAACTTCGTTGATCATCAGAGAAAATTATTTATACAATAGTAATGGAAAAGCACATTATTCCAAAGACGTGAGAAAAGAAGATGGGAAAAGTTTAAAAAAAGATTTCTTGGCAAAGGTTACCTTTGCCAAATAACATGAAATGAAACTCACATAGAAAGTGGTGACAAAAATCTAGAACCTTCCGTAGTAAAATATTTTTTACAATACGTAAAATGACTCTTCTCACCCTCGCTTACATATATATATATATATATATATATATATATATATATATATATATATATATATATATATATATGTAGTAAGTTATGAAAATATATTTATGGCAATTGAGCTAGCAGAGGCTCCCGCGTTTCATCCTTCGGGGGAATATTCAGGGTAAAATGATGCGTTTTAGCCCGAAGATTCCCCCCGGGGATAAAACGCGAGAGCTTCTGTGTAGCTTAATTGCAATAAATATATTTTCATAAATTACTACCTAGCTCTAAATACGTATCGAGCACTGTTGAAGTAAATACTGATAATTGATACATAAACAATTATATCTCCTTATAAAATCTCATGTAGATACATAAAATAGTAATTAATATATATATATATATATATATATATATATATATATATATGTGTGTGTGTGTACCATCTTTTATATATAATATATATATATATATATATATTTTAACATAGTTAACCCCAAACAAGGCAAGCCGCCACTGTAGACGTCAGGGGCAACTGAGAAAAAAGAAAAAGGGAGAAGGTAGGGGGGTCAACCTAAATTGGACTTTGCAGCGAGATTTCTGTTTGCATTAGTTTTAAATTTCTGCATGTCTGTACTGTCGGGGAAAAAGGGGGCAGGGAGAGAGTTCCAGAGGGTAGCAGCACGAGGAAACAAGCTATTTGAGTAAAAGGCTCTCTGACATCTGGGGACCTCCACAGTGAATAAATGAGATTTAGTTAATTGTCGAGTTAGTCTAGTGAATTTACGTCGAGGGGGCACCAGAGTACCCAATTCATCGAAGCATAATTCATTGAAGTATTTGTAAAACAGGCACAAGGATGCTACATTGCGGCGATGGGACAGGGACTCGAGCTTGGTTGACAGTGACAGTTGACAGTGACCTATTAGGTTGGCGATTCTTTTTTGGACCTTGTCAAGGAGGGGGAGACTATTAGATTATGCACCAGCCCAGATGTGACAACAATACTCCATGCATGGGCGGATGGTGGCTTTGTAGAAATACAGGATAATGTCAGGTGTGAGGCGTTTACTAGCACAGTAGAGTGAGCCAACCTTCTTTGCAGCAGCCTTGGCAATGTCTTCAATGTATTTGTTCCAATCCATGTTACTTGTGAAGGTTAGGCCGAGGAGTTTGCATATTGAACTCTCAGGTAGGGTGTTATTTGCCATGACAATCGGTGGTTGAAAAGGTTCCTTGTAGTTATTGAAGGAAAGGAGCTTTGTCTTAGCGGCATTAAAAGTTACAAACCATTTATGACCCCAATCCACTTCAGCCTGGAGGTCATTTTCTAAAGATTAAGCCATTGACTCGGATATGATCGCGTCGGTTTTGCCAACATTGCGAGAGTAAAGGGTGGTGTCGTCAGCAAATAAACCAATCTCAGACTCTATGTCATCGGGGAGATCGTTTATATAGATCAGGAACAACAAACGTCCAAGGATATTTCCCTGGGGTACACCAGCATTTATGTCATGTTGCTTAGATGAACGGCCATCGGGGACAACGGGGATTTTTCTGCTGTCTGAGAAGGATCTAATTATATTAAGTAATTGCCAAGTAATACCGTATGAACGTATGTTCAGGAGAAGCCCTTTATGCCATACGTTGTCAAAGACCTTGGATATATCAAGCATTACTGCCCTAGCTTCTCCTGCCTTGTCGAGTGTATTATACATGCGTTCAGAGATGACCGTTAGGATGTCTGCAGTAGATCGTGCTTGTCTAAATCCATACTGGCGGTCAGAAAGAAGTTTAGCATTAACTAAGTGCCGTACTATCGCTAAATTGATTAAAGATTCAAAGATTTTAGCAAAGATCAGCAGCAGACTGATTGGGCGATAGTTCTGAGGATCGGTTCTATTCCCAGAACTCTTGTAGACTGGTACCACAGAGGCAGATATCCAGCTATCGGGGAAGCAAGATTCAGCTAGACATTTATTGTAGAGTTTGGAGAGGACAGGGTCCAGTTCAGCAGAGCATTTCTTTATTACTATTACAGGTATAAGATCAGGCCCACAAGCTTTGGAGGTGTCAAGGTGTTTTTATGATGTCTCTGACCTGGGATGGGGTGATGAACATGTTATCAAGTGTGGCTTCGGTCCGCAATGGGAATTTGGGGAGGGGGTGGTTATCTGAGTCCAAAGTAGAGTTAGAAGCGAAGAGCTGGGCAAGTAGTTTAGCCTCATCAGTGCAAACGACATCATTGTGGTTTGATAGTGGGGGAATCGTTGATTGACCATTATTTACTACACTATTGTAGATATTCCAGAAATCACGAGTACCTAGTTTCTGTGACTGGATGCGTTTTTTTTTGTTAACTCGTTATACCTTCTCTTCGCTTCACCTATTACGGCTTTGCAATTATTTCTTGACTCTATACATTAATGTCTATTAGTAGCTGACTTATGGCGGCCGAATTTACGGAATGCTAGTTGCCTCTCAGAAATGGCAGCTGCACATTCCGAGGTGAACCATAGAAGAGAGTGAGGCTTGCTAAAGAATTTTCGCATGGGGACATAGACTTCAATGCCTGCTTTGACCCATTCAGTTAATTCGTTTGCACACTGGCTGGCAGGGAGTGAGAAGGTTTCCTCTCCATGGGACGTCACTGATATGATCTCTGATTGACTCAAAATCAGTCTGCTCGTAGTATCTTGTTGTTTTGAGCAACAGTTCATCAGCTTTAAGGCGACTTTTTAGGGTGATATATATCATAAGCACAATGTGATCAGCATTCCTGAGTGGGCTATGAGCTTTCGTCACACAAGCCCCGGGCATTGAGGTCAAGAAAAGGTCTAGAAGTGAGGCTTGTTGGTCTTCTCGATCGGGGATGCGGGTCGGAAAATCGACAGTCTGGGAGAGGGAGTGAGCTAAGGAGAAATTATAAGTAGAGTTGCCGGCTGCGTCAGTAAGGCTGGAGAATCCCAACCAGTCGCGGTGGTGGGCATTAAAATCTTCAAATACATGTATCTGGGCATTCGAGTCAATTAAGAGTGCTCTATCTATGCTTTCAGAGACAGAGTTTAGCAGAGTACAGTCCTGGGTACACGGAGAGCGGTATAAGAAATATAAGTAACTGACGCTGTGATGTAAAGTTAATCTAAAGCACATGTAGTCGTGGTCATCTGATTCTAACCTATGTTCTCTAGTCAGGCGGAGGGTGTTCCGAACATACACTCCTAGCCCGTGCATACGTTTGTCAGAGTCTTTACGGTAGAGTGGGAGGTAGTCAGTCATGTCAAAGTGGTGAGAAAAGATTGAGGATTGAAGGTTAGTTTCACTTAGAGCTAGGATATCCGGGGAGTTTGTAAGGAGAAAGGTTTCTACGTCGTTTATGTTGGTTCTAAGTCCCCGGATATTTGTGAATGCGAGCCTCAAGGGCGGAGGCAAAAGTGTTTTTTGTTGGGTGTCTGATTTAGGTTTGCTTTTATTTTTTTGTAATGACATGTTTGTTTTGATTATAGAGTGGGTTGGCCAAGGTGGGTACTTGTTTGGTGCCAATAAGCTTACACAACCAGTCCATTAGTCACGACCTAGTCCATGAGGGTTGTGGCCTCGGGAAAGCCCACCGGAGATAATTGCAGGGCCCCTTTCCATGCGCGACATGGCACATACAACTATCCACGGTATTATGCAACTGATGATAGAACAGCCGTTATGGCGCTACCCAAGATGTTTGGCTCCTTGCTTTCAGTCGGAAACAGCAGCCAGACAAGCTGTCTAACCTGTACCCTCAACCTGTCGGAACAAGAGAGACCTAGACTGGTAATGTAAGACTTAGTGACGAACAAGATTTCCCCAATTTGCCCAAATAGAGAGAAAGAGAACGGCGTTCATTGCCCTAGTAAGGAAACAAGGCTAGGCACTGAGTGCTTAGAGGCGTCCCAGCACTGTTACCTCTGCGCCTTACTAATAAACAAAGAAGGAATGCAATGACCGGTGATAGGCATAACCTATCTACTCCTAAGGCAATTGTAGGTTTGGAAACCGGATATTTTCTTCGAGATTCCAACTCTAGGAAGGTTGTCGATCAGGACTAAGGAGGCATCCCTCCCCAACGGTTTACTGCCGCGGCGTAAGTAGCTGGTAGCAAGGTTTTTTTTGTCAGAGATTTCCTTCTCTTAGATCGATAGGCTTACAATGTCTTATGGGTCCAACACTCCGAGAGGGGTAAAAATAGCTTGCGACCGTGTACTAGTTGGGTATTTCTTCTCCCCCGCAGGTTAAAAAAAACAAAAAAAACTTCCAATATAACGTATATATATATATATATATATATATATATATATATATATATATATATATATATATATATGTGTGTGTGTAGATAGAATAAGCTCTTTGTATACTAAAAAGGGAACAGAAAGTTAAAGATAGGTTTCCCTCTCGCAAGTTAGTACAAATAAGAGAAATAAGAAAGGCAAAACTTTAGGCTAGCATGAGATTTCAAAAATGTCTTCAATGGGAACTCAATATACAGACAATAGGACAAAGGGAAGGACAAATTTAAAAAAAGTTTAAGAAAACACAGGGTAAATACTAGTACGTTTGGTAGCATTGTTTGAAATTAGTAAAAATCCCAAATACATTTAAGATGGTAAAACAGAAAAACTCAACTGAACTTTGAGAAGTCTTTCAATCTGCTTGTGGATGGAATTAAATGAAGACGGGCTACTTTGCAAATTACCCTCTCAACGAAATCATATGGAGTACATCTTAGAAATGGTTGAGGGAGCTTTTGAAACAGGGGGGCATATGGAGATGTACAGCCAGTTAAGGGACACTAGTTTGCTATTTATAGATTAATCGCTAGAGAAGATAGTTGAAACTCATATGTATATGAGTTGGTATATATATATATATATATATATATATATATATATATATATATATATATATATATATATATATATATAATACTGACGATTTGATGTTTGGCATGAAACCCATGTGTATATGTGTCTATTTATAAATGATTATTCAAAGCTCTCGTAAGATAGCGCACTTTAATTGAAGTTGACAACTAGCCTTCATTTTTCGTAAAAAAGCAATGCTTATATACTCAATTGGTTGGCAGATTAAGTTATCACTTTGATCACTTTTCTAACATCACTTGCTTTTATATTCTTAAAAACTCTTATCACCTACTATTGGCAATAGTGGAGGTAGTGCGCACATGAGAAAGTAGCTCACTAGTAATATTAGCTTGTTCTATGTACAGGTGGGGAATTTGTTATACATGGTTTCCCAAGCCGAATGAAACCAAGTAAAGTAAATAGCTTTTTCAGCTCCTTTTCTTTAAATACAAACCACAAAAACAAAATTGTCGATTTTATGATTTTATTTTTTATCACATGGTGTGTTACAGCTTTACTCCTTCAGAGGATAATTTCTATATTTTTTTATTTATTTTAGTGTACATTTTAAAACATGCTTTTAGTTAACAAAACCAAATATACAAGTGAATAAAATGCCTAATTATAATGTTCTGTTCATGAAAAAAATGTTTTTATAAAAGTTTGAAATTGATATGGAAAGTTTTAAAACTTTAAAGAAAGTTTAAGTAAATACAAACTGCAATCATGTAATAATAATCAGTAAAATCATGTGGCATTCAGATTGCAAATCTCTTTATAAACAGTTTTTTCCATGTTATGTGCATACACAAAAAGAGTTATTTTTGCACCTACACGTGATGCTCCTACATAAAGCTGACCATGTGAAAAGCATGGTTCGTCAAGTTGCAATCCGGCAAATTTTAGTGTTTGGCTTAGACTTTTATGTAGGGTATATTTGATGGTATAATTGGTATATTCGGGATAAAAACCGTTTCACCTTTGCCACAACCAGTGAAAATGATTGCCTCAATACAGTTTATCATCAATTTACATGTTATTTTTAAAGACTTGGAAATCGAACTTTAATGCAATGACATATACAATTATTTATCTCAAACAACGCCGAAAAGCACAAATGGTCACTGTCAATTCTTGATTTCTTTTCCTCCTCCATTTCAACTCGTAAAGCATGTTCTTTTATGTAGCGTCTCTATTATATAAAATCATGTTCATCTATGTAGCGCCCCTGTAATATGAAAGAACTCATAAAGCATGTTCATTTATGTAAACGATATATTAAAGAACTCATAACAATTATGAGTTGGCGATTTCTTTACATGCTGACTCATTTCCTGTTTTGAAGTATGAGTTAGCTATTTATATATAGGGCTGAGAATAGCAGACAGTGGCGGGCACTGGCAGACAGTGGCGGGCACTGGCGGGTAGTGTTTACTAAAATGTAAGATCTAAACAATTCTGACTCATTTCGTGTTTAGAATTATCAGTTGGTGATTTCTTTCTAGGGCTGCTAATGGCGGACACTGGAAGACAGTGGCGGACACTGGCGGGCACAAGCGGGCACTGTCCACTAAAATGTAAAATCTAATAGATTGTTGACTCATGTCCTGTTTTGAAGTACGATTTGTCTATTTCTTTATAGGGCTGATAATGGCGGGCACTGGCGTGCCCTGGTGGACAATGGCTAGCCCTGGCGGGCAGTGTTTACTAAAATTTAAAATCTAAAAAATGCTGACTCATTTCCTGTTTTGAATTATGAGTTGCCGATTTTTTTATAGGGCTGCCAATAGCGGACAGTTGCGGACAGTGGCGGACAGTGTCCGCTAAAATGTAAAATTTAATAAATGCTGACTTATATCCTGTTTTGAAGTATGAGTTGGCTATTTTTATAGAGCTGACCATGAAAGTGGCGGACACAGACGGGCACTGGCGGGCAGTTTCTACTAAAATGTAAAATCTAAAAAATATTGACTCATTTCCTGTGTTTAAGTGTGAGTTGACTATTTCTTTATATGACTAACAGTGGGTGGCAGTGGTGGACACTGGCGGGCACTGGCGTACAGTAGCGGACAATAGTGGGCAGTATCCACTTAAATGTAAAATCTAAAAAGTGCTGACTCATTTCATGTTTTGAATTATGAGTTGGCTAAGTAAAGCCTCCTTCTTAGAATCATGGTATTAGAATTTTTATTACCCCGTCCACACCGCATTCTACCTATGATGCCATTTCCGGGTGAATCTGAAAAAATGAGTTGCAGTTTTTTTAGGGAATTATTTAATTGTTTACTATTTAAATAAGTACATAATTAAATTTAAATTAAGCTGAAAATAGCTGAAATAATCGACTCCCCCCGTCAGACGAAATCTGCCCCTTACCCTTTATATAAGTTCATTTAAAGATTCGGCAATACATCCATTTACTTTCTCGGTGAATTTTACATTAGAATACACTTTTAGATTGTACCTCGATTCGCTAACTTTTTTCTATAGGACACACAAACACACGCATACATACATTGAGTTATATATATATATATATATATATATATATATATATATATACATTATATATACATATATATGCATTATATATATGCATATACAAATATATACATTATATATATATATATATATATATATATATATATATATATATATATATATACATTATATACATATAGGAATATTTTTTTATTTTTTTATTATTTTTTAATTTTTAATTAATTTATTTTTTCATATCTCTTTAAATCTTCTCCGGTGTAAATCTCAACTGTTACTTTTCACCCTTCCTCCTTTTTCAAACCTTGATAAACCTTCCTTACACTAAATTTAAACAAACATGCGTAACACTCTAAGCAAGGAACGCGTCCAAACGAGAGTAATACGTGACTTCACATTTCCGAAACAGATGACAACAGAAGCTGAAGAGAGCCGGATGGCTAAGTCCGTCACTGCTTGAAACCGACGGTACGAATGTTGTACTAATTTTTCTGTGCCAATATATATATATATATATATATATATATATATATATATATAAATTTGAAAAAAATTAAAAGCCCGTTTCAAAATATTTCGTGTCTGTCTACAGTTATCGGTATGGAAGCTATACGTTTCCAATATTTGCCACTTTTTCCTTCGGATTATTTTTTATTTTCATCCTGGTTTCACGACCATTGCAAATGTTCTTTTAGAGTTAAAGATGAACAGGCTTTTGATTCTTTTATTTTATCGGATCTTATTTTTGTTTGTGACTAACCTCGTATCTTTGTTTCAGGATTCAGAAGAGTAAAAATATGATAAACTACATGGATCTTTGTTTACTGTGCAAGCGTTTTGTAAGAATTGTTTATCCGATGACTTTGTTTGGGTATAAATAGTTCTAAAATAATATAATAATAACTCTTAGAATTGAATATGTCGATAAGCTCTATTAAATGCTAAGTACTGAGCTAATCGTTTGTGATTTTAATTCGAACCCTTCGTGAACCATTCTGATCTATATAAAATTTATATATATAAAATGTATATACATATATATATATATATATATATATATATATATATATATATATATATATATATATATATATAAAGAGGTGTATTAAAAGCGAACTTTTAGGAAAGGTAAAACCCTATTGTGAAGAGTATACAGCTCAATATCCAGGATAGAGCAGGTAGAAATGAAGGAGAATGGAAAAGAATTAGAGAAAGCAAAAGCCAAATCAAAATTCAATTCAAAAGTTCAAAGCAAGGTATATTCCGCAAAAAGGCAATTTATTCAAGTTAAATTTTCCTTAAGCCAGGCTTTTCAAAGATCAAAATCTTATCATCAGAGGAAGTCGCTGGGATAGATAAGTTGGCATTGGCCAAGATTTAAAATTTGAAAAAATGAAATAAAATAAAAGTTGTAGGGAAAGAAACGTAGGGCAAAACTGTGCCAGGGTGCAAGCAAATGTCCGATTGCCAAAAAGTCCGGTGTCGAAGAGTCCAGCAGAGAGAATACGATGTAGATAGGTAGGTCGTTAGAGGCACGAGAAGTAATGAGAAAAGTTTCAAAGTTAAATTCCAAGAAGCCACAACTTCAGGTACGGCGAAAATAGAAAATCCAAAAAGGGTAAAAAGTCCAATAAGAAGTACATTCGATGATGCAGGCAGGCGTCAGAGGGGATTAAGATGTAAAATATTCGCCATTAAAGAAACTTCCCGGGCAGAGATGACAAAGGAAAGTGTTTTAAAGTGGAAAAAAGGGGCAGTGAGAATATTTAAAGTCTGCCCAGTTGAGAAAGCCGGCTATAAATGAAGAAAAGCAAAGACAGTGAAAACAAGAATATAATATGCGACCAGTCGGCAAGGGAGGAAACGGGTAAGTGGTGTGTGGGAGGAGAAAGGGACGGGTACGAGGAAAGGGAGGGGGAGGAGAAAGGGAGCGATGCGGTGAAGGAATGCGGATAAAACTAAGAGTGTGAAAGTGGGGGGGGGGGGTGAAACATAAAATTGAAATTGGAAGTTAGCGCGAATTAGGATTCAACTAGAAAAGGGGAAGAAAGGAGTGGGGGTAAGTTAACGAATGTTAGGATAAGGGGTTAAAATATCAGAATATGTATAAGGACAGAGTTCGGGGTTTAGAAGTTTAATCAAATGATCTTAGATATAAACAATGAGGCAAAATATATATGAAGGGTAGGACTAGGAAAATGAGTTAAAATTTAAAAGAGTAAAGATAAAAAATAAAGAAATAGTATAAAAAGTAGAAATAAGAAAATAAAAGAATAAAGAAAGAAAAATAGATAATAAGATTAGTCTTAAGCTTGCAGGGAAAATTGAGGATTGACCGAAAGAATAAAAAATAAAAAAAATAAAAAATTAAAAAATAATAAAAATAAGATACTAATAATAGAATGAGGGAAAAGTCGATAAGATTGGAGCTCAAGAATGAAAATTAGAA
Source organism: Sepiola atlantica (assembly GCA_963556195.1). Taxonomy (NCBI): domain Eukaryota; kingdom Metazoa; phylum Mollusca; class Cephalopoda; order Sepiida; family Sepiolidae; genus Sepiola; species Sepiola atlantica. Next base: position 160,052,246 of record OY744518.1, on the reverse strand, counting down.
TAAGGAAAAAGAAAAAGGAAAAGAAGACCTAGAGAGGATATCCGGAATGGGAGTCTCCAAGGTGGAAGAAATTATGGGTTGAAGTAAATAAGCAGTTACGGGATGCTAGTTCAAATAGATATGGGAAAATATAAACTTTGAAATTTTATTCAAAAAAGTTATATGGAGGTTAATTAAGAAAATTGTTAAATAGGTTAGTGAAGGCCGGAAGAAGTAAGAGATATACAAAGTTAAAAAGTGACAAAGGATTAAGCCAGAGGGAGAGTGGAGATCGCAGTTAAAAGTAAATACTATAGGGGTTAAAAGATGTAGAGCTAGGGCGGGTTGGGGGTTGAGTAGTTTGAGAGAGATGAGGTAAAACAAGGGGGGAATAATCGAGGCTATTAAAAAAGTGAGAAGAATTATTTAGAAGTAAAAACAGGAGGGGAAGAATAATTAGAGTGCACAGTGGAAACAGTAAGGAGTTCGATATCGAGGTGTGCAAATGGGATATGGAGTAGATAAGGCTAATCAACAAGTAAATAAAAGGGCTAGGATATAATATGAATAGAGTGGGTTAGTTATCACGTTGAAAAGGAAAAGAATGAAGAATGGAAGTGTTGAAGGGAAGCGGACGAATGCATTAAAAGAAGTTAAACGGGAAAGAAAATGGAAAGCCAAATAAAGTTATACAGTTAAGGAGGTTAAGTGGAAAGATTTAGGGGGTAATGGAGGAAAGGTGTTAAAACTAAGGGAAATGTGAAGCTAACGAAGTTTATGGGTAATTTTATTAAGTTAAGAGAAGGTTAAAGGGATGAGGGAGATATAAGTAGAGATTAAAGAACAACAGGAATTAGAACTATCGGAAAGGGGTTTCGAGATGTAAGGAGGGAAAATCCGAGATGAAGGGAGGGTATTTAATCAAATGGGGGAGGGGTGTCTGGGGGATTATTATGGTTGCTATACCTGAATTTACGTTTATGCCTGCAACTGGAGATAAGTTCATTCTTAGAATTAATAATATTTTTAGATTTAGTAGCAGTAGCTATCATAAAGGTTTCCAGAGTACAAAGTTGGCAATGGGATGCTCCAGGGGTATATGATTTGGACTTTTTAAGTATTGACCAGTGAAGTGAATAGGGAGTATTTTTGAGATTGAGGTTTCTAATTAGATTGGAAAGTGAAGTGCCTGTGCTGTTATCGCTGCTATTTTTAAAGGAATATATATGGTTAGAGATCCGGGTCTTAATTGGGAAAGAGGACGCCCCAATATATGTGTGTATCTTGAAGGGTGGTGCTATAGTTGCATTGAGATTACTAATGGTATTAGAAGAGATTTGGGTTTGGAGATCCAAGTTATGCGAGGAAAGTTGTTTGGAGAAGTGGGGTGGAGCGGATATGGGGGAAATGTGAGTTGGCCCATGAGCACTATTTATTATTGGGGGTGCTTGGTTAGAGGTATGGCTGTATAAGCGGGAGTTTAGAGTAGAAGCGGATCGGGGTTGCGGGGAGATCCGGAGTTCTGGTGGAGTATGGGAACTGTGATCACTCACAACATTGGTGGAGCGGGGGAATTGTTTAACAGTACAAGCGTATATTACGTCCTTCTGTACACAGTTGTTGTTAAGGGGACAATCTCTAGGTTTACGGCAGTTACAAGTGGTGAGGGATGTGGTGGGTGGTTGCTGTTGGATATGTTTGATTTTCCTATTGTTAGAGGTTATGATAGTTTGTTCAATATTGGGCATAGTAGAGTATGATATTTTAATAGAATTTTTTGTTAAGGATAGTGCTATATCTGTAGGGATGCTTAAAAGATCTGTCTAAGATTTGGAAAAATTCTTTAGGTATATTGGTTTTAACATTACTGCTGAAAGGCGGATTAAACCAAATGTTATTCTTTCTTCTAAGTTTTTTTCTTTGTTTATGCGAATGTGGGTCTACCCGGTTATCAATATCTTTAGTTCCTATGTGCTTATTAGAGTGTGTTTTGATTATCTTAGGTGCTGATGAGTTAAACTTTTTATTTCTGTGTGTGGTCATGTTGTGAGTAATAATGCCTGAAGAATTGTTAACTTGAGTAAGGGGGTTGCAGTTACAAAAAATTCTTGTTGAATGTTGTGAGTGATCACAGTTCCCATACTCCACCAGAACTCCGGATCTCCCCGCAACCCCGATCCGCTTCTACTCTAAACTCCCGCTTATACAGCCATACCTCTAACCAAGCACCCCCAATAATAAATAGTGCTCATGGGCCAACTCACATTTCCCCCATATCCGCTCCACCCCACTTCTCCAAACAACTTTCCTCGCATAACTTGGATCTCCAAACCCAAATCTCTTCTAATACCATTAGTAATCTCAATGCAACTATAGCACCACCCTTCAAGATACACACATATATTGGGGCGTCCTCTTTCCCAATTAAGACCCGGATCTCTAACCATATATATTCCTTTAAAAATAGCAGCGATAACAGCACAGGCACTTCACTTTCCAATCTAATTAGAAACCTCAATCTCAAAAATACTCCCTATTCACTTCACTGGTCAATACTTAAAAAGTCCAAATCATATACCTCTGGAGCATCCCATTGCCAACTTTGTACTCTGGAAACCTTTATGATAGCTACTGCTACTAAATCTAAAAATATTATTAATTCTAAGAATGAACTTATCTCCAGTTGCAGGCATAAACGTAAATTCAGGTATAGCAACCATAATAATCCCCCAGACACCCCTCCCCCATTTGATTAAATACCCTCCCTTCATCTCGGATTTTCCCTCCTTACATCTCGAAACCCCTTTCCGATAGTTCTAATTCCTGTTGTTCTTTAATCTCTACTTATATCTCCCTCATCCCTTTAACCTTCTCTTAACTTAATAAAATTACCCATAAACTTCGTTAGCTTCACATTTCCCTTAGTTTTAACACCTTTCTTCCATTACCCCCTAAATCTTTCCACTTAACCTCCTTAACTGTATAACTTTATTTGGCTTTCCATTTTCTTTCCCGTTTAACTTCTTTTAATGCATTCGTCCGCTTCCCTTCAACACTTCCATTCTTCATTCTTTTCCCTTTCAACGTGATAACTAACCCACTCTATTCATATTATATCCTAGCCCTTTTATTTACTTGTTGATTAGCCTTATCTACTCCATATCCCATTTGCACACCTCGATATCGAACTCCTTACTGTTTCCACTGTGCACTCTAATTATTCTTCCCCTCCTGTTTTTACTTCTAAATAATTCTTCTCACTTTTTTAATAGCCTCGATTATTCCCCCCTTGTTTTACCTCATCTCTCTCAAACTACTCAACCCCCAACCCGCCCTAGCTCTACATCTTTTAACCCCTATAGTATTTACTTTTAACTGCGATCTCCACTCTCCCTCTGGCTTAATCCTTTGTCACTTTTTTAACTTTGTATATCTCTTACTTCTTCCGGCCTTCACTAACCTATTTAACAATTTTCTTAATTAACCTCCATATAACTTTTTTGAATAAAATTTCAAAGTTTATATTTTCCCATATCTATTTGAACTAGCATCCCGTAACTGCTTATTTACTTCAACCCATAATTTCTTCCACCTTGGAGACTCCCATTCCGGATATCCTCTCTAGGTCTTCTTTTCCTTTTTCTTTTTCCTTATTCTAATTTTCATTCTTGAGCTCCAATCTTATCGACTTTTCCCTCATTCTATTATTAGTATCTTATTTTTATTATTTTTTAATTTTTTAATTTTTTTATTTTTTATTCTTTCGGTCAATCCTCAATTTTCCCTGCAAGCTTAAGACTAATCTTATTATCTATTTTTCTTTCTTTATTCTTTTATTTTCTTATTTCTACTTTTTATACTATTTCTTTATTTTTTATCTTTACTCTTTTAAATTTTAACTCATTTTCCTAGTCCTACCCTTCATATATATTTTGCCTCATTGTTTATATCTAAGGTCATTTGATTAAACTTCTAAACCCCGAACTCTGTCCTTATACATATTCTGATATTTTAACCCCTTATCCTAACATTCGTTAACTTACCCCCACTCCTTTCTTCCCCTTTTCTAGTTGAATCCTAATTCGCGCTAACTTCCAATTTCAATTTTATGTTTCACCCCCCCACTTTCACACTCTTAGTTTTATCCGCATTCCTTCACCGCATCGCTCCCTTTCTCCTCCCCCTCCCTTTCCTCGTACCCGTCCCTTTCTCCTCCCACACACCACTTACCCGTTTCCTCCCTTGCCGACTGGTCGCATATTATATTCTTGTTTTCACTGTCTTTGCTTTTCTTCATTTATAGCCGGCTTTCTCAACTGGGCAGACTTTAAATATTCTCACTGCCCCTTTTTTCCACTTTAAAACACTTTCCTTTGTCATCTCTGCCCGGGAAGTTTCTTTAATGGCGAATATTTTACATCTTAATCTCCTCTGACGCCTGCCTGCATCATCGAATGTACTTCTTATTGGACTTTTTACCTTTTTTGGATTTTCTATTTTCGCCGTACCTGAAGTTGTGGCTTCTTGGAATTTAACTTTGAAACTTTTCTTATTACTTCTCGTGCCTCTAACGACCTACCTATCTACATCGTATTCTCTCTGCTGGACTCTTCGACACCGGACTTTTTGGCAATCGGACATTTGCTTGCACCCTGGCACAGTTTTGCCCTACGTTTCTTTCCCTACAACTTTTATTTTATTTCATTTTTTCAAATTTTAAATCTTGGCCAATGCCAACTTATCTATCCCAGCGACTTCCTCTGATGATAAGATTTTGATCTTTGAAAAGCCTGGCTTAAGGAAAATTTAACTTGAATAAATTGCCTTTTTGCGGAATATACCTTGCTTTGAACTTTTGAATTGAATTTTGATTTGGCTTTTGCTTTCTCTAATTCCTTTCCATTCTCCTTCATTATATATATATATATATATATATATATATATATATATATATATATATATATATAACTTCTAATAAACTATTTATAATAATTGCTTCCTATATTGTATTTAAGTTTATCTTAAGTCTACTAAGACCATTAATATTATGAGTTTTTATTTGCAGTATGCAGCCTTAAACGGGCTAGTCTTATTATTAATATTAGGAGTTATAATTCCAAAGTCCATCTAGAATAGTGGATTATATAACTATTAGTTGCCATATGCATTTACCACGTACGCTAAAATTATTTACAGACGTCCCCGTACAAAAGTTATTATAGTAGTGTTTGCCAATCCTTTTTTACTTGTAGCCCAGAATTAATTTATTCAAAATGTAAGTGGGCAAATACAAAACGAAATAATAAAAATATGCCTCCAAAACCAACAATTATCAGTCTTATATTTATTTAATTTCTGTTTGCAAATAACTTTCTCTTGAAATTGAAAAAGAAGAAACATTTTTAAGAAGGCTTAAGTGGAGATTCCTTCCCAACCATCTGTCGAGAAAATAAATTTCTGCTTGCGCTACGAGTAACAATAACAGAAAATGATACAGTCAAAAGCAACATATAACATCTTAATAAGAACCTTCAAGCCACTGACGTTCAGTGTTTCAATCACAGCAGAATAATTGTTATTGACTTTCAATATAAGCTATCCTTGATATTTCAAAATGTACAGATTTCTCTTTGTTGAACATATATTATTGGCTGTAATAAATCCAGCTTTCACTGAATATGATGTCGGGAATATCAATGATCTCTGGGAACACAACATCCTAAAGATTTTATTTTAGGGAGGGGGCTGTTCAATCATGTCAGTATCATTTATTTTTATAATCAATAACAAAATAAGTTGCTCGCTTTTATTTCAATCAATTCCGATGCAAACATTCAATCCAATTCCTCGTTTTGAAGTTGATCATATGATCCTAGATTATTTATTTTTCATCTCAAGTAAATATTTGATTCTCTTTTCAAGATCTGTTTAGTCTTTTCAGGCAAAACAGAACATGTCAAGTGTATTTATCATTTTTTTCAAATATCCAATTGTTTTCAAATAAGAAAAATAAATGTAGGGTACCCACTCTAAATGATACTGATGGAACCGCTAGTAAAATTCACAATCCTTTATCTAAGTATATTTCATAGAATACACTTAAGTCTATATCTGACTTCTCCACCAAGTGTCGGTTTTGAATATTCAACAGTCCCTGTTCAATGATACTCGCACGATATGACGGCATGATACTCGCATGGTACGACCTGAAAATATGTCAATATCTCTGAAACATTCTTCTGTTAGCACTTCCTTGATCTTTGTTGTCATGGCCGCTTCAGTGAGAATAGTCTGGCGATTGTTTGATAGACATTATCTTCAAGATAACGCCACAGAGAAAAATGTGTGCGCGAGAGAGTTAGTGTCCAGTGTGTGTGAAGCCCATCCGGGATCCAGGTCACCCCTAAAACGATATGTAAAAAAAACATCACATATTCTCTAATATAATGAGAAGGAGCACAAGAAAAAACAAGCGCATTCTGCCTCTCAAGTTCAAGGGAGTGTAGCGTCAGATTAAATTCAGACACATCTATAAAAGCAATACTCCAAGACCAATCGATGGTGGTAAATGCTGTTAACCAGTCAATATTTTGTCAACAAGATATATACATTATCACCAAACTAACATTTAAATATCAATAATATGAGGAACATGACGTCTAACAATCATTTAACGTTTTTTTAGACTTTTATTCACCCCAAAGAAGACGTAAGGCGCTTCTGTGATAGAGTCAAAATTTATAGGGGTATCCTATAATGTTCAGCAAAATGTTTGTTAACATTGCATTTATATTTCTGCATGTTGATAAAAGTAGGGAACAGTGAGCAGGGACGGAATGCCAAAGACGAGAGGTACGATGAAAGAAGCTATTAGAGTAAAAAGTTGTCCAGCATCTGTGGATCTGTACAGTGAAGGGGTGGAATTATGCTTCTAGTCAAATTGATCGCCAGTATTTACGTTGAGAGAGTACAAGTGCATTTAGTTCGTCAGAGCATCTGTCATGGAAATACTTTTAAACCAAGCACAGGGTTATAACATTGCAGCGACTGGACAAGGGCTGGCGCTTTGTAGACGATCACCAAAGTGTCTGTGGATATCATTGAACGGCAATAAAATAAACACTGTTATACGTCCATAGATGAAACTTTGTAGCCACATCGGAAATAGACTGAAATTTATTTGTACTAAATATAGTTATGTTGTTGTAAATGGTTGTGAACTTTATTTACAATTTTATGCGTATCATTTTTCTACATCAACCTGTATAATAATTTCTTTTCAACTAATTTTACGAAAGTTTAAATTCTTGCACAAATTTACGCTTATCATTACTATTACCGACATGAATTATTTTAAAGGAAGTATCGTAAGGACATTAGTTTAAAACCATTTATTTTAGTTTACATACTCATCTGTGACCTATTTGCGTAAAAATAAAAATATTTAATATTTAGAAAAAGTTATGAACTTTTTAAGTTGGTGTAAATATGGATTCTGAGCAAAGTAGCCATCTTGTATCATGTGATCAAGCAGTTTAACCTTTTCATGCTCAATAAACATAACGTTGAATTTTCCGTTTTAAGACTAATTACATAATAAAGCGGACCAGTGTCTTGCCATTTCCCCCCCCCCCCAAAAAAAAAAACAAGGAAAGCAATAATCTAATAGCTATAAGTAAATTCATTGGAAAGGTCAGACAAAGAACCTTTCACCCAAAATCCTAAGTCTTTATCATCGATATGAAAACAAGTCGTAAATAGAATAATTTTTCTATATATTATATAAATAGAGATTTTGTTCGTCTGTCCAATTTATTGAACGTAATAAATACATTACGGAATTTGTTTTATTTCGAAATATCAGAGATCTTGACAAGTTTTAGAAATTGAAAATTTTGCATTAATAGTATGTTGTGGCCCTGTTAAAGGGACCGAAATGAAGACACGAACACGGTATGAAGTAGAAACAAGTGTATTAAGAAAATAGAGTACAGAGGGAAGAAATATGCGCTTGGTAAGTAGAGTTCGACTATCTTATTGGATTCCGGCGAGAGTTAATTGCCGTTGTAGCTGAGCAGATTAAGGAAACATCGTTCATTTTGGTAAGCAAGCATGAAACTTGGCACGATTGCTCACAATGGTCTACTCTTCCGAAAAAACTTTTGGGCCACTCAAAAAATCCAAGATGGCCGCCATTTTCAAGATGGCCGCCATTCTGAAATCCAATATTGCTAGTTTACAAAGTATCTAACCGATTTTCACAATTTTTGAGTCAAATTATATGTTTTAGGGGATGCGAAAGCAGTAAATGACACAAAAATAACCGATAAATGAGTCCTACAATCCACAAATGTACATATATGAGATGAATTTAAGCAAATATTGTCAATTTTTGCCTTTTATTGCCATTAAACCGAATCATTGACTTGATATTTAATTCCCCAAGTGAGCTGAATGTATTAGTTATAAAAATTAATCCTTTCAGCTCATTCTTATAATATGTCATATGTAAGAGAGTGATTGTCATGGCACAACCAGGGCATAACGGTGACATCACTGCTGTGAAACTCAGCATGGGGTCCAGTATCAACTGATTACGGACACACTGTTCATGTTTCAGTGTCCCAAATGCTGTCTAATAAGCCCCATGGACAAAATAATGTTCAGTCTGTTAGATAGCCGCACCTGAATTGACAGGATATGCCAGCGCGGGAGAGCCGAGCCAAAGGTAACGGGGCTATAGTTACCTGGATGGTGTACAGATCGCACGGGACTTAAATGATACTGGATGAACGATCGGGCTAGGTGTAGGGAACCTACCTTTCTGAACCTAGTTGTATCCCATATCTGAATGTGTCAAAATATATTCGGTAACTGTGGTTATAGGTGGTAAAAGGATAAACCCTCGGCCTGAAGCCTATAACATTTACAGAATGTCTATTGAGAAGACGTCAAATGTGAAAACTGATTGGAGCAAATGCTGCCTATGTCAGACAGATAAAACCGGAGAGGATCTCAGTAGTCCCATTCCAGGTCGCAGTAAATCAGATGGATATTCAATGCTGGCTACAAATATTCCTCTTTTCAAGAACTCTGTCAGATGCCCATGATTATTAATCCTGCTAGGCTCGATGAAGGTGATGGTATTGAAGATACATTGCGGCAAAACAATGCTCAGTACCATCAGAGTTGCCGTGCTTTGTTCAAAAATACCAAACTTGATCGGGCCAGGAAAAGGGCATCTGACGCTCAGGAACATACTGACAAGAGTTGTTCAAATACTCGAAGAGTGAGTTTAAAGCCAGAACAATGTTTCATCTGCGACAAAGAATTTCTAGATGATGGACAAAGACGTGAAGTCATGACAATGGGGCTCAGCAGTAGGCTCAATGAATGTGCCACAACTCTAGGTGAATGTAAAATTCTTGCCCGATTGAGTGCTGGTGATGCCATTGCACAAGAGTTGAAGTATCATAAAGATTGTTTAACAACTCTTTACAACAGGGAAAGATGTCACCTTGCTGCTCTACAAAAACAGGAAAATGAAAGTTCTCAGAAAAAAGGAATCCATCCATTGGTATATTCAGAGCTTCTTGCTTATATAGTTGAAACTAATACGAACAGTGATGCACCAGTTGTGTTTAAACTTGCAGATCTCATCACACTGTATAAGCAACGACTTGAACAGTTGGAACTGCATGAACTTGCCTCATATGTTCACTCAACAAGACTGAAAGAGAAGCTTTTGTCAGATATACCAGCACTTGAAGCTCACAAGAGTGGGAGAGATGTTATCTTGTCCTTTACAGAGGATACAGGGTCAATCTTGTCAAAAGCTTCAGAATTTTCTGATGCTGTTATACTCAATAAAGCTGCTAGTATTTTGCGAAGACACATGCTTGCTCATGAATGGAAATTTAATGGTAGATTCCGTGCAGACTCAGTGGGAAATTCTATTCCTCAATCACTACAACAATTTGTTTGTATGGTGGAGCACGGCGTCGATATCAAGTCGCAACTGGAATTAGGTTCATCAAAGACAGACTTGGCTGTAGCTCAACTGCTACAGTCACAAAAGCAATTCATCCACATTCAGACATTCACACAATCGTGAGACTCCCTTTCCCATCTTTATGGGCCTATCTTTGTATGGGAAAACACAAAAACGAGGACTTGTGGAACTGTTACATGACCATGGACTAAGCATTTCATATGACAGGGTGCTTGAAATATCTGCTCAATTGGGTGATGCCGTTGTTGACAGGTACACTGAAGAGGGTGTTGTGTGCCCTACAGAACTTAGGAAAGGTCTTTTCACCACATCAGCTATGGACAATATAGATCACAATCCGTCTGCAACAACAGCTACAACATCCTTTCATGGTACCAGTATCTCACTATTTCAACATCCAACGTCTGACAGTGATGGTGAACTGCGTGAGCCACTTATGATAAAAAATCATAGTATAAAACGGGTGCCTGAACTTCCAGAATCTTTCACAAACATTCATCCTGCATATCTAAAGAACAAGACTCCGTCGCCTCCAGAGTTCGAATATCCAACAAGTGTCGATATTGACTTTCCCAGGCTTTTGTTAGCAAATGAATTTCAGTGGCTAGAAAAGGTTCCTCTGACACAAAGCATTGATGATGACGTTAACATAACCTGGTCGGCACACCATGCTTCTGAGAAGAGAGGTTTAGATTTCAAAGTGAGCATTACATCAATTCTACCTCTCCTCCCAGAACAAGCCCACTCAGTTGCCACAATACGACATGTTATGGAGAGGATTAGAGAGACAATAGCGTTCCTCAACCCAGGGCAAATTCCAGTCATAACTGCTGATCAGCCACTTTATGCATTGACCAAGCAAATACAATGGCACTGGCCTCAGCAATATGGTGAAAATAAGTTCGTCATCATGTTTGGCGGCTTGCATGTTGAAATGGCTGCACTGAAGTCAATTGGGTCGCTTCTAAAAGCAAGTGGTTGGATAGAAGCCATTGTAGAAGCAGATATAGCTTCGTCTGGTATTGCAGAATCTTTCATCACTGCTTCAAGTGTTACTAGGACACGATACGCTCACCAGATTACTGCATGTAGTCTCTACACACTGATGAAAAAAGCATACGAGTATTACATTGCAGATACTTCTTTCGAGCAAGATGCGTCAGTTATCTTAAGCTTTGATGAGTGGTGTGAGAAGCGAAAAGCAGAGAGCCCGCAATTCAGTTACTGGTATCTAGTGCTTTCAATGGAACTGACCATACTATCTCTGATACGTTCTTTCAGGGAAGCTGACTTCAGACTTTATGTCGAAACACTGATGGAGCTGATACCATACTTCTTTGCCAACAATAACTACAACTATGCAAGATGGCTATCAGTTCATCTGAAGGACATGCTGTGCTTAGAGCAGACCCATCCTGATACGCATTTGCAATTCAAAAATGGCAAATTTGTTGTCTTCAAGTCATTGCGACCATTTTCTTCTATGGCCATTGATCAAGCACATGAACAGGAAAATGCAATCATCAAAGGAGAGGGTGGGGTCGTAGGTGTGACAGAGTTTCCTTCAGCACTACGAAGATGGATGGTAGCAGGGCCAGAAGTGAGTCGTCTTACTGAAGAATATGAAGCACTGTCATCGAACAAGGATGTTACTGAAAACATGAAACACAGAGAACAAACAAGTCAATCCCAGAAAGCTTTCTATGGCAAAGTAACAAAGCTCACGGCTGTCATCAATGAAATGGGCAATCCATTTCAAGAAGAATCATCCGATCTACTCACTCTGGATACAAAGATTATAGCATTGGAAACCGCAGCTGAAGCTGTTCGCATGCACTATAGGAATGGCAGGACTCGCTTTAAAGAGTTCATGAAGACCTTAGAGGGAGAAAACCGGGCTGCTTTCTATTCCAAAATCAAAAGGAACAACATAGACTTCTTTGACCAGACACAAGAAGCAGCAGTGACTGATGCCAAACATAAAAGTTTGAAAGATGACTGTCGCCTATTCTCTAAACTATTCATATCTTGCCAATCCAGGGAGTGTGACCTGATGGAATTCTTTAAACATGAGAACCAGTCCTTTCCTGCATCGTTGAGTGTAAATGGAAACCTCTACAGTGGTACAAAGTCTCAACTTGCATTGCTTCTTCAGTCCAAAGTTACATGTCCAGATTCAGTTCCACATGTGTCAGTCATCATCATCGGTGGTTCAGCATTGGTAAACACAATACCACCCTGCAAATCAAAAACCTTCGAAGAGTATGCACAACTTGATTTTTTTCCAAAGGTACTGAAATTCAGTTCAGCATACGAGAGGACTGACATTGTTTTTGATGTTTACTTACCAACAAGTTTGAAAGCTGAAACACGGACAAAACGTGGACAATGTGCAAAGCGTCGGGTAACCCACAACGGCAAGCTCCCTCCCAACTGGCGAAATTTCTTCGGGGATGATGACAATAAAACAGCTCTCTTCAAGTTTCTGGCTGATAGAATCACTTCACTAGCACAGGATCATGAAAATCTCGTGGTAATCACCAGAGTTGCAGATGTTGTTAGCAATCAGAATATCAGTTTTGAAGGACTAGCACCTTGCAACCATGAGGAATCAGACACAAGGATGTTTGTACACGCAAAACATGCAGTTAATCATGGTTACAAAACAGTACTGCTGAAAGCTAATGACACAGATGTCCTTGTCATTGCCATCACTGTATTTCCAGTCTTGAAAGAGTTGGGCCTGTAGGCAATGTTCTTTGAATTTGGTCAAGGAAATGACACAAGGTTTATTCCAGTACATGAAGTCATCAGCGTACTTGGCCCTGAAAAAGTTAAAGGCTTGTCCTTTTTCCATGCCTTTACTGGTTGTGACAATGTGTCAGCCTTTCGATATAAAGCTAAAAAGACAGCATTTCAGACATGGAATGTTTTACCTGACGTGACGGACGTATTTGTCAAGCTGAGCAGTCATCCACCAGTCATAACAAGTGAGGACCAAGCAGTTATTGACCAGTTTGTCATCACAATGTATGACAGATCTACCTCCCTCACAGAAATAGATGCTGTAAGATTGGACATGTTTGCTCGTAAACAGAGACCCTATGACTCCATACCTCCAACTAAAGCAGCTTTAACTGAACACACAAAGCGTGCAACATATCAAGCAGGGTGCATTTGGAGTCAAGCAACATGCTGTCACATGGAAATTGATAGTCCTGGCGAGTGGGGGTGGAAGAAGCACGGCAATACATGGAAGATATTTTGGACAATACTTCCGCCAGTTGCGGAAAGCTGCAAGGAACTAACAAAATGCGGATGCAAGACACAATGCTTTGGAAGATGCAAATGCTATAAATTCGGCCTTCCATGTACAAATTTATGCAGCTGCAATTGCGAGTGTTGAACGTGTGAATCCTGATGAAAACACAAGAACAAGAAGAGAAAAATGCGGGATAAACTGACATAAGTGTGTAAAATATAGCCTTTATTACACTCAAATGGTGTTAAATCTTTATTTTGTCGTCAGAATGGCTTTGTTGACATCAGAAACATATAAATTGATATATAATATGTGGAAATCGGTCAAAAATGAAGCATTTTGTTCACAAAATGATAAATTTTACCATCCGTGGCGGCCATCTTGAAAAATGGCGGCCATCTTGGATTTTTTGAGTGGCCCAAAAGTTTTTTCGGAAGAGTAGACCATTGTGAGCAATCGTGCCAAGTTTCATGCTTGCTTACCAAAATGCACGATTCTTCATCATTTTTGACTTAAGCTGCTCAGCTATTGGCATTTATTGAGCAAAGAGGAAGAGTCCATGTTGTACATAGGTAAGTCACCATAACACGCCCTCCCAAGTATTACCTCCAAAGGAGAATTAATAGCGTTTCCTTTTCGGGTCCATTACGATCAGATCCGTTAGTCTTCGCTTCCTTTTTGATTGTCTTGGTGCCGGAGCTGCCTGGGGGATCTCAATGTCAAAGGTGTCATATATGGTGTCTATAATTTCTTCTTCTTCCTGGGGAGTGCTGTCGGTGTCGTCCGATAGTCGTTTTCTTAATTGATTTAAATGTCTCTTATGAGAGAACTTAGGGCCTTGAAGTATGTATACCATATTTCCAATCCGCTTCTACATTGTCCCCAGTTCCCAGAACGATTTATTATTTTTAAACATTTAAAAAAATATTTTTTCGCCTGGGACGTAACGTTTTCTAGGTACTGCATTTGTTCTTCCTGGTTTTGTCTGTTTTGGCAGCAGTTTGTCAAAAACGGATCGTACTTTGCGCGCAAACATTACCTCAGCAGGGGATAATGAAGATGGTGTATTCGTGTTTAGCCTGATCCTGTACACCTGAACGAACTGTTGTAAGGCTTTTTCTGTAGGAGTGCCTCTAGCCTTTTTCAGGGCTCTTTTCAGTGTATCGACAAAACGCTCTGCCTGGTCATTTGATCTCGGATGGTATGCTGGGGTCGTAATATGTTCTATTTGGAACGTATCACATAATTCCTTGAATTCAGCGGACGTGAACTGTGTTCCGTTGTCGCTGACTAAACACTCCACCACCCCGAAACGGGCGAGCAATTCGTGGAGGAAGTTTATGGTTACTTCCGTCGTTAGACTTTTGCATCGGCAACCTTCGGACCATTTTGTGAAACTATCTACTACAATTAAATAGTTGTAACCGTCTAATGGAGCTGCGAAATCTATATGGATCCTGGACCATGGTTGGTCCGTTTTTGGCCAAGGACTGTATTTGATCGGAGGTGCCTTTGCTGCCAATGTACAACCTTTGCACGTCTTTACGATCTTCTCGATATTCTGGTCCATGTTAAGCCAGTACACGTAGCTCCTCATCAAGTTCTTCATTCTTGTTGTCTCTGGGTGGCCAACATGGAAATCCTTCAGAATTCTCTTTTGAAGAGTTTTGAGAATGACGACTCTCTCACTATACAAGAGGACCTCATCGCATAGGGAGGACATGTCTGAAGTTTTTTAGTTCTTTACAATTAATTTAGTCTTGGTCATCTTAATAAACTCGTCACCGAGGGCTTCTATTTTTATTTCGTGCAGTGACACGTGGGGTCTCCGCATGAGTTCGAATCTTATCCTTGTCGCCAAGTTGTTGTGGACCTGTTAAAGGGACCGAAATGAAGACACGAACACGGTATAAAGTAGAAACAAGTGTATTAAGAAAATAGAGTACAGAGGGAAGAAATATGCGCTTGGTAAGTAGAGTTCGACTATCTTACTGGATTCCGGCGAGAGATAATTGCCGTTGGCATTTATTGAGCAAAGAGGAAGAGTCAATGTTGTACATAGGTAAGTCACCGTAACATAGTAAATAATAAATTCCCAACCAATAAAACGGATGCCATTACCGGAAATCGAAACCTTGAGATTTTTAGTCTGAATTTCTACAAACTGAGGTATTCGAACTTCCTTATAAATAAAGCTTAAAATATTACCCCAACAAAATAATTATATATTTGGCATGACGTCATATATTTATTATTTAGGTTATGTTTCGAAATATGAATTTAGACATAATAAGACAAAATAAATGAATGAGTAAACATTATCAATAGCGATGGAAATTATTTTAATTGTCCCAAACTATCGGAAGTTAAAACAATTTAATATTTAATATACCTGTAAAAATATGAGACCAGGGAGATATTATTGCTAGTATATAAATGTTTGTGTGTATATGTGTGTCTTTTTGTGATGTTTGTGTGTTCACTATTGAAAGCTTAGAGAATCTACATAAAATCTAAAAGTGTATTCTTATATAAAACTTAACAACAAAGACAATTAAAATGTTCATAAATTTGTGAGTGCACCCATAAAGAGGCCAAGAGGGCATAACCCCATTAAATCTTCAAATATATCCTATTTTTATCAAAATGTAAATCATATTTATGAAATTTTCTTGGGAAGACAATGGAAGTGGTCCAAAATCTCTAAGCGCACTGTTAACATAAAAGATATATGGTTGCGAAGCTCCTTTAAAACTTCGAAGATACGGTTTAAAAAGATTTTAAGTTTGACGATGAACGCCACCACAGGAAGACACGAGAGTATTGGAATCAGTGGGCGGAATGAGTCAAATATTACTAAAGAGGAATTGAGTATTCAAGAAGACAGCTCAACAAGTATTTGTTTGCATTAGACTAGAAGACAGCCCTGTTGTAGTCAGTTGGGAAGCAGCCTCGATGTATTTTGTTCCATAGATAAAGTGTTTTGGGAAAAAAACTTTGTTCATGGAAGTTCCGTTTGATTTTTGGTACAGAGAAAGAGGGGTACAAAGAGACAGAGAAATAGAGAGAGAAAGAGATAGGAAACTTCATTGCTTTGGTTGTACCTCGGCTAGTTCTTGCTGTAACTTGAAGGAGGAAATTTTCGCCCTAGGTGCGCATAATGTAATTATGTGTAGCAGGACTTGCTATTCGTATGTCTATCTGTCTGTCTTCCCCCCTCTCTCTCTCTCTCTCTCCACGCGTACGAAAGTAATCTATCTCTCTGATGTTTTCTGTGACAGTTATCTTTTTAAATACACCTCTTTAAATAAATATTTCTATAAATCAACATCGGTGCCCGAGTGGTTTTTATCCACAGTCAAACAATAACCTTGGAATACGACGACGACACGGGTGTATAATGGTTTATACACGGATTGGTAAGTGGAAATTATAACAATGATTCAATGTTTTCAGCCATTTTATCTTGTCTTCTTTGTACAGTATAATAGGAGGAGGGAACAGACCGAATAAGTTTTACTGCATTTCGACTTAGTATTTCATTTAGACATACAAGGATTGCACGTTTTGCTAAAAGCACGTGAACGAGATATGACGCATTCGATGTTTTTTCGCTTCTGTTTTGATTTGCTATTTAACAATATTGAAACAGAGCAGCATCGGGTATTATTATATATTTCTGTTGATCTACCAGGCCGAGAACATACTAGAATCGTTCTCTCGAGTAACAGCGATTGAGCGGCGCTTTAAGAACCAAGTAAACTCAAGATGGCCCGCCGGTGCGACGGGAATGATAAACCCAGGCGGTGAGGAAGTCCAACGTTGTGGGACTAATCGCACCATTCGTCTTTACGGCGATCGATTGAAATACCAATCTGCCTAGAAGACTGGCGTATTTCGATCACTTACGAATTTCTCCTCACGCTGCCACATGTCTAGAGTTTATCGCCGATTCTGCTATTATAAAAATCTTGCAAGTGCAACAGTTCCGATTAACTTTGCTTTTAGCTTTCCTTTTTCAAAATAATATTTCTGTTTTCCAACAGATGAAGAATGTTTTTTTGCTATGTCAGTAATTTTGAATATTTCATAGACTCGTTGATTAGACATACACCACACTCTACACATGGTGGGGTTTCTTCTTTATTTGAACAATGAACCCCAGTTAAAAAAATATTAATTTTATATTTCCGTTCATGCCGAGGCTTTTTGGTCTTGTTGTCATTTTCAGTTTCTACAAACTGGTCAAATAAACATCTAAATGAATAAATGCGAAAGTTTATTTCATGTATCCCTTTTTAATTACGATCAAAACGGGTTACTGTTATTTAAATACATGGAATTTTTGAAATACTATCTATATAGTAGAGACGAACGATCTAAAGCTATTTGAATGCCTATATTGTATAACTATTTTTAAACAGTTCGTAATAAATAAATGTTTGGTGTTACTCATTCCTAATTTTATTGTCCTATTTTGTCTCTATATATGCAATAGTTTCGCCAATATTAACAGGAAGTAATACAACTGATTTAATGAAAAAATGGATAATTTACTAAAAAACGTTTCTTAAATTAACCTAATATTGCACGCTAGAATTTTTACCGACAGGTATAAGCGAGAAGCGAGAGGGTTGCTAGCTGGCTGTCTTGCTCTCTCTCTCTCTGTCTCGGTCTCTCCCTCTCTCCTGTTAACGACGCCGTATTATTTTTATTGGATTTTAATGCTATGATTTTTTGTATCCGGAAGACGAAACGTTTTGCATTTATGTTTAGAATGTTCCTTTCCAATCTCTAGGCGAACTGACTTTATTTTCAACAACTAAATTATGAGTAAAAACAGTCACCCCACACCATCGCACAGGCAAATTTACTCCTTTATTTTTAATTCGCTTTGAAGACTTATTTAAATGATAAATACATGTATATAAAAATTACCCGAATGTTAATTAATGCGAAAGTTTTGGTCTTGTGCTTGCAATGAACTTCACATTTAAATGTTTATTATTCAAAATGTAGGTTTAAAGTATTTTGAGAAGGGAACTTCGCAAAAGAGATTGCGAGCTGGCAAAGTCAGCTAGGGTTAGTATTAATGATATATAAAATGATTTGATTTCTTTTAATATTATAGTAAACAAAAATTCTTTATATCTATATTTACTAAGTTATGTATATATATTTATATATGTGCATTCACTCCAAAACGAATTGACAGATAGTTATGACTGTTGGAACACCGCTGCCTGGTCTAAGAGGTTGTAATGTACTATGTAATATCATTTAATTTAATGCAAAGGGGGTGAAAAGTAGGCGGAACCGCTTCGTTTAAATTCTGATGCCTCTGACTTTAATGAAATACGTTTCGGAAATTGATTATACATATTTCCGAAATTTAGTTGTTTAGAGTATTTTAAAGGGGGTTTAGGTGGCATGATATAGACACAACCTCTCATCTGAAAAGTTAAATGGCAACTATGTTAATTCAATTTGATTTAAAGTTATTGAACATCAACTAACCAAGATTCCCTGAATTCAAATATCTTCTTTAAAACCCTTTTAGCTCAATAAATATTAGACATTTTCTAAAATTAAAATCATGTAATGGATGTTCATAAATATTAAAATTAAGATTCTAGCATAAATGTTTAGTATCACTATATCACGATACTAATATTCGTAATGGACACAAAGGTGGTGCAATAATTCCCCTCCCAGGACGGATTAAAATATCCCCAAACACAATAGTGTCTGTGGATATTTTAATCCGTCC
Source organism: Sepiola atlantica (assembly GCA_963556195.1). NCBI lineage: Eukaryota > Metazoa > Mollusca > Cephalopoda > Sepiida > Sepiolidae > Sepiola > Sepiola atlantica. Next base: position 160,033,223 of record OY744518.1, on the reverse strand, counting down.
CGGGAGGGGAATTATTTTAGTATATATATAAAAAGTATCTTGTCGAATTTTTTTATCAGATCCAAATAGACTTTCAGCTTAGAAATAAAACATCGTTTTTGACAAAGCTAATTGGCAGTTGTTATTGTTGTGCCATGTTATTAGCAATAGAATAACGAACTTTAAACAGCTTAGACAATCCCGCTCCCTCATATATATATATATATATATATATATATATATATATATATATATATATATATATATATATATATATATATATATTGTTTTTTTTCGAAAGCCAACTTATCCATCTGTATTTCTCCTCTGATAAAATTTCGATCTTTGAAAAGCCTTGGCTTAAGGAAAGAATAATACACACTAGTTTATTACTGAATACACCTTGCATTGAACAATTGAAATTTGAAATATATATATATATATATATATATATATATATATATATATATATATATATGATGCATCATGTTAACTAATAACTCCCCAAAATGAAAATAGGCTGGGAGAAGAACTCATTTTTTTTATTGAAGACTATAAAACCTTTTTCTGTATAAGTAAAAACAATGTGCAAACTATATTGATTCTACTACACCCCCATTTTACATCGGTTGGATACAAATAAATATAAAATAAAATTTAAGATAAACAGTAACGATTAAAACCCATATATTATTTCGATCCATACCCAGTACTTATTTTAAAATTGACACGTCCACAAACACACCGTTTTTAACGGTATATTCAGACGCCAGCTCCCTTTAATTTTGTTCAAGGTGATCCTTTGAAATACGAAACAACCAATTATAAATATGCAAATAAAACACCAAACAAAATTTTAAAACACAAAACTAGAAATAAAAAAAAACAATAAAGTCGATACATAAATGTAAACCCGGTATCACCATCAAAAAGAGACTTCAATATTACAACCTTTAAACGAAGTATTTCACCTTTTGTATTTTCGCTTTCCAGAACACCGTTATCTGCTACGATTTACAAACCACACCTTTTATTCAATAAACATAAAAATACAAAACTTAAAGAGAATAAATAACGAAACACTTAGTAGGATAAAATATAACTATAAATAATTTTAAAATAACACTTAATCAATTCACAACCATTTTTTCCAGAGAAACTTTCCGGGCATGCACCGTTTTTTTAAAAATCGATATAACGCCATTTCTCAACGTGGTTTCACCTCATTCAGAACGCCGACGATTCTACTGGGCTTAAAGATTTGTTTTTAAATCTAAAAAGTTAGTCCATCTGGATGAAACCGCGGTACGTTTTCTGAAATATGTAACATATAGCTCTCAAATAATATAAAATTATATTAGCTCTCACTCTTCATCGATCGAGCACTTTATTGATTTCTTTTCAATATAAGCTGACACACACACTATATATATATATATATATATATATATATATATATACATATATATATTGATTTTTTTTAAACAGTCGATTATATTTCTAAAACAGCTGTTTCGTCCGTATTAAATCACACAATGTCCTTTATTATAAGTAAAACAAGTATATCCTTATCGGCTTCCTCATACACACACATGTACGCACACACACATACACACACACACATATATATATGTGTATACGATAAATATTTATTTTTAATAATAAAGTGTTGTCACCTACAGACGACGTTGTTTCGGGCCCTCTTACCCTCATCGGTTTAGGAGTGATTATATATATATATATATATATATATATATATATATATATATATATATATATATATATATATATATATTAGCAAAATTACGCAACCGGAGGAATCGTATTTTCATTCGCGTGAGCGGATAGTATTATAGTGAACATAACTACACTGACCCCCAAAAGAGAAGACAATGACTGAAAGGATGACATCATAACGAACAAACACTACCTACTCCTCCCAAGTAAATTATGATAGTGAGTATTGTATATTAAAATCAGAACAGATACTACACTACTTTTTTCCTAAAAGGAGAAGCTACTCCTTAGATCATGGTATCATGAGGAACGAAGGTATACTGTACCTCTTCCAAAAGAGGAGATAATTCCTGATAGAAAAAAAGATGTGGTATTGTAGTCGAAGATTTGATCATGAAAAACGAGCGAACAACGACAAGAAATTACGAGTATACAAATTTTGAATAACTCAGAGATCACATGTGATCCAATCTTTGGATTTGGGATGTTGACCGACCTCTTCGCGGAGACAACTTCCCACCCATCCCACGACGTAGATAGAATCACGGGAAGCGTACGTTTTGGAAATGATGTAGTATCCGCATCAAAGGGAATTATAGTTAATTGGGGGTACGGGAGCACTTGGCGCGCGCGTCGAGGCAGCTTGAACCAAGGATATTGGTAGGCTTAAAGGAAGGTGCCGTGTTTTAGTATCCTTGGATAATAGTGAGGAAAGAATTGGACGGGGTCAGGCATCAATGTGTGCCAGTGTAGTTAGGATCATGGGGTAGGTCAATTAAACACAGTCCGGAGTTACTGCTCGCTCCGAAGAAAAGTTAGTTGAGGTATGGTGTATTTATTTTGACCAAATGACCGCACCAGGTATGCCGCGGTGTATTACACCTAATGTCCAGATGTATTGCTTACGGCACCTAATACTAAATTCGTGGGCTGATCATATTAGGTGACATGTTTAAAGGAGGGTTTTCTGTTTTTTGTTTCCCCGTATTTCGCGGTAATACGCGTCAGTTAGATTAAATGGCACTCGGTTGTATACCGATGCATTGGGAAAAAGTGTATGGGTGTGAGATGAGTGTCTAGGAATCGTATATAGGTACCCGTGAGGTCAAATGGTCAGGCCGTTATGGGACAGTGGAACGCTGGGCGGTATTGTGAGTAGAGGGTCCTCAGTGGAGCATGAGTCGCTCCAAAATGTTACGTAGTGAAACGCGGGCGAAGGTCGTCCGATAATCAATCATGACAAGAGATGGCCCTCAGCCGATATCGATCGTAAGTTGAATTTTCTTACATCCCAGAAATAATGTCATAGGAACCGATTGGATTCCGGCCGGTTGATGAAGATGGATTAGAGATGTCAAGCAGTGTTTAGTTTCTAGTTGTGATCAGGCCCTGCAGATGGGTTGAAAAAATGTTAACATTGTTCTTTTATATAAAAAGGAAGAAATGATACGTAACAGATTATGTATGTAAACAATGACACCAGCTTGTATTGATTTGGTATTGAGGTGAACCAGTGCAAAATCTTGACACGCAAATCTGGGGAACAGGTTCACTCGGACTAAAACTATAAATCTACCTGAACTTTGACCCTTTCCTGATCTCTGATCTAACAGGTGTGTGTTGACAGGCTCAGACTCCTTATTTTAGGCAATTACGTCAAAATTATGGGAACGAAAAAACGAAGAAGCTTTTTTAGTAAGTCTGTGTGTCGGGAGCACAGTGCACGGATACACAATGAAGATGTAATTCCGAAAAAAGGGAAAAAAGAATTTAATTCCTAAAAGAGTGATAGGGAATTGATAGCCTCCCTTCCTATCCCCGTAACGAAGTAGATCTAAGTTAGGAAGGAGATAGGCTTCTCTCCCTCCGATTTAATGAATGTGGAGTTCTATAATTATGACGAGAAAATCTCTCCGAAATAAGCAACCATCAACTCTCTATCGCTTTGCGCTTTTCTCCTTTCCGTGCATGAAAAGTTTTAATTACAGGCCTAGACGATCACGATGGTGGCTACGAGGTGCAGCTCCGCGAAGAAACAACACACTGCGATGATGATGATAATGCGACAACGCGTCGGGCGTCAGTATACAAAAACAGAAATGTATACGAGAACATTTGAAAAAGAAACGAAGTCAACAAACGACAACGTTACACATGCATGCGGATGATTTATGTCTTTTAATGACGTTACAGTCAATCATTCACTATTTAATGAGCATTTTACATTTCCTCTACGGTTACATTTTTGGCTATTCTCAAGTTTTTAAAGATTTTATAACATCATTTGATTTACTAAGTTTAGATTGATTTGATAGAATTATAGTATTTTTAATATTTACCATGGTTGAATAGGATACTTTTATTGTATTTATATTTAACAATTTACTTAATATCTGATGCCCTTTAAACTTATTATTAATAATTTTGTAAACATTCTTTGGTATGTAGGTTTTTACGTGCAGACTATCCGGGGGATGAAACCAAATAATTTTCCTCCTTCAATTTCTTTTTTTATTATTAATATCCTAATTATTTAAAAAAAAAATTTTATCACTTGAATTTATATTATTTGTTTTTTTTTAATTACTTTCTACTCTCTATGATTCTAGTATTTGGGATTTCATTATTATTCATATTGTTATTCATCATATTAGTTCTATTATTTATGAACTCTAGCTTCTAACGTTTTTTTTTAATGTCTTATCATACAATATAGCATTATTCTTTCTTTATCTATAGTTATGTAAATTTTGGTTAAAATTATAAATACTTTATAGTTTCATTATAGCCCGATTTTGTTTGTGCATCGTTATAATTATGTTAATTTTCATTAAATCTATCTTTATTAGTAAATAGTTTCAACATTCTATTACTTATATTATTAATTAGCTGTTTGTAATTGGTTTAGGGTCATAAGGTAGTTAATCTATACACAATACTTATGCATGAAAGGATGGTTACATAACAACAGAACATATACTAAAGAACCACCCTCTCCGAAAAAGAGGATATTCCTGGGAGGATAGTCACATGACAAGAGAACAAATACTACACTAAAAATGGAGGTAATGCCCGAGAAGATAGTCACATAGCAACATAACATATACTAAACTACCTCCAAGAAAAAAGAAGGATATAATACATGGGAGGATGGTCATATTACAGCAGAACATATACTACATCAAACATTCCATGCAAAAAAGGCGGAGGTAATGTGTGGGTGGATGGTATTACAAACGGACATGCTACACTAACCCCAAAAGCATTAGGTAATGCCTAGGATGATGGCTACATAACATAAAAGATAGGATGCTATCTCCTGCAGAGGATGTAATACCTGACATGATGGTCATATTACAACAGAACAGATAGTACACTACTCCAACCGATCCCTCAAAAGAGGAGATAATGTCTGTAAAGATGGTATCATTAACACAAAACTTAGACTACACTATCTCCCAAAGAAAAAGAAGGAGATAATGCCGAGAAAGATGGTTTCGTGACAATGGCAAAAATATTACAAAACCATCCACATTGAAATATAATAAATTCGTCGGAAATAGTAAAGTAAATTGAATAAAGAATAGAAGTAATAGTATAGCTTCGGCTTCACATAGGAATAGATACAACAGTCAAACATACACATATGATTGCCTTTTCACAGCTATGAATTATTAGTCAATCAAAAAAGACAAAACCAATATCTTCATCGTCCTTTATGCATGGAACAAAGTGTAGAATCTGTTCTGATACTACAATTCATCTTTTCTGTTATCTTAGAATTATGCAATTTTTAGTTTTGTCCCAATCTACTGGCCGTTTGGGGGGAGCTGGATTTACCCCACATTAAAACCGATCTTGGGTCCTGCTCTGCTCTCGAGGCGAGTAAATAGGGATCGAACCAACATGACCGTTATGAAGGCAGACATTCTGCTATTCTTCGCTTCGTAGAGGGTGTTTTCAGGTCCGCAGCATGTGCTTCGCAAGTATCTGTACTGGAAACAATGTATTACTCTGAACCGCCTAATAACATGCGTAAGATGCTGACGGTTGCGGGGGGGGGGGACCCATTATTACGGATTGCGGAACATATAATGAGAAGCTGCCACAACTACTGGCCATCTAACAGCGAAGGTAGTTTAATTGGCCTCGACCATACAAAACATTAGGCTGGCTTGTAACAACGAAGCTAACAGTCATACGCCACAAAGGAATCGTAAACCAATTAAAATCATATAAAACAGCGTTCACAATTAGTTTACAATGTTTATATCTGAGAGTCAGTTGTTTATTGTGCATCTCAACTTTTGAGCAAACGGTGGATTTTTACAGGAGCATTCGCTACTGCGTTCTGCAAGAAATTAGAAAACATATTAAAAAAACGGAGACATTTAAAAACATTTTTGAAATATGTAGTTAAAATGGATATAAGAGATATTCCTGTATAATGATGTAGTAAAGTAAAGGCTAGATCGTTTACTCGTTTAGGTAAAAAAAATAATCTACATACAAATAAATTCACTAGTCATTCCCCCCCTCAGAAATAGAAAGATGTAACTATCTTTTCTTATACATTAACGAACTTCTTTTTTTTTAAAGAATAGGGCACATAATACGATGAAATATCTTTTACATTTTACCTGGTAAGCATACTTGTACCAGATGACGCTTTGATGTTATTCTAGAAGCTCATTTACTGACGTTTTATCTGTACTTTGCTGAGCTCTCGTATTTTGGTTCTCATTTTTTAAGTTCTCATTTATAACGTGACGAAACCACGGGAGTCGACCCTGTTTCGTTCAAAATCTCCTGCTATGTAAATGCACTGAAGGATCGGGCATTCCCCTTATCATTTACAAGGTTGTAAAATGGGGAATATCACACACCCCACAAGCTCATTTGTTATATTTAACTACCCATTTACATTTCAGGTTAGCTTCGAAAATGTTCGATAAAAGAAATTTGGGGTTACTCATTCGTATATATATATATATATATATATATATATATATATATATATATATATATATATATATATATATATATATATATATATTAATTAAGTAGCGAGACTCGTACATCGGCGTTCCTCGGGAGAATTGAAGAACTCAAGAAACTCTTGATCTAATCTATAACTCCATATACATATTTTTACTCGAATAATAAACTATCTATTATTGTGTGCTTGAATTATGAGGTTTATACATAACTAGAAAAATTCTGTTGTAATTAAGTTGATTAAGGTACTTCATTCTACACGTTTGTTTCACCATAAAGACAAACGTCAAACGTGGTAGAATTAGATAAACACAGAAATAATTATGCGTTATAAAAACAATGAAAGCTAGTGCATAATTTTTATGAAGTTTGAGTCTACAACCAACAAAAAATGTAGAGGACGTTTTGTTATGTATATTCACAGAGCGTCATGGGTAATAAGCTTATTGTTTCATTTTCTCAAAGTAAATTTTATGAGAAATTAACGTTACATGGGACAGTATAGTTTCAGAAATCCCGATTCAAAAACATAAGTTGGCGTTAGACAGACATTAAATTTATTTATTTACATGATATAAGAACAAGAAGAGGCACCCATCTAAAGGGTAAAACTCAGTTAACGTATTTAGACCATGCATTTGACGGCAGAAGTACGTTTGTTTTTAGTTTGTTAGGTGGATGCATAAGAAATTTGAGAACGCACATAGAATTAGATGTCACTCAAAACAGTTCCGCAAATAAACAAAGAATGATATAATGCTAAATGAAACTTTACATGAAGCAAAATACACGAAACGGGGAAAAATATTAGAACTCCAGGTTTAAAAAATAATTTTGTATTGAACAAACCGTAAAGAGATTTTTTTCACAGAAAGAAAGAAGAAAATCAGTTGTCATTCCCTGTGTGCGCACACGGAGTCGAAGCACCACGTTTGTTTAGAAGCGAATGCATCCAATAAGATAATCTCACCTGTTTAAATACTATAGTCGAACAGTTAGTATTCTTAGTCAGTTCTTGTTTGTATCAGGAAGATATCTGATTGTTTTTATTATAAATAATCAGAATGTTACATAACCAGTTATTCTCAGGTCGCGATAATGATCCATTTGAAGTTAGTAAACGCACGGTGTAATACGAAAAGATGATGCTAATCAGATATTGCATGTAGTTACTTGCGGTAAAAACAGTTGTAACTGAGAGAGTTATCTCCTTCAACTACCCTTTTAACATCCGAAATAAAAGTGGAAATTACGTAGTAGACTTAACACAAAATTCCATGAAATCGAATAAAAACAATGTATTTATTTCATGACACGGACCATATTAGGTCGAAAATGACTGATAAACAGTTTTTGATGTGTAACTTTTGTTTATGAATCTATACCAGTTTATATAATAGGTGTCAATCTCCTTTTACTTTATATACTAAAGTATTAAGAATATTCCGATATATATATATATATATATATATATATATATATTGGTTATAAGCAAACAGAATCTCCATATATTCAAGATAACAGAATATCAGACTGTCCGACGAGTATAACCACATTCTAGAAAAAAACATACTCTACTGTTATGAATGTTTTTCCAAATTGCTCACGAGGCACACAAATAATGTTCAATGTATTCCACAAGCGATTCAAGTTGTATCATGATTTTCAGTTTCCTTATTAGAATCGATCGATTTTATATATCTAGATTGACCACCGCCTGATTTGCAAACCTCGCCACAAAAGCTAAGATTTAATTGAAGATGTACATTTATCAAAAACATTTCGTTTTAGCCAGCATGCCGTCTAGTATAACGGACAAGGTCAGCTTTAAAGAATCAAACGTGTTAATAGGTCTTGCAGGTGTAAGAATCTGTACTCTCTTAGCGATACGTCTTAATTGGACATGTTCAATATGGCTGGTCTCAAAATGCGTAACAAACCTGGCAACCGCATAACGTTATGGCTAGCCGTCCGACGCAACCTCTTCCCACGTATTAAAATCAATTTCAATCCTCTTCAAGGTGTCATTCAGACAACTCTCGTGTCTCCTACGCGGTTTATAACACGTATTACATTGCGAGACGTCTGTCCTGCTGGGCAAACCACATGACCCAGGTTATCTGAGGCGATACTTCATTATAATCAATACTATGCTTTGAATATTAGTTAGCTGCATTACTCATGTGTCAATAATGATTCACACACAAGGACATACATGCACACACACACAGACACTCGTAAATACACACAGGTATATCTACATATCCTTCTCCATCCTCACTGCCGACAGACGTGCAATTTTCACTTACGCATCCAATTCCTTTTTATTCTCTCTTTCTTCGGTTTTCTTAACTTCATTCTCTTTTCTTCATTTCTTTCATGTCTATGTCATTATTATTAAAGTTTGAAAACAACATTTATTAACATATTGCTTTTAAAATGAAGAAGAAATATAGGAAATATCTTCATATAATTTATTTAATTCTATTGTTTTTAATCACTATATATACACACATATATATATATATATATATTTACACACACAGACACATATATGTATATATATATACATATATATGTATATATATAAACACACATATATATATGAATATATGCACACACAAACATATATATATATACAAACACGCATATATATGTACACACACATAAACACACATATATACACATATATGCACACCCACATACACACATATATTTATACATATATATATATATATATATATACACACAAATATATATACATACCCACATCTATATATATATACAAACACACACACATATTTATATATGAATATATACATATATATATATATATATATATATATATATATATATATATATATACAGGTATTATATATATATATATATATAAACGCATTATATATACACGACACATTATAAATATATATACAACACATTATATACAGGTTATGTTATGTTATGGGTGGTCCCCATATTTTTGAAAACGATTTAGTTAGCTAGTATGAATTATGGCTGAGGTCAGTTGAGACAATAAGTTCGGGATAAGTTGATATGCACTGGAGGGGATTTTTGTGAGTTAATGATTTTTGTCAAACCATAACAAAGTGACAAACTGGCACAGATGTAGGGAAACTTGGGTCAGAGATGGTCAAATATGGAACGATTGTTGAATGTCGTATCTGATTTGCCGGCGCGAGACAAGTGTCTGTTACGTCATTTGTTTTTTCTCAAAAACTTGAGTTTTTGAAAAGAGAACGCTTTGGGAATGAGGGCGAGAAGACCACGATGTAGCCGCTGGTCTCATGGTCTGGATCTCGAATGTGATCCGACATATATTCTCATGCACCCGTCGCACCCCACAACAAAAGGTATTGATCTGAAGAATGGAGTTGGACGAATTGATGGAAATCCCTCACAGCACAAGACATATGAATAACATAATTGAATCTCTCTCTGAGAAAAACTGTCTCCGAGTTTTGTCTCCTGCATGAAAACAAAATGTGTCCATGGAACAAAGGCGACTAGCACCGATAACGGCCAGAGACGTAAAGAAACCCACGCCACAGATAGCGACGACGACCAATAGTGAAAAGACAATCTGTGACAGTTAAAAAAGAAATAAAAAGTGTACCATGTTTAGAAAGAAAAAAAGTTAAAATAAGTTGTTTTAAAAAAAGTGTTTGATGTAATTTAAAGAATGAACAGAGAAAAGTATAAAGGTTATATACATCTAAGTAATTACGAGAAAAAAGGTAAGGACTATTATGAAAGTGTTGAATGTTGAGACGTAATTAAAAACGGTTAAATATTCATGCATCTGTGAAAGATATTAAAAACTTCAAATCGATTTTATGAGACGAGCCTTGGTCGGCGCTTCCGATAGCGTGTTCGTATTATTTCGACTTTCGTAGTTATAATGTTGCGGGATGCGTTGGCCACGAGGTGTCATCAGTCCGATTGATAATAATTAATAAGTGCAACATATCAGTCCATTGAAAAAACTAGTAAGCATGATGTAACATATACAACACATTATATATATATATATATATATATATATATATATATATATATATATATATATATATGTACAACGCATTATATATATATATATATACAACCACATGATATATATATATATATATATATATATATATATATATATATACAAACACATTATATATAAACATATATATATATATATATATATATATATATATATATATATAAACAAGTTATATATAACCATATATATACAAACACAGTATATATATATAAATATATATATATATATATATAAATACAGCACATTATATATATACATATATATACATATATATACATATATATACATATATTTATATATACGACACATTATATATACATATATATACATATATTTATATATACGACACATTATATATATATATACCAATACATTATATATATATATATATATATATATATATACAAACACATCATATATATATATATATATATATATATATATATATATATATATATATATAACACATTATATATATATATATATATATATACAAACACTATACATATATACAAACACATTATATATATATATATATATATATATATATATATATATACAAACACATTATATATATATATATATATATATATATATATATATATATATTACTATTTCATGTATCCAAATACAATTTTATAAGGGAATATCATTTTTTTATGCAGCAATTTTCAGTATTTGCTTCAACAGTGCTCGCTACGCAAGTAGAGCTAGGTAGTAAGCTATGAAAATATATTTATGGCAATTAAGCTACACAGAGGCTCCCGCGTTTCATCATCGGGGGGGAATTCTCAGGTTAACAGATTCACCCCGAGGATGAAACGCGGGAGCCTCTGTGTAGCTAAACTGCTGTAAAATATTTTCATAGCTTACTATATATATATATATATATATATATATATATATATATATATATATATATATATATATATATATATATATTTACATGGAAAGTTTAAAAAAAGAAAGCCAAACATATTATTTATGTATTCATAAACCTTTTGTTTTCATTTCAAGACTTCCTCGGGATGATTGGTGTGAAGAAATAACATGCAAGTATGCATATGTTAGAAAGTTTGGTCGGTTTGTGACAGGCAGTAAGAGGAATTTAGCTAATGACACCCCTCACTCTAATGGTTTTAATAACTCTAGGCGCTACCATTTTTCCCCTACACATTCCACAGTTAACTTAATTAATCTAACTGCTACGAAATTTTTGAGCTTATATATTATCTATTTATAAGCGACCTTTTGAGCTTAATTTCTTTTACTGCTATTTTACGTCACAAACAGACCAAACGTTTTAAAATATTTGTATGTTAGTAGTTCGCGCCAATAATTCCGAAAGAGTTTTGGAATAATGACGAAAAGTTTATAAATAGATAAGTAATATTTTTGGTTTTACTTTTTTCATTTTCCATTACGTGTGAATATCATTTAAATCTTTTATTATATATATATATATATATATATATATATATATATATATATATATATGTGTGTGTGTGTGTGTGTGTGGGTGTGTGTTGGGGGCGTGTGTGTATGTGTGTGTATGTGTGTGTGTTTACGGGTGTAATTGGTCGATGAAAAACTATAAGCACATATCATATATTAGTTAAAAAGTAAATAAAAAAATAATAAATAAATATATACGTCTGAAACATATTATTTCTAACTGTCTTTTTTAGATTTTTTTTAAGGATATTCTAGATTTCCTACTTCCAGTTTTCAATGAAGTATCAAACTTCATTGAAGACCTGAAAATGATAATGGATTTTAAAACACAGCTGTAAGGCGTAAGGGGTTGTAATGTGGGCTATATTGATTTTAATTAATTTTAATTAAAACTTGTAAAATAGGGTTGAAACCGTTTGCGAAACTTTAAAAATAAGAATTCGACATGAATTATTAAATATTTCAGTAACTTTCGATTATTATAGACGAGTTTAAGGGGAATACTGTGAGCACAATTTCAAATGTAAAAATGCAAATATTTAATATTTTGTTTGGATTTGATCCAGAGTCGGTAGGTAGACAGTTGAGAATAAAAGGTGGACCTTGGATTTACTTTCGGCAGGCTCGTATCTCTCGATGCCGTTATTTTGTCCGTTAGTCCTCAAATTCTATAAACGATGCTTCTGACAAAGGAGGAAAAATTGCTGTTTTCTGGGTCGGAATGCATTCATATAATACTTATCGTTTTCTAGTTTTTGAACTTGAAGTGGAATGTTTGTAGCTTCTTAAATAAAGTTGCTTCATGCCTTGTGTAGAGCGATTTCCATTAAAACACACACATTAAACAAAATAACTTGAATGCTAATTTCTTCCCAAGACAACATAAACTTAAGCCTTTAATTTAAGACATTTTCTAGAATTAAAATTATCTAACACATTTCCATCATTTTTTAAATAAGAATTCTACTCATAAGATTTAGTATAAATATCCTTCGATTTTAATCTTCGTAAAAACACATAAAATGTGGTGCACAACTGGTTTGTGCAGGCAATCTATGTTACCTGTCTTTGGATGGATATTTTCAAGTATATATATATATATATATATATATATATATATATATATATATATATATTTACATATCGTTATAACGACGTAAGGTATGTTTATATATTTATATATTTGTATGAACACGATTGACTCTTTATCTAATTAACCGATCACAATAATTTTGGAACACAGTTTCCAGATTTTACGGGTATAAATTCGAGCTATATTCAGTTTTGTTTTATTTTTTGGAAAGGGGTGTGCGACCCCGTCCTGAAAAATTAGATATCTCAGAGTTTTATGAATTATTTACAATATGTATTATACATCAATTAATAAATATTCCTCAAATTTCAAAGTTTTTTGGAGTATTTTAAAGGGTTATTAGGGCAATAATATGGACACGACCTTCCATGTGAACATTAAAATATACAAGATTTTCATTGAATTCGATCCATAGTATTTAGACACATTTTAAGCAATGCTTTCATAAATTGACACGTCTTCTTAATACTTCTTAAGCATTTGCCTAAAATTTTAGACATATTCTAGCATCAAAATCATGTAATGGATTTTTATAAAAAATGTAATATGGGTTCTAGACATAGAATTAGTATCATTATATCATGATGATAATCTTCGTAAGGGGACATAAACTGTGGTAAAAGTGTTCTGTTCGGGAATTAATTTTACCCATTTCGAATAGGTATACTTCTATAATATATATATATATATATATATATATATATATATATATATATATATATATATATATATATATATATATATATATTTATGCAAACATTGTTTAAAATAACAGAATTCGTCTGTTAATACTTATAACGTGCGACCAGAGTACACACCACTTGTGGACATTATTACACAACGAGCTTCGTTAACATCCGAAGCACAAGATCAAGCGACACCATGTCGTTAACAAAGGAAGAACAAAATATTGTCTGATATTCTAATGAATATTCCTGTGTGAATCGAAAATGTGAATTTAAATAAATAATATGTTTATTTAAAAAAGCTTTTACATTTTACTTGTTTAACAAAACGTTTCAATTACAAAATTTAAATGCATTCTATACAGTGGAAGTTTTTACTTATACTTTTTTTATTGTTTCAATTTTTCTGATGGTCGTTTTTGTATTAAAATTAAAAGAATAATGAATGTTCCATAGGTTTCACAGGTTTCACGAACGTTTTCGATTCTTCGTCGAAATATCCTCCGATGTCAAAAGCAAATGAACAAAAAATCTGGAGAAAAAAGAGAATTTTAAAAAGACAGCGTATATATATATATATATATATATATATATATATATATATATATATATATATATATATATATATATATATATATATATGTATATATACATATTTTAATATAGAGACTATCTTTTTCTTACTTATTATGATGAATTAAATAAAAATTAGAATGACGTCGATAGCTAACTGGGTTGGTACATCGCTCAGGAAAGCTAAATTAAGGTAAAGTTAAGAGAACAAGCGTTGTTTGAGAAGAGAACGGAAATGACAATAAAATATTTGAATAGGAACTATATATATATGTTTTCAGTCTTTTCTAGACGTACTATATATATATATATATATATATATATATATATATATATATATAAATATATTATCATATTTTAAGGTGACAGACTGTTACTTATTAAGTACATCAAATAAGTCAACACTGAAATTAGCAATACAGGTACGGCTATTTATGAGGTTTTCTGCAATTGAGACCCGTATGTATTATTCAGAACGTCTGACAATAAATAATATGCTTGACGATATATTATGACCACATGCTTCTTGACCCGGATATGAAATTTTTGCGATGCCTTTTTCTATGTATAATTAAAATCTATACATAATTATCAGAATTTTGTAAAAAGGCACAGGTAAATGACCCAGGAAAATGGCACGAATAAGGAAAAAGTTTAAAATGTAAAATTATAGATAAAAATCTCACAATGAATTTATCAAAATCTTGGATATAATACACAAAGAGAAAACATTATGAACTTTGTCATATTTAAAAGAAATTTACATCTACATTTAAAAGTTAATGACGACTATCAGATAAATCCCCATAAATCAGTAGATTCTACTTTTTGAGGCGATTACGTGTGAACATGTTGAGGAACCTGAGGGAAATATTTCATAATTTAGAATGGTGGATCTGTTTCGCGTGTACATTTTAGATAAAATGATCGTCTATTTCCTCGCAAGTTTCTAACACAATAGAGTTTTAGGAGCATATAACCAACATTTTTTTGTTAAGGGGCATAAGCGAGGAGAAGATAGAAACACACTTTCCTTAAACTTACTTTTAACAACAAATCCGGGTGGCAACAGCTCCCCTCTCTCAACAAAAACAACAACCCTCCCTGTCACTAACCCAATATCCGGATGCCTCCTACCAAACCGTTCCTTAACCCTACAACTATCCATAAGACTGTGTAGCAATAGAACCATGCCCCCGAAATGCCTCACTTAATACTAAGGTAATCTACACTTCGGTTGACCACAGACATCCCCTAAAAAACATGGGTACATGTACTATTTTACACAACAAACATAAATATTAATGTTTTTGGTTTAATGTTCAGTATGGAGGCCTTATCCTATATCCTCGCAAAAAAAATATACATCTATATCTTATTTGATGGAAAACAATTATTCAAAAATATATATTAGTCCCTATTTTCAACTATAGAGTATGGAATTTAATCCCTTCTAAAATTAAAAAAAAATCGATTATATTTGCTTGAAAACAACAAAATAAATTATCAAATATGTTTTCTAAAATATTGGTGGTTGGGGGGTTAGTCACTATTCGAAACTATAGGTGAATGAACATAGCCCCAAACTTACAGCAACGGACTAAATAGTTGTATTATTTGTATTATTCAGACTACTGTTCTTATCTTGGATGTTATTCTTACAAAGTTTCGTCCGATGCAACCTCTGACCTTTTTGTGGGGCGTTTAGTCGAACTCGAGAATATTCATCTCGAACTCCGTAATCTGTACAAAATTTCGAACGGAACCCTTTATTTAATCCGCGGGGATAACTTGCTCTCGTGTTGTCATTCATGACCGGGTAGAAGTCTTAAGTAATTATTCAATTAGGTCCACATATCAGCGTGTGAGGTTTAGCATGCTACCCATTGAGTCGATTTCTGGTAGCTATAATCACTCACGCACAGACACATCTCGATCGTATGTTAAGAATTTCGCTAACTTTGTTGAAAAACATTAATGCTCTCATTAATTCCAATCAGATGGTGAGTCTAGACGTTGTAATCTGTTCACAAGAGCAACCAGAGACTTAGAGAGTGATACACGATAGGTAAACTTCAGATACGTCACTGGAGAAGTGTACCCGCATCCCAATACAGAATTTGATGGATATGTTGACTTTCTGTGTAGAAACTACATGGCGGAATCTCATACATTTTGGCAGGACTAGCTCTGGGATTCCCATTTCCCCAAATAATTGCCAATGTATACATCAAATATTTCCAAGAAATGACATAAGTATCTACATCACTAAAGCCATGACTGTGATTGGGATATTTTTTAACATAGTTCACCCCAAACAAGGAAGACCGATAGTGTAGATGTAAGGGGCTACTGAGAAAAAGGGTGAGAGTTTTTATTTGGGGGGGGGGGTCAGCTAATTTAGGAGCTGCGCAGCGAGATGTCTGTTTATATTAGTTTACATTTCTGTATGTCAGTAGCGTCAGGAAAACAAAGAGCAGGGATGGAGTTCCAGGGTCCAGCAGCATAGGGAAATAAGTTTTTGGAGTAGAAAGCTCTTCGGGATCTGGGGACCTCCACAGTGAATGGATGAGATTTGGCAGATTGTCGGGTTGGTCTACTAAATTAACGTCGTGGGGCTACCAGAGCAGCCAGCTCATCAGAGCACAATCTATTACAGTACTTGTAAAACAGGCACAAGGAAGCAACATTGCGGTGATGTGGCAGGGGCTGGAGCTTGGTGGATAGTGAGGGACCTATAAAGTTGGCAACTCTTTTTTGGACGTTGTCTAAGAAAGATAGACTAGTGCATGATGCCCCAGCTCAGATGTGGCAACAATACTCCATGCATGGGCGGATGGTGGCTTTGTAGAGATACATGATGATGTAAGGTGTGAGGAGTTTACTAGCACAGAAGAGGAGGCCCACCTTCTTTGCTGCAGCCTTGGCAATGTCTTCAATGTATTTGTTCAAATTCATGTTACCTGTACAGATTAGGCCGAGGAGATTGAATGTTGAACTCTCAGGTAGGGTGTTATTTTCCATAAACATCGGTGGTTGGAAGGGTTGTTTTGTAGTTATTGAAGGAAAGGAGCGTAATCTTTACGGCATTAAAAGTTACCAACTATTTATGACCCCAATCCACTACAGCCTAGAGGTCATTCTCTAAGGATTCAACCATTACCTCGGATATGATCGCGTCCGTTTCGCCCACATGACGAGAGTAAAGTGTGGTGTCGTCAGCAAATAAACCAATCCTAAACTCAATGTCATCATAGAGATCATTTATGAAAATCAGGAACAATAAAGGTCCAAAAATAGATCCCTGGGGTACACCAGCATTAATGTCATGTTACTTAGATGAACGGCCATCGAGGACAACCTGGATTATTCTTTTGCTTAGGAATAATCTAAATATATTAATTAATTGCCCAGTAATACCGTATGAGCGTATTTTCAGAGGCAGCCCTTTATGTCATACCTTGTCAAAGGCCTTGGATATATCAAGCGCTACTGCCCTAGCTTCACCTGCCTTGTCGAGTGTATGATACATACGTTCAGAGATGACCGTTAGGATGTCTGCAGTAGATCGTACTTATCTAAATATATACTGGCGACCAGAAAGAAGTTTAGCATTAACTAAGTGCCGGACTATTGCTAGATTGATTAAGGATTCAAAGATTTTAGCAAAGCTCGGGAGTAGACTGATTGGGTGGTAGTTCAGAGGATCGGTTCTATTCCCAGAATTCCTGTAGACTGGTACCACAGCAGTAATTATCGGGGAAGCAAGATTCCGCTGGGCATTAATTGTAGAGTTTGGAGAGGACATGGGCCAGCTCAGCAGAGAATTTCCTTATTACTATTACAGGTATGAGATCAGGCCCACAAGCTTTGAAACTGTCAAAATGTTGTATGATGTCTCTGACCTGCGAAGAAGTGTGACCAGGTTATCAAGTGTGGCCTTGGTCCGCTATGGGAATATAAGGAGGGGGTTGTTTTCTTAATCCAAAGTGGAGTTTGAGGCGAAACGCAGGGAAAGCCTTATCAGTTGCCGTTCTAACGACATCACTGTGGTTTGATAGTGCGGGAATCGTTGATTGACAATTGTTCATCACACTATTGTAGATTTTCCTAAAAACGCGAGTACCTAGTTTCTTTGACTGAATGCGTTTTTTTGTTAACTCATTATACCTTCTCCTTGCCTCACCTATCATGGCCTTACACTTATTTATTGACTTTACATTCATGTCTATTAGTAGCTGACTTATGGCGGCCGAATTTACGGAATGCTAGATGCTAGCTGCACATTCCGAGGTGAACCATAGAAGAGAGTGAGGCTTGCTAAAGAATTTTCGCATGGGGACACAGACTTCAATTCCTGCTTTGACCCATTCAGTTTACTCATTTGCACACTGATCCGCAAGGAGTGAGAAGGTCGCCCTTCATGGGGCGTTGCTGATATGATATCTGCTAGACTCGAAATCAGCCTGCTCGTAGTATCTCGTTATTTTGAGCAACGGCTCATCAGCTTTTGGACGACTTTTCAGGGTGATATGAATCATTAGAACCATGTAATCAGCATTCGCCACTGGTCCATGAGCTTTCGTCACACTAGCGTCGGGCATTGAGGGTAAGAAAAGGTCTAGAAGTGAGGCTTGCTGGTCTACTCGATCGGGGATGCGGGTCGAGAAATCGACAGTCTGAAAGAGGGGGTGAGCTAAGGAGAAATAATACGTAGAGTTGCCGGCTGCGTCAGTAAGGTTGGAGAATCCCAACCAGTCAAGGTGGTGTGTATTACAACCTCCAAATATATATATTTAGGCATTCGAGTCAAGTGAGAGTCCTCTATGTATGCTTTCAGAGACAGAGTTTAGCAGGATACAGCCTTGGGTCGAACGTGAACGGTATAATAAATATAAGTAGCTAACGCTGCGATGTAAAGTCAATCTAAAGCACATGTAGCCTTGGTCATCTGATTCTAACCTATGTTCTCTAGCCAGGGGGAGGGTGTTCCGAACATAAACTCCTAGATTTTGCATATGTTTGTAAGAGTCTTTACGGTAGAGTGCGAGGTAGTCAGTCATGACAAAGTGGTGAGAAAAGATTGAGGATGGCAGGTTTGTTTCACTTAGTGCTAGAATACCCGGGGAGTTTCTCAGGATAAAACTTTCTACGTCGTTTATGTTGGTTCTAAGTCCCCGGATATTTGTGAATGCGAGCCTCAAGGGCGGATACGAAGGTGTTTTTTGTTGGGTGTCTGGTTTAGATGCGATTTTATTTTTTGTAATGACATGTTTGTTTTTATATAGAGTAGGATGGGAAAGGTGGACGCTTGTTAGGTGTCAATAAGCTCACATAACCAGTCCATTAGTCGCGATCTAGTCTATGTGGGTTGTGACCTCGGGAAAGCCCACCGGATATAACTGCAGGGTCCCTTTCTATGCGCGACATGGCACATACAACTACCGACGATATTATGCAACTGATGATGATGTAGCCGTTCGTAGCGCTGTCCTGTCAGTCGGAAACAGCAGCCAGACAAGCTGTCTAACCTGTACCCTCAACCTGTCGAACAAGAGCGACCCAGACTGGTCATGTAAGACTTAGTGACGAAAACAAACTTTCCCCAAGTTGCCCAAATAGAAAGAAAGAGAAACAGCGTTCATTGTCCTACTATGGAAACAAGGCTAGGAACTGAGTGTTTTGGGGGCGTCCCAGCGCTGGTACCTCTGCGCCTGGCTAATAGACAAAGAAGGGGTGTAAGGGCCGGCGATAGGCAGAAGTTATCTACTCCTTAAGCAATTGTAGGTTTGCAAACCGGATATTTTGTTCGAGATTCCAACTCTAGGAAGGTTGTCGATCAGGACTAAGGAGGCCTCTTTCTCCAACGTTTTGCTGCCACGACGTAAGTAGTTGGTAGCAAGGTTTTATTATCAGAGATTTCCTTCTCTTAGATTAGTCGCCTGACAAGGTCTTACGGGTCCAACACACTGAGAGGGGAAATAGCCTGCACTCATGTACTAGTCGGGTATTTCCGAGCCCCCGCAGGTAAAAAAAAAGAAAAAAGAAGCACTTCTATACATACAATCACACACGCATATATATATATATATATATATATGTATATATATATATATGTATATATATATATATGTAGATAAGAATAAGTTTACTGGACACTGCAGAGGAAATAGTAAGTACAAATAAGAGAAAGACAGCCGAAACTTCAGGCAAGCGTGTAATTTCAAGAATTTCTCTAGTGCGAAATCACTAGACAGACAATAAGACAGTATACATCAATAATTAAACATATTTAAGTCAAACACATAATAAGATACATTCAGGTAATACACAATTAGAATTTAGAAGTTATGTGAGTGCCCCCCCCCAAAAAAAAAGAAGAAATGAGAAAAATAAAACAGAAATAAAATAAAAGTTATTATCTTCCCCTCGGTTGCATGTGGAAATATCGAGTCTTGTTTGGGGCTCCTAACATACGAATAACTTTAGTGGGAAGAGAGTCACCATATTCAAAGAAAGGAATTTGACGGGAGTGGGGTATCTTTTTCCACGCGGTTCGAATACATTTTTTCCTTTTCTTTGCTATAAGTTATATGTGGATGGGACCTTCATACTTTGGCTTCATCGGAAGTATGTTCACGCATTGCTGGACTCCATACATCCATCTATACAGTACAGCATGAAAACAAACATAATAAAAAAATATCACGAGAAGTGATGATGACACGAACTGATCCGAGGTTCAGGTCATCTTTATATTAAACTTATACTTTAACAATATCTCAATTTCAACTTCCACTATCCATATAATGTAATCAAAGGAATTGTCGTTACTTACAACATCGAGCAAAACCAATATGTAGTAATACATATCAAGAAAAGATGGGCAACCGAAGAGGAACCTTCCATCGAAACAAGTCACCAGAGAAAATTACATTACCTCTGAGAAATATGGATCAAACATAAAAAGACCACAACCCAGAAAGTTAGCACAGTCTGGCTACCATATATGAAAGGCTTGTCAAAAAATAGAGAATATGTAATCTATATTACATTAGGACAATATTCAGGGACTACTAAAATTTCCGAAAACATCTCGTCTAAATCAATCATTTAACAGAAAAATTATAACTAAGAACTGTGTGTATACAATACTACGTAAGTGTGACAAAATATACAAAAATGATACATTCTGCCTACAAAAACTACGGCCAGAAGAACACCACCAGGAAGTCGTAATACGTGGATATGATGAAAAATCGTCTGTGGTTGACAACATATGTAGAGAAAACGGTAACCATATAGCCCCACGGACGATATAAACATTATTGCCAGAGATGAACGGAAGAGAGTAACTCGCCCCCAAAACATCACATATTTTGGGCGACAAGGGCCTCTAAGCAGACTTAATATAGACTTTAATTCAATATTGTAATCATTAATTATAAATAATATTCGTGAGAATAACATCACAGATGAGAACATTTGGCCGAAATATCAAAATACTCCAAATTATTGATCCTCATTTAAAATATTCCGAAGCATAAGAGTACATGCTTAGCTAAAGATATTTATTTTAAAATTTTGGGGTGGAGCTTGACCCTTATAAAAAAATGTAGGAGAGAGAGAGAGAGAGAGAGAGAGAGAGAGAGAGAGAGAGAGAGAGCCTAGCCTAGCCTAGCCTAGCCCTCTCAAACAGTCATAAGTTTTCGTTTCGGATATGTTTGTTTCTTTGTTACATTTCCTCCTACTAATTCATTTGTACCATTTTTACCTGTGCCATTTTATGCGTGCCATTTACACCTATGCTATTTTTACAGTGGATCGTAATTATATGAACATCAAAATACGAAGTAAATTTATTTTACTCATATAAAAACTGAAAATTTGCATAAATTCGCTAGGTATTTTTTAAAACAATGCAGTTGCTTTTACAAGGTTTCAAAAATGGTAAAAGATTAAAGTACATATTTATGTCAAGAAAAAATACTGAAAACCATCATTGATAATTAAATTATTAAAAAAAAATCAATATAAAACATGTTTTAATTTTTTTAATTTCATTTATTTTATGCTGTTTGATATTTTTATGTTTTTTTAATTAGATGTAAATCTTTTTTCCGGTCAGCTTTTTCTGGTTTCCAGCATTAGAAAACATGAGAAGAGATAAAAAAAATGTGTGAAAATAAAAACGTCGAACATTTTGAAAGGCTTGATGTGGAGCTTGATTAGGCATAAATGAATTAGTAAATTTAAAGATTTTCACGTGAGAAGTCCACACTTTATCACCAGTTGTTCTTTTATTTTGGGTTTCAATGTCTGTACGCTGGTTTGAAAAAGAAAACCGTGATAGATAGTAAAGATTAGACATAAACAGTGTCCACAACAGAAATAGTTAGTGTTCGAGCGTGGCCTTCATAAAGAGAAAGCCATTGCGATCGAATGTAATGTAGTACCCTTTGCGGCAGCGAGCCTGCCGAAAAGTCAGGCTGTCGATATTGAATGATAGTTTTTTTTAAGCATTAGAAAACATTAAAAAGTGCGTTTAAAGAAGAAAAGAAAGAATACGATCACATTCATATTGAAACAGTAATGTATTCAATATTAATTTGTATTAATATAAGGATTATTTTAATTGCCCGTACGAGTGATACTAAGAATACAATAACGAATTATTTAATACTTTTATCCGGGTTATGACTGACGGATCCATGCATTAAATAAAGGGTTCCATTCAAAATTCTGTACATATTCCCGAGTTTGATTGAAATATTTCTAAGTTCAACTAGACGCACAGTAAGAAGGTCGGAGGTTACATCGACCGAAACGTTGTGAGAGTAACATCCAAGATGAGCTCAGCAGTCTGTATAATCCAAATCATATAAATTATCAATCCTCATTTCAAATATTCCGAGACATGATAACTAATTAGAATATATTATATTACTTGTTTACTAATTAAAAATACAAGGGTGTCTGTGTTTACTCCAAATTAATGAGTATTTTTTTATAATCTATCCCCAAAGATACGTTGTAAAAGAAAAGTTGGTAATTAGCGAGTTATAAAATCTTTAGAGTAACCAGAAGCAAAACACATTAGTTATATTAATAATTTGGTATTTTATACCGTGCTGCTAGAAGTGATTTATATTTTGTTTGATTTTTGTTATTAACTAGCTGACCCATGTCCCGGCGTAGCCCGGGAACGGAGATTAACTCAAGAAATTCCATGCCCAACCTTGAACGATCCAGCACGAACACAGACCCTACAATATTAAAAGCAGACACCCATAATTTTCCTATCTATCTACGAAAAATGCTATGCTTACCTGTATAATCGTTTCGTAGTTTCTATTTCGTTGTGTTCTACCTCCATTTGTAACGTAGGGGTGGGGCATAATAAGTCAGAGGAACGTAATTGGTCCACTCAAAGATTTCTTTTCCTTTCTCCCAACTCAAAGTACTTCTCATGCTCTCTTTCTTTAGTTTACCAGCTTTGTAAAGTGCTACTGGTTTCTTTTTTATCATGAAGTTGTCTAATCTACTTCGGAAGAAATCAACTTTGGCTTGGTACACATCAACACACATTGAGATTGAGACAGACTTACAAACCATCACCTATTTTTCAAGATGGAGCATAACGAGTCATCTCATATTTTTATTGATAAGGCTCCCTGTTTGTAAGAATAGTCAGTAATTCTAATAGATTTGTACTAATGAGCTTGTGTTCATAAAATGTGTGTGCTATATCTAGAGGATACGAAATCATAGGAAGGATTAACTGGGTGGAAATACATATTGCATGCGAGAGGTAGTGTTTTTGACTTTTGTGTGCTATTCTATATTTCGCCTAGTTATTATTAAATAGGGATGTTCTATATTTTTCCTATTAAAGTCTTGTTATGGTAATGATAAGCTCTCCAAGTACCTAGTGTTTGTATGTTGTATGTTGAAACTCCTTATCACCTTTTGTTTTAGGAAAATGTGTTTTTATTGAAGAGAGACGATTGTGACTCATTATGCCCCACCATCGACAGAATTCCACCAATTTTCATACAGTTGGTTAGAACTGATTACATTTGAGCACAATATGATAATATTTTAGAAAACAACTCTGAAATGGACTCATTATACATGCAATACACATTTACTCTAAAGCAAATACTTGCTTTTTCTATAAGTATTAATATAAAAGTGTCCATTTTCCTTTAAAATCCTAAACAATGACCTATTATGTCCCACTCGACCCTATTTTTATATATGTTTTAAAGCAGAAAAAAAGCTAGATTCGAGAAGTAAATATTTTCTACGGTATGGTTATTATCATACGGTAGAATACTAAATAGGTTCCGCGCTTTAAATATTGTCCCACCGTAACTCGGATGAGTGTGATAATAAACTCTTGCAAACGTGTCGATTAAGTGACATATAACTTGACAATATTAAATTTAATCGCTTATACGCCCTTATTCCGAGTGCGTTGCCGTGGATCGCCATCAATGGACATTTTCTGCCGTACGAAAGGGACATAAGCAACGTTTTACATGTTATTTAGACGGTTTAAACACCTCGAAATGATTGCACACCATAAAGAATACAAATAAACAGATAATCATTTTTTGATTAGAATTTTTAAATTAGTTTTCTATAAGAAAGATAAAATAGCTTTTTTTCTTGATATTTAATGTACATTTTAAAAAGTATTCCATTTTATTGAGAACATATGACGTTATAACTAAATAAAGGATCTTTTGGTTTGTTTTATAGTTCTCTTGTAGAGAAAGGTGCCGATGAAAAGAAAATCGTTGTCTAAGAGATTTATGATTTAATTCTGAAGAGAACCAACGTAACCTAAAGGAATTGCAATTTATAATTAAAAATAAGTTGAAAATTCGACGTTAGTTGCAAAGGAATTACACTGTTTTCATTAAAGAAAACTGCGACTTTTTATGTAACAAAGTTTATAACATGTTAAAAATATGTTACGGTCTTTAACATTGAAAAACAAAATGTAAAGAAAGCTCCGATGAACGTGTTTTACATAAAAAAACAGTAATCACAGCTCTATTTTGTTCTGTATTAATGTTAAAGACGTAAGCATTCTTTTATTAATATGTAGTTACATAATACTTAGTTACATGAAAAGAAAAAGTCATCAAAGTTTCTTTAATAAAATTAAACATTTCTCTTCAACTATCGTATTTTAAGTTTCAGGAAATAAATGCTGGCTTCTCAACAGAAAACACAGTTGACACGCCATTATGCTATAAACTTTGTTACATTAAAAATATCGTCGAAGTTTTCCTTAATAAAAAATCCAATTCCTTTTGAACTATCGTATTCTAAGTTGTAATAAATTAATGCCGATTACTCAAGAGAAAAAACAGTTGGCATAACATTATGCTATAAACTTTGTTACATAAAATCACCGTCGAAGTTTTCCTTGATAAAAAATTCAATTCCTCTTCAACTATCGTATTTCAAGTTTTAATAGATTACTGCCGATTACGCAAGATAAACATCAGTTGGCATGACAGTATGTTGTCAACTTTGTTGCATAAAAACATCGTCTAAGTTTCTCTTAATGAAAAATCCAATTCCTCTTCAACTATCGTAATTTTCGTTTGAATCCATTCACGTCGGTCAAAAAATGGAAGAAAGCACATTTATTATAACTTGCTTGATGCGTATCTTACAATTACCTGCGGTGGCAGGCGAATACGCTATTATTATCACTATGTGAGCTGTTTTTGTTATTCCTCATTCTAGCCAATAATTAACTGTATTCCGAATAGTCAGACGAAACTGCTTAAATAAAATCCATCTCATATTTCGCAATTCCTCGAATGTTGTAAGGAAGCTAGGTATAATGTAATTGAATTCAAGGGAGCGATTGTTATTTCTCTGCAGAATTGAGTGTAGTATGTATGCAATAATAAGAGTTTACAAAAGTAAATAATAACGGTGCCTAAATAGTATGTAGATTATTAACAAGTAATACGGTGTCTTTGAATTACGGGAGAGGATATAAGTACGAATGGGTAAAAAAGTTTGCTACTTTCTTTGTTGAAGACGTATTTGTGAGAGTTGGATTTGTCGGATAAAATGCAACAGTAATGTACAGGATGTAAAATTAATAGGTCATTTCTAGAAACACTCATGACAACGTAGGCTAATTGCTTAATAGAACAGTTTATCATAGGAAGTTCTCGGTTATTTACCTATTGAGACTTAATTGAAATGGTGAAATTGAGATTACTTATATATATATATATATATATATATATATATATATATATATATAGATAGATAGATAATGAATTCATGATTTATGATGTGCTATTTATATTAAATTTGAACATATAATTATTAAGTCGTATACCTATTACTAAGTTAAAAGAACATGGCTTAACATTGGTACCTGCAAGAAGCAGAAAGTATCGTGCAGAAGAAATTGCTGAAACAGGCAATGCTGATGTACCTTCAATGTTTGCTGACACTACTAAACAAGCAGAATCCCTACAAAACTGTCTAGAAGAAACGGATAATTACATTGGGAATGTTGTTAATACAACGAAAAAAGAGCACATTCTACTGGACCATCATGGAAATATATCTTCCCTCAGTGGGACTTGTCTGAAAAATGTCGACGAGTTTACCTAACTTGGCAGTAATCATGCAAATCAGAATTCCACAGTGAATGAACTAAATGTGCGAATGCGCAAAGTCTGGGTGAGACTGCACAAGATTAAAGTGATTTAGAAGACAAATCCTCCGACCAAGATTAAACGTGACTTCTTTGAAACCATTATTACATCAGTTCTTGTTAATAGAAGTAGCACATGGACTTTCAGAAAATTGATGGCGTGTACACCAGAATGCTAAGATCAGCTTTTTACATTTCTCGAAAAAGCACTCTACGAGAGAGCACCTCTACTGACTCCTTCCTCAGATCTCAGACTTAATCAGAGAGAGAACAAGACTTGCTAAACACTACTGGAGAGCTAAGGATGAGATCATCAGCGATGATTTTGTGGGTGCCAAAAAAAGGGATATGGCTCAGTGGGAAGACCACATAGAACCTACATCAAGTAACTAGAAAAACACTCACATCGCACATATAAAGACGTACCACTTCTTGATGGAGGATAGTACAAGATGGTGTGAGGGAGCCAGGGGGATCTGTGACACTAGTACAACTAGATGATGATTATTCAGTTGGTCAAGTTTATTATTATTTATGTAGTTTATTAATGTAATATCAATTACAAGCACTCTGTAAGAGTTTATAATACTAGTTGATATGCTTGTGTATAATATGAGTGTGTGTATATACCGGGGAATTTATATACATACTTTTCGTCGAAAGTAGGCCAGGTCTTTGGATTTTGTCTTTTAGATAGAAATTTTAATTCATGGATATTTGTCAAACATGAAATATTCAAAGAACAATGACAATGATAAAACCTTAATTACGATATTGTAGTTTACAGATAAATATGGCATATCTAACCTGTATCGTAATCAGAGAATAGGGCGCCTCGCTGAATCATGTACTCTTATCACTGGAACAAAACGAACAGGAGGCCAGGACAAAAGAAACAGCGACCACACCAGCTCCTCTATCAAAAATCGCAACGATGGCACTTAAAAGAGCACATATTTCAGCAAATGCCAAGCAGCCACTGTTAATTCAGTAAAGCACTATCCCAGAATAAAGGTCGTAGCTCTGTAACAAAAATTGAAGTCTATCAAAAATAAAGGAACAAAATATGCTTTGCTAGTGTTCGGACTCACTGTTTATTTAGATATATTACCAAAATATTCATATAAAATCACGTAATTACGTCAGCAACTTAAGTGTTTAGATATACAAATAATTATTACCATTTCTGATGAACTAAAGAAAAAGAACACAACCACCGTTTATTTTTATTATAGTGTGGCGGATTTATCTCCGAATCAATTTCAGTCTGAAATCGTAGTCTTACTTGTCATTACTTTCTCGCTTTCCCTCACCACTGGAAATAATTTCGTCTAGGGGTTAGAAAAAAACACGCTTGCATTGGCGTGACGGGATGGAAGTACATATATTTATTTATATATAAATAAATACACATTGCCCTTTATTATTGAGTGGAGGATAACAGAAAGTAACACTACTCCTCATACATGTATAAATATCGGAAGAATTTGTCTTTTCGACTCTCAAAAGAGAAGAGTACGTTTCAGTTAAATATGTGATGAAATAAATAATTGAACAACACAAATGTTACAATAAGCATGCCCATCCCTAAATAAAACAAATCCGAAGTGTAATGTCAATAAAATGTTATAGAAGATTATAATGATGGAGATACAAAAGAAAAGAGTAAAACGTTATGTAAGTATTGATAGAACGTACAATGTATTTAATAATCTTCGAAGAAAAAAATTGTATTGTGTGCATATTGAATTTGTTACAGTCCTAGAAAACATAGCTTAAAGGATATTTTTAATCAGCAGAAAAATATATACATTAAATCTGAACGTAAATTCGCATGAATCAGCATGGCACAATTTCAAGATTACTGCGATTCTATTGTCAACATGCGTTTCCTAAATTGTTTATAAAATCTATTAATATGTTAACCTGTGTTTGTTTGCATTCAGTGTTCAGGCCGTTGACTTCGTTCGAATCCGGTGCTTGATTTCGGGACTGGACCATGTCAATTATATGGTCTCGGTCGCTGCTGTAGCAACAGGATTTTACTGCATAACAAACTAACAACTTATGTTTAAAACAAGTAACAATGTTTTATTTTGAGAAGTTACAATGACACCCGACTTTTCTACCGAACGATAGACTTGCAAATGATGACAAACCTATCTTGCAACCAAACACAAAGAGTCCATCAGTTTAAGAGCCAAGGCCCAATTGTATGTGAAAACCACAGAAAACCACATGCCACCGTTCTGCCCGATGTGCTAGAATATATATATATATATATATATATATATATATATATATATATATATATATATATATATATATTAAAGTGAAATATTTTGAAAATCAACAATCGTGCAATTTAAATGAAAAATTAATTTATTAAAATTTTTTTGCAAGCTTTCGTTGTACAACAACTTTGTCAGGCGAGACTGTCTTATATTTTTTTCCTTCTTTTCCTCCCCCTCATTTTGATGGTATTAAGCCCAAGGGGTCGAATCACGATATGAGCAGAAAGAGACGTCAAGTTCTTAAAGACGTTAGGATGACTGTAGTCGTGGCGATGTTATGCTCAGATTGGTGCTTTTTTAAGTAAGGAAATTGGCAACATCTTTGAAGCACGCATTATAATGTATTAAAGTGAAATATTTTGAAAATCAACAATCGGGCAATTTAAATGAAAAATTCATATATTTAATTTTTTTTGCAAGCTTTCGTTGTAGAACAACCTTGCTAGGCGAGACTGTCTTATAGTTTTTCTTCTTCTTTTCTTCCTCCTAGAGAGAGAGACAGAAAGAGAGAGAGAAAGAGAGAGAGAGAGAGAGAGAGAGAGATAGAGAGAGAGATATTCTGATCAATCTCGGGCAAGCCTGAAGACGTGTAACTTGAAAATAATTATAATCTGTTCATAACTGGACATATAACATTATTGACTAGGGGTCTATCTGGGATGAATATAGCTTTTACAAAGTCTGCAGTGGCTTCTAATTACAGCTGGAACCTAGTATCCAACAAGACATCATTATTTCAAAAAGCTAGCCGATATTTTGGCCAGTCTTTTCTCTTAGTTTTGATATTTTCCCATGCAGTATGCATCTATACACCCAACCAAATATGCAGCATTGCGTATGTTTATAACAACACAAGGGACCGCGTGAAGTTTACAGATATATTTTGTAAAAGTGATGCCATGGAACCGGCTGGATTCAGACTTGGTACGCCCATGTCGTCAGTCCGCGTCACTATGCTCTTCACAACGGCCTCTTCACCTGATAACATTATATTTAAATCCATTAGATACAACATTTTATTTTACTATAAGGTAACGTGGAACACAGCCCTAGATAGTCCCACCTTAAAATATGCTTAGCGCTTTTTATCAAGATTTATGTAAAATGTGCGCGACTAAAATATCTAAAAGCACCGAATGTTCAAATCATTGCACAGTTTACAATTACATCTTGTTCTGAGCCAGCATTTAATGGATCTTTTTTTCTGTTGCTCATGTGCAGCCTTTCCGCCAATTTCTTAAGAGACAAACAAATAAACGAGCCAGCAAATGTCAACACTTAAACATCCGAGTATGCTTTATAAAGAATTGAGATAAAAAGTAAATCTTAATGGTTTTAATCGCCACATAACCTGTACAAATTGGCAACATTATCTGTTTTAAATATCCAGGTTTCTGGCAATTTCAGGAAGCCAGATTGATAATTCCAAAATAAAATTAGAAATAAAAATAGAAATAAACAGGAACATGAGGCAATTTCGTCTGGAGACCACTTTTAGACAAAACTTAGAAAAAGGTTTAGTATAATTATATCTTGATTTTATCTTCGTAATGGGATATAAAAGTGGTGCAAACTGTTCTATTCAGGAATACATTTTAAGCGCCTTGTGATGGGTATTCTTCTAATATATATATATATATATATATATATATATATATATATATATATATATATATATATAATATAGAAATGTGATACTTAGAAGGCAATACAATGCAGAGGTGTGACGGATAGACACAAGTTGGAGCAAATAAGACATATAATGATGGAACAAATTAAACAAACACACATATATCTGTTTATCTACACAATGTTATGTAATACCTGTATCAAGATGGTCTGGTGGAAACTCCGTACGATATAATATTTCGGGAACTCTTTTCTTCTTCAGAACCGTGCTCAACTCAAGTTCAAGCGTGCATATGAAGGCAGCCTTGGGATGCAGTTTTGCAGAAAATACTGGTTTAATTTTAATTCTAACCAGATTTAAAAAACAAAATAAACTTTTTTTTAAAATATTTTATTCGTCAATTTTTATCTAATTTATTTATTCAGCCATTAACCTTTATTAAAACATTTTTTATATTTTTTTGGTTTGTTTTTTAGTATCTTTTCTTTTTTTTCATGAAAATTTTTAATCTAATCTTACTTTAAACCAAGTATATTCGTTTAAATTAATATGCCGGTTAGTGCTGTCATTAAACATTGTATTATCTGTTCGTTTTAAATTATTGTGTATATTAATATTTAGTTTATTTATTTATTTCATTTTATTTTTAAATATGTATATTTTATTAATCAATTCAATTATTAGTAAATAAATATTTTTATATGCATAGATATATATGTTTCGCGTTTTCATTTTATATTAATATTTAGTTTATTTATTTATTTTATTTTATTTTTAAATCTGTATATTTTATTAATCAATTCAATTATTAGTAAATACATGTTTTTATATGCATAGACACATATGTTTCGCGTTTTCATTTTTCGCTCGTTAGTAGAACTATTCGAATCCCGGCTCCATGTATTATCAACCCAGGTCTATCACCATCACGCTTCCAAATGCATCTTGTATCCTTTCTATGTAAACACGAGTACTGTGATTCTAAAAAGAGTTCCAATCTTCCAAGGAAGAGAACCTTGTCCTATGGTTATTGACATATGTTCGTTTTTTTAATTTTACGCTCGTCAGTATGGAATTATCTAACCGTATCACCGATAGTACTATTAACCACCCGGATCGATTTATTATTAACACTGCACTATCACGATCACGCTTCGAAATGCGAGAGAAATACACCATGTATCTTTTCAATGTTAACACCCGTACTGTGTGACTAAAGAGAGTTCCTTGCACCGTGGCTAATTTATGAATCATTAATTTATTATTTCTCGAAAGGGCTCAACTTTTACGGAAACTTAATCAATATTATGAATAAATACATACTTTTATATCAATATATATATATATATATATATATATATATATATATATATATATGATAATTTTATTTACACAGACATGTACAAAATCTGCGACACTGTCATGTCGATGTTATCGATCAACAGTTACTATAAACTGAGATCTCATCAGGCAGAGTTAGAATCCGATCTTAACCTCAGATCATATTTGGAGAAAATGAAGTGGAGGGATAGAGAAAGAGAAGAAGAAGGAAAGAAATTTAACATTTCAAAAATTAAAGCCGTTAAAAAATTAAAATTAAAATTAAAAATTAAAAAATTAAAAAATCTAAAAAATCTAAGAAACAAAAAACAGAAAACAAAAATCTAAAATCTAGAATCTGAAACAAACAGGGCAAATAAATAAATAAATAAAAATATAAGGTGGAAAGAGGAACAAATAGTGGTGAGGGGAGAGGTGGTGGGAAGGTAGACACATAGAGGAAAAAGGAGAGAGAGAGGGCGTCTGTTGATTCAGATACACAATATTACAGTTCACTTGGAAAAATACATTTATAAACTCGACTGTTTTTTGACACCTGATTCGTGCATGTCTACCCCCCTCCTTCCCTCTCGATCTGAATTTATCTTATATATTATAATTTTTTATTTTCTTTATTTTATTTTTACTTTTTATATTATTTATTAATATGTAATGTTATAGGGTAAAATTATTGCTAAATATTGCTAAAACTAATATATTTAAATTTATTATATGTAAAATTAATTATTTAATTTAAGCACAGAGTAAAAGGCATTGAGATGTGGGTGGATTAGTTCTGGGCAGATAGATGGTAGAGGCAGAGACAAGGAGGCAAATACTGTAAGCATCAGAGAATGAATGGAGAAGAAAGTTCGTGTCTGTTATTCAAAGGTTGGTGAAATTTAGAGATTAGAATGGCTTCCGAAATACGAAGCTGACCGACATTGCGGACCGACTTGAGGATGCGGATACTAATAGAGCGATGTGTGTTGCCACATGATATTATGTGTTTGTGAAAGGAAGAAATGTGGGTGTTCAGATGTTCATTGATGCGTTGGTGCAGAGGCCTGACGGTGCTACCGATAGAGAATTTCCGGCACTTAGCGCATTGTAGGTTGTACACCGTATAGGTGCGGTAGCAGAGACCAGAGTTGGGGATGGGGCAATTAACTAGAGAGCAGGGTTCCGGGGTGTAGCGGAAGTGATGCGGTCGCTAAAAAAGGGGAGCTTAAAGAAGCAGGTATTGGTGAAAGTGTGGTGTCTACGTCTTCTGGTGTTATGGATGCTGGATATAGTAGTGAGGGGGAAACCATTGGTTAAGAGGGTCTGGTGGCAGGCTTTGGTGTGCGTTATTTTGTCGGTAGTGGATGAGCATTTATTCTGTATGCGAGTGATTTCGGTGTGCGCGTTACTAATTTTAGCTTTGAGGGGTAGGCCGGATTTGTAATGGATGAAAAGGTTCCTGCAGGCGGGTTTTCTATAGAAGGTGGTGTGAAGGGATCCGTCGTCATTTATGCTAAGTTTAAAGTCTAGGAGTGAGAGAGAGCCTTAGGTGTTGGGATGTTCGATGGTGAATTTAATGTGGGGGTCAGTATTATTAAAGGTGTTAAATATAGAAGTAGCTTTTTCACGAGATGAAGTGAGAATCAGAATGTCGTCAATGTATCTCGAGAAGAATATATGGGAATGGCAGGTGCTAAAAGCTTGTTGTTCCAGTCTGTTCATGTAAGATATGTCGAGGAGACCGGAGAGACTGGAACCCATGGATAAGCCAGAGACTTGTTTGTACGTGTCTTGCTGGAACCTGAAATAGGTATCGTCTACAATGATGCGTAGGAGTTGATGTATGTCTGTCGAGGTAAGCCCAAAATAGTCAAGGTTATTAGAAGAGATGTGGTCAGTTATGAGGTTGATGGCGGGTTGTGCGGAAAGGAAGTGTAGATGGATACAACGTCAAGGGTGAAGATGTAGTTGTTGAGGCGAAGTTGTTGGGGTTGGAGTAAGTGGAGTCTGTTTAGTACCTGGTCAGAGTTGTCTGGAAGATGGGGAGTAGAGGTTTGAGAAATTGGGAGAGAAGCCAGGAGATCTTTTAAAGAGGCCCCTCAGTACTGGAGACTATGGGTCTGATCTGTGTGTGGTTACTAGTTTTGTGAGTTTTAATAAGATGGTAAAAGGTGGGGAGTCTGCTGTTCCTGTATGCCTTGGGAAGATTACGTCTAGCGCAAATTTGGGACCAAGCGTTGTTAATAGAGGTTTGTATGTAGATAGTTGAGATGTTATTAGCGGGTGTGTATAGGGCCGTATTGCTGAGGTGTTTAATGGCGAGAGTGTTGTACAATTCCTGGGAGATGATGCAGAACTCCTTGCCTTTGTCATAGGGTAGGTAGACCAGGTTTTTTTCCTGAAGACCCTTGAGGGTGAGATTTAGGTGTGATGCGGTGTTTTTCGTGTTGTAGAATGGAGAACATCTTATGTTTAAGTCTTACTAGCTTTATGTCTAATGGGTGGTCGTCGGGAGGCGGGTGTAGGGTGCGGTCAAGTTGATAAACGGGAAAAGGGTTGGAAGAAAAGGTAGGGGAATTGGGGGGATGGATTCATTAAGTGAGTCATGGGTAGGTGGTTCAAAGGCTGATAACCATTTCAAGTGGTACGCTGTTCTGCAGAACTGCGTTTCAATATCGAGAAGAGTGTGGTCATTAAGGTTTTTGAGTAATGACAAATTTGGGTCCGACGCTGAGGAGATCAGTCTCTGTTGTGGAGAGAGAGCCAGTGAGGTCAGTGAGTAGTGGTTGGGTAGCAGTTTGATGACGGAGAGAGGGGTTGTGTACAGCTTCATAATTGGTATGTGTCTGTAAGTTCTGTTTTTGAAGAAGTCAATTGAATAAATTGATTTGAGATTCCATTCATATTTTCTCTTCTCATTTATTTTTGTTCCTCTGTTCCACCTACCGGTACCTATATCACATTGCTCCTGCCTCGGATTACCAACTCACATTTATATATATATATATATATATATATATATATATATATATATATATATATATATATATATATATATATATTTATATAAACAATATATATATATAGAGAGAGAGAGAATGAAAAGTTCACACTTGGACAGTTGATGAAATAGCAATAATAAGGAGAATATTTTGTAAACACTTGACAACGCTTTTACGTATGTTTTTTAAAATAAATTATTTATTTATTCTAAAAACATGAACACTTTCGGTGATATACACATTTGTCAAAAAGTATAAGCATATTTTTTTCCTCTTCTTTTATCGTTTAATCCTTCTTGATTGAGACATATTTATCGCAGTCAAGTTGAAATTCCTCTTGATTTTATCGACGATTAACGTTGATATGCCGGAGTGTGTAGCACGCGGTTACGTGAATAGCGAAGAATAAAAAGCCTACACTTAGAGCGTTGATGAAATGCCAATGAGAAATATAATATTTTGAAAAACCTGGACAACACATTTCTTTATGTTTTTAAAAAGTAAATAATTAATTTATTCTAAAAACTTGAGCACTTTCGGTTATATATACTCATGTCAAAAGACTCTCTAAGAAGAGAAAAATATGCTTAAACTTTTGACAAGTGTGTATATCACCGAAAGTTTTTAAAATCAATAATTTATTAAAAAACAACCAAATGCGTTGTCCAGGGTTTTCAAAGTATTCTCTTTATGATATATATATAAAAATATATATATATATATATATATATATTTTTATATATATATATATGTATATATATATATCAATATTTATATATATATATGTATATACGTAAATATTTATATATATATATAAATATATATATAAATATTTATATATATGTATATATATATACATATTTATATATATATATATATATATGTAAATATTTATATATATATAAATATATATATATATACATATATATATGTATATATATATAAATTTATATATATTTATATATATATATAAATATTTACATATATATAAATATATATATATATATATATATACAAATATATATCTATATATATATCAAACTCAGTGTATGTATGTATGTGTGTTAGTGTGTGTGTGTGTGTGTGTGTGCGTGCCCTTTAGAAAAAAGATAGCGAATCTAGATAAAATCTAAAAGTGTATTCTAATGTAAAATTCACCGAGAAAGTTAATGGGCGTATTCCCGAATCTCTAAATTTACTCCTAAGGAGGATATAGGCCAGATTTTGTCTGGAGGGGGGGTCGATTATTTCATCTATTTTCATCTTAATTTCAGTTTAATAATTTAATTATTTGGATAGAACACAATTATATAATGTACTTTTTTTTAAATTGCAAGCCATACCTGAAAAAAGAACTGCAAGTCAGTTCCTTAAATTCAACCGTTCTGATCTGTTGTCATGATACCACCTTTATTGAGGGGTGTAGATGTAGATTAGTATATGTTCTGTTTTCATGATATCATCCTCTTAGGCATTACACCCTTTTCTTTTCAGATGGGTAAAGTTAGTGTAGTATCTGTTCTGTTGTCATGATACTATCCTTCAAGGCATTACCCTATCCTTTTTTAGAGCTGTGGAGGTGGTGTAGCATCTGTTCTGTTGTCATAATGCCATCCTCCCAGACATTACCTTCTCTATTTTTGAGAGGTGTAGAGATAGTGTGGTTTCTGTTCTGCTTTCGAACTTTTTTTTTAACTCAAAATATTTCTTTGGGTGGGGGAGAGTAATTTTTGGGGAGTGGGGGTTGAGACTAAAAATTTGGGGGGGATATTTTTTGTTATTTAACTAAACTATTTCTTTGAGAGGGGAGAGTAAACAATTTGGGGGGGATTTTTTTTCCTGAACTAAACATATTTATTCAGGTGGGAGAGTGTAAAAACTTTTTTTGGTGGGCGGGTGGTAAATAATTTTTTTTGTGGAAGAGAGAAAAACATTTTTTTTTTAACTGGAGCAAAAATATTTATTGGAGGGGATAATGTTTTTTTTTTCACACAAAAAATAAATATTTTTAGGATACTTGGTGTGGGTGAAACAACTTTTTTTGCGGGGGGTTTGAGGGTGGAGAGTAA
Source organism: Sepiola atlantica (assembly GCA_963556195.1). Taxonomy (NCBI): domain Eukaryota; kingdom Metazoa; phylum Mollusca; class Cephalopoda; order Sepiida; family Sepiolidae; genus Sepiola; species Sepiola atlantica. The sequence goes on along the minus strand of OY744518.1, from coordinate 159,995,609 downwards.
AAAAAATTCAAGGGGCTTGAGAGAAATTTTTTGAACTAAAAATATTGTTTTGGGTGGAGGAGAGTAAACAAAAATTATTGAGGGGTATAATTTTGTTTTTCTTACAAAAAATAAATCTTTTTAAGATTGTTGGCGTGTGGGAAACAATATTTTTTGGGGAGAAGGGGTGAAATAATTTTTTTGTAAAACCTGTTTTTTGTCAATTTTTTTTCAATTTGCTTTCTTTTGCCAATTTTATATTTTGTGATGGCTTTTTTGTTTTTATTTGTTTTCCTTCGCTTTTTGTTTTTTTAATGATTTTTCATGTATTCTTCCAATAATATTTTTCTCTCATTTGCGCCAATTTTGATGTTTTCTGGTGCTTTTTGTTCTTTTGTTTGTTTATTATTTTTGTCATGTTTTTTGTCAATTTTTAGCTTTGTATTTGGCCCAATTTTGATGTTTTTTTTATGTGTTTTTGTTCGTTCATCTGTTTTTTTTTGTGTTTTTTGTCAATTGTTATTTTGCTTTTTGCGTTAATTGTGATGTTTTTATTATACATTTTTTGTTTTAATATGTTTTTAAAATTTTTGGTCATGTGTTTTGTTAATTTTTTCTTTTTGCTCTTTGGCGCCAATTTTTGTGGTTTCCATGTGTTTTTTGTTTTTTATCTTATTTATTTCGTTTTTCATGTTTTTTCGTTGATTTTTTTTAGGTGTCTTTTGGTAATTTAAAACGCCGGATCGAGATACTGCCAGATCTGGACGCGCCAGATAGTTATCCGTCTAAGTGTAGAGGTAGTGTAGTATCTGTTCTATTGTCATGATACTATCCTTCCAGGCATTACCCGCTTCTCTTAGGAGCCGTGTGGAGTTAGTCTAGTATCTATTCTGTTGTCATAATACCATCCTCCCAGGCATTCCATCCTCCTTTTTTGAGAGGTGTGGAGTTAGTGTAGTATCTGTTCTGTTGTGATTAGCGTCTCCTTTTTGAGAGGTGTGGAGGTAATGTAGTATCTGTTCTGCTTCCAACTAGCAAAAATATACGACTGGAAGCTTATGCAGTATACAGCCCCTATAGAATACGTTTGATACAACGGGGCGCATTGATATGAGTTCTTTTTTCTGATAGTGACGCTACATGAGTGAACTTGATTTTTTTTATACGACCGGAGCGCATTAATATGAGTTCTTATGTATGCACACCAGAGTGGAGATATAGTACTATATAGTATGCGCATCGAGGCAGAGATAAGTATGTATATAGTATGCGCACTGGAACGGTGATATGTACGTATTTAGTTTGCACACCGGGGCGGAGATAGTTTAGTATAAAGTATGCGCACCGGGGAACGGATATGTATGTATATAGTATGCGCACAGGGGCGGCGATAGGTACGTATATAGTATGCTTTTTTTTTAACTAAAAATATTTCTTTTATGTGGGAGGGTAAAAAAAATTATGGTTGAGTCGACAGTTTTGTTTTCTTTAATTTCAACTAAAAATATTCTTGGTCGGAAACAAAGAAAATCAATGTCTAACCATCCAAGAAATATGACTGGGGCTCCATCGGTTTACGGGTGAGCGTTCATTTTTGACGCGGCAGCTTAGCAAAAATATGCGACCGGAGGTAGCATATAGTTGCTAGTATATACAAATATATATATATATATATATATATATATATATATATATACAAATATAAATACATATATTTATATAAAGATATATATATAGATATATAAAGATATATATATATAAATATATATACATATTTAAATATATAAATATATATATATAAAGATATATATATATATATATATATATATATATATATATATATATATATATATTTACTGTAATCAGTATGCTGGCAAAACATTCGCTAATGTGTGATGAATAATTCGCTGCCATCGTCGGTCAAACTGGCTGAAAATATTACTTAAAAGGCAGTACGTATAAACGAAAACTATCCAAACATCAGCGTGCCAAAGAAAGTCCAATGTTGAATGATCTAGACTTCATGGATATCCACCCGGATGGAATCGCCCTGGAAAAGAGACCTATTATTCTCTTATCAACACCATTTCAGAGAGACTGTCGGGTTTGTATTATTAAGTGTATTATTCTTGAGCCTGAAACGTAGATCTTAGTAAAGTGGGGTAGACAGTGAGTAAGGGTAGAGATGGGGTGAGTTTGGGAGAGGAGAGGGAGTGAGTGGGGTGGAGGAAGGATAGCGAGTGAGTGGGGAGAGGGAGTGAGGAGAGGGAGAGCAGTCACCTACTCCGTCTCTTTATTAACTTTTATGCATCGGTATATATTTCTAATTAGCTATGCTAATTAGACAGATATGTGAATGTCTATATGTCTTTCATCAGTACTATATATATATCATATTTCAAAGTATTATTTGTATTGATTTTAATATAAGAGTGAAAAATGAAAAATACGCGTTGGTATTTATTCATTAACCTTATCAAAAATACTTGATTAATTTTGTAGGTGTGTGTGTATATATATCTAAATGAATAAATATCAATGCATTTTTGTCATTGTAAAATCAGATACATCATTCATGTTCAATTTAACAAAAATTGTTTTTATGCCCAGAAGCTTATTTTTTATTTATTATTTATTTATTGTTACTTTAATTCACCCAAACAAGGTATATTGCTACTGAGACGTAAGCGGCTACTGTGAGGGCCCATATTTATAGGGGGCATCCTTAGTGGGGAGTTGTGCAGCAAGATGTTTGTTCACATTACATTTAAATTTCTGCGCGTTAATACAGTCAGAAACAAGTAGCAGGGAAAGAATTACAGAAACAAGTTGGAAATACTCGACTAGTACACGGGCGCAGGCTACTTTCCCCTCTCGGTGTGTTAGACCCGTAAGACCTTACCAGGCTATCCATCTAAGAGAAGGAAATATCTGATAATAGAACCTTGCTACCAACCACTTACGTCGTGGTAGCAAAGCGTTAGGGAGGGAGACTTCCTTAGTCCTGATCGACAGCTTTCCTAGAGTAAGAATCCCGAACAAAATATCCGGTTTGCAAACCTACAATTGCTTAAGGAGTAGATAGGTTCTGCCTATCGCCGGCCCTTGTACGCCTTCTTTGTCTATTAGCCTGGCGCAAAGGTACCAGCGTGGGGACGCTTCAAAACACCTAGTGTTTGGCTTTGTTTTCTTACTAGGACTATGAACGCTGTTTCTTTATCTCTCTATTTGAGCAACTAAGTCTTACATGACCAGTCTGGGTCTCTCTTGTTCCGACAGGTTGAGGGTACAGGTTAGACAGCTTGTCTGGCTGCTTTTCCGACTTACAGGACGGGAACCTAAACTCTTAGGTAGCACTAATAACGGTGCTCTATCATCAGTTGCATAACACTGTGGGTAGTTGCACGTTCCATGTCGCGCATGGAAAAGGGACCCTGCAGTTATCTCCAGTGGGCTTTACCGAGGCCACAACCCCCAAGGACCAGGTCGCGACTAATAAACTTGTTATGTGAACATATTGGCACCTAACAAGCACCCACCTTGCCTACCCCAATCTATATCAAAACATGTCATTACAAAAAAATCAAATCAAACCTAAATCAGAGACCCAACAAACAACACGTTACTCTCCGCCCTTAAGGGTCGCATTCACAAATATCCGGGGACTTAGAACCAACATCAACGACATAGAAACGTTTCTCCTGACAAACTCCCCGGATATCCTAGCACTAAGTGAAACAAACAGTCAATCCTTTATCTCCTCTCACCACTTTAACATGACTGACTACCTCCCACTCTACTGTAAAGAATCTGACAAACATATGCACGGGCTAAAGGTTTATGTTTTGAAAACCCTCCCTCTGACTAGAGAAAATAGGTAAGAATCGGATGACCAAAACTACATGTGCTTCAGATTGACTTTACATCACAGCGTTAGTTACTTATATTTCTTATATCGTGCGCATTCGACCCAGGACTGTACCCTGTGTATCTCTGTTTCTAAAAGCATAGATAGCGCACTCTCACTTGACTCGAATGCCCAGATACATGTATTTGGGGATTTTAATGCGTGACTGGTTGGGATTCTCGAGCCTTATTGACGCAGCCGGCAACTCTACGTATAATTTCTCCTTAGCTCACTCTGTTTCTTAGACTGTTGATTTCCCGACCCGGATCCCCGATCGCGTAGACAAGCAAGCCTCACCTCTAGACCTTTTTCTCGAGGCTTGTGTGACGAAGGCTCATTGCCCACTCGTGAATGCTGATCACATTGTGCTAATGATTCATATCACCCTAAAAAGTCGTCCCAAATCTGATGAGCCGTTGCTCAAAATAACGAGATACTACGATCAGGCTGATTTTGAGTCAATCAGAGATCACATCAGTGACGCCCCATGGAGGGTAACCTTCTCACACCCTGCTGACCAGTGTGAACATGATTTAACTGAATGGGTCAAAGTAGGCATTGAAGACTATGTCCCCATGCGAAAATATTTTAGCAAGCCGGACTATTCCAATAGTTCACCTCGGAATGTGCAGCTGCCATTGCTAAGAAGCAGCAAGCATCCCGAAAATTCGACCGCCATAAGTAAGCTCCTAATATACAGAAATTTATAGAGTTAAGAAATAATTGTAAGGCCGTGATAGGTGAGGCAAAGAGAAGGTATACTGAGTTTACAAAAAAGAACATTTAGTCACAGAAACAAGGTACTCGAGATTTTTGGAAAATCTACAATAGTGTGGTGAACAATGGTCAATCAACGATTCCCCCACTATCAAACACAATGATGTCGTTTGTACGGCAACTGATGAGGCTTAACTACTTGCCCAGCGTTTCGCCTTCAACTCTACTTTTGATTCAGAAACACACACCCTCCCTAAATTCCCATTGCGGACCGAGGCCACACTTGATGGCTTGGTCATCACCCCATCCCAGGACAGAGACATCATAAAAAACCTTGACACCTCCAAAGCGTGTGGGCTTGATCTAATACCTGTAATAGTAATAAATAAATGCTCTACTGAAACTCTACAACAAATGCCAAGCTTAATCTTGTTTCCCCGATAGCTGGCAAATTGCCTCTGTGGTACCAGTTTACAATAATTCTGGGGATTGAACTGATCCACAGAACTACCGCCGAATCAGTATACCGCCGATCTTTTCTAAAATCTCTGAATACTTAATCAATCTAGCAATAGTATGCCACTTAGTTAATGCTAAACTTCTTTCTGACCGCCAATATGGATTTAGACACACACGATCTACTGCAAGCATCATAACGGTCATCTCTGAACGCATGTATCATACACTCGACAAGGCAGGTGAAGCTAGGGCACTAGGGCTTGATATATCCAAGGCCTTTGACAAAGTATGGCATAACGGGCTTTTACTGAAAATACGCTCATACGGTATTACTGGACAATTACTTAATATAATTAGATCCTTACTAACCAAAAAAAGCCAGGTTGTCCTTGATGGCCGTTAATCTAAAAAATATGACATAAATGCTGGTGTACCCCAGGGATCTTTCCTTAGACCTTTATTGTTCCTAATCTTCATAAATGATCTCCCTGATGACATTGTGTCTGAGATTGGTATATTTGCTGACGACACCACGCTTTACTATCGTCATGTGGCTAAAACGGACGCGATAATATCTGAGGCAATGGTTAAATCCTTAGAAAATAACCTCTAGGCTGTAGTGGATTGGGGTCATAAATGGTTTGTAACTTTTAATGTCGCCAGGACAAAGCTACTTTCCTTCAGTAACTACAAGATACCTCTCCAACCTGAGAGTTCAACATTCAAACTTCTCGGCCTAACCTTTACAGGTAGCATGAATTGGACACAAATATATTGAAGACATTGCAAAGACTGCAACAAAGAACGTAAGCCTCCTCTACCGTGCTAGTAAACTCCTCACACCTGACATTGTTCTGTACCTCTACATCCGCCCATGCATGGAATATTGTTGCCACATCTGGGCTGGTGCATAGCCCACTAGTCTCCCCCTCCTAGACAAGGTCAAAAAAAGAGTCGTTAACTTAATAGGTCTCTCACTGTCAACCAAGCTCCAGCCCCTGTCCCATTGCAGTAATGTTGCATTCTTGTGCTTGTTTTACAAATACTTCAATGGATTCTGCTCCGATGAACTAGCTACTCTGGTGCACCCTCGACGTAAATTCACCAGATTAACTCGACAATCAAATGAATCCCATCCATTCACTGTGGAGTACCCAGATGCCAGAGAGTCTTCTACTCCAATAGCTTATTTTCTCCTGTTGGCGTCTGGGACTTCCTTCCTGCTCCCAGTTTCCCTGACAGTACCGACATGCAGAGGTTTACAACTAATGTAAACAGAAGTCTCGCTACACTGCTCCCAAATTTGTGTGAGACCCAAAACCCACACTCAAATTCTCAGTTACCCTTTACGTCTACACTGGCGGCCTGCCTTGTTTGGGGTGAAATATGTTAAATATATATATATATATATATATATATATATATATATATATAAATATATTTATGAATATATATTTGTATATATATTATATATATATATATCCATATATAAATATATATATATATATATATATATATATATATATATATATACATATTAATATATATGAAATATATGTAAATATATATATGTATATTCATAATAAAATAATATATAATATATATGTATATATATATATGTATACATATATATATATATATATATATATATATATATATATATATATATATATATATATATATATATATAAGTACGTATGTTTGTGTGTGTGCCCTTCGATAAAGCTTTAGAAATCGTGAAAAAATAAAAGAGGAATTTAATGTGGAATAAAAATATGATCAAAAATGTAGTAAGATAGAAAATAATCTTTTGAACGATCAACGAAATAAAAAAAATATATATATATGAAAAGGAAATAACACATGTGGTAAGAAGGAGAAAGTAATCGAAAAAAAGTAAGCGGGTTATGAACTGTCGATTTAAAAAGAAATAATAAAAGTAAATGAAAAAAAACAATAAAATAAAAACGAAAAAGAAAGTGGGAAAACGTACAGAAATTGTACAGAAATTGATACGTAAAATATAACGTTTCAGTATTGGTCGGGTTTTAGCTGAGAAAAAGAAGAAAAATACGTCGATCGAGACGAAAAAATATGGCGTCTCGTAAAAGATAATTTCGAATGATGAAAATGGCATGCCTCCAATATGTTGATTTTAACGAGAGTAAAAGTAAGTTAACATTTACTCAGTGGGGAAGAAAAGTAATAGACCTATGATTACAGTGAGAACGTGTCGGCATAGGTTAGCCGAATGCAGACAAGTGTAATGATTGTGTACAACAGAGAGAAGGGCGAAATAACTCATAGTGTTAAGCTACGTGCCGCCTTGTTGCAACTGGTATGAGTGACCGATTATAAAAATCGAAACACTACATTGCTATTAAGGTTTGTGGTATCGGTATAAGGACTATAATTAACCAATATTTGCTTTTTAAAAACTTTTCCATCAGAGTTGTTTTATTAATTGCATCCAGGGAGTTTTTTGGTCCTTTAAACATATTTCTGAGATTATTGAAATATTATTTTTGGAGTGATTTTTAAAAGTTTTTTCTTAATATACTATGTTTTCTTAATCTTATTCCCCCAAGTTAAATAACTTGAAGTTTTTCTGTTTACATTGGATTCCGCGATTCTGATGCGCAAGATCTGTTTCTATGGTAAACTTCCTGGGTTTCATGTTTACTATACATGTTTTCTGAAACAATTGTACATGTGATGTCTTGCTTTTGGTATAATTATAAAATTATATAATAATACTTCTTTAAATAAGTATATATATATATATATATATATATATATATATATATATATATATATATATATATATTATATAGCTAAACATATGTTGCCAGTATTGTCTACTAAATACATAGAACTATACTGGTTCTTAAGCACTATCATATAAATGCAGTATAGATGCGCATGATTGATTGCCTAATTCACGTTGACAAAACATAACTAATATATATATATATATATATATATGTATATACACTTATGTTTGTGCGTGTGTATCGGTGTATATCTTTATGCGTATGTATGTATGTATCGACATATATGTCAATGTATATAAATCTCTCTCTCTCTCTCTCTCTCTCTCTCTCTCTCTCTATATATATATATATATATATATATATAGCTGTGTGTATTCATACATATATAAACAATCATCATGATCATCATGATCATCATCTGTGTCGTGGTCTGGGCGACCGTTGGGGCTACGAAGATGGCCGAGTTACCAGCTTTCTATAACGCTTCCGATCTTTTGCTTTCTTGGGCGTGATTCCCAGTGCCAACCCTGTCCAATCTCGGATGCTGTCTATTTGTCAATCCCCCCTTCTTTCTCCCCGTACAGTTCTTTGCGGGGTTGCATTGCAAAACCTCATGAACGTGTGACATAGCTTTATTTTCCTCCGTTTTACAGTGGTCAGATTATCCTTATATGGCCGACTGCTTCTAAGGGTATGTTCTTCATTTCCTCATTAGTAAGGTGGTCCTTGTATGAGATGTTCAGGATCTTTCGGAATAATCTCATTTCTATGGCCTGTATCCTTCTCTTCGTCAGGACTCGCACGCATACAGACATATCGAACGGCCAGAAAGCGTACCAGTCTAATTTTTCTCGACTGATGTTTTTGTCATTCCATATAAGTGTGGCCAGTGCTGCTGTTGTCAGCGCAATTCTTACAATAAATTCTGTCTTGAATCCACCATCCGTCACAACCGTCACAAAGCACTTGAAGCTTCAAGTTTATCACCTCTGATCTGTATGACCTTACTGTTCCGATGGATACTGCACCCTATAGACTGGTATTGTCTTGGCTTCGGGGCTTGATTTACGCCGGTCTATGGGATTGTCCTGTGCAGTTCTAGGAGGTCCACCCTCCCAGGCTTTGCCTCCCCTCTTTGGGGAGGAGTAAGTTAATTGCTTACTGTCTGAGGCGCCCCTACCGGGGAATGCCGACGGGGCTGCCCAGGCAATTTTTGATGGTCAGAGTGCTCACCTCTCGGGCGCTGGCTTTTCAACCCCCACTTTCCGACCCGAGCTTGGGTCACATCTTACTTGTGGGAGTAGGATAAAAACTGGCCTTGTGCCTAACTCCTGGAGAGGAGTAAATTACTCTGTATGACCTTACTGATGTCAGTGTTGTTGTTGATCATCACTTTGGTCTTCTCTACGTTGACCTTCATGCCGTAGGCTGTCTAAGTTATGTCTACCATTTCCAATATTTATAAATACACGCAGTCATATGCGTAAAGATACACACCAAATAAGGATAGAATACGTTTATGAGTTAAAATAACGTTATGTCGGGTAGTCATAAAATTTATATATAAAAAAACTAAGAGGATGCCTGTCAATGGACGAGTAAAATTAATTCCCGAACGGAATAGTTTCGCACCACTTATATGTCCTCTTATGAAGATTAAAATCAAGATTGTGAACCTAATGTCTCGAATCCTTATTCCAATATTAGTCAACATCAATTACAAGATGTTTATTCTATAAAATGTCAACAATGTGAGTCTTAAGCTTTAGAGGTATTGAAAAGTAATTGAAATTCAAGGGGAGTTGTTTAATTGGAGTCTAATTACTATAGATAGAAACTTCATGCATACCTTAAACATTTACATTTTCACATGGTAGGTTTGCCTATATAAGCCCTCCAAATTCCTTGGAAATACTCCAAATAAATTTCTAATTGATGTCTAATACCTATTGTTTAATGTTCACATGTTTGGAGATTTCTGAAGTTTTACACCTTTTACTCAATTTGCATGAAACTAAGCTTAACTAAATAAAGCCCACATTTTGGCGCCTTGCGCCTAAACGGTGTATTCTAATATTCGTAATGATCGATTATAATAAGTTTAGGAGAATATCCAGTACATACAGGTATATTTAAATACCTTACCTTATAAAGACGGAGATTAAAATATTTATTAGTAAAAAAAACACAGATACCAGCAAAAATATGTAGGCATACAACTCTAATAAAACGTTTCATGTGTGCAAGAAATTCACCCTTATTGTTGCAGGCGGTACATTTGGTGCCTTTCTCAACAGCGTTCCACCATAATATTCCATGTTATTGGTAAATGTCTGTATATGCGTATGTGCATGTTTGTATGCATGCATTTATTAATAGACGCGTATATTTATAGATGAGTGTTGACTTTGTTAAGAATATGTATTTGGTGTATGGTTGTGTTTGTATATATATATATATATATATGTGTGTGTGTGTGTGTGTGTGTGTGTGCATATAATTATATATCTATGTATATACATGTATATGTAACGGTTGATGTGTGCAAGTATTTATATGTGTTTGTATGTATATGCTCTATATAGACCCGCGTGCTGACTAAGTACGTATGTCAAACTGACATTGAACTAGCTTTTGAACGGGTGGCCCCTGGGAGATAGTAAACTAAGAGAATGGACTTGATATTGATCATTATTTCTTTTAATATCATGTTCGGGTATAGTTGGAAATTGTGTTATATGTATATATACATATGATAATATGTTTACGTATATATATATGTGTGTGCATATATATATATATATATATATATATATATATATATATATATATATATATATATATATATAAAGTGGTGTACTAAAAGCGAACTTTTAGGAAAGGTAAAGCCTATTGGGAAAAGTATACAGCTCAATATCCAGGATAGAGCAGGTAGATATGAAGAAGAATGGAAAGGAATTAGAACGACCTACCTATCTACATTTCATTTTCTCCGCTGGACTTTTCGACACCGGACTTTTTAGCAATCGTACATTTGCTTGCATTCGGGCAGAGTTTTGCCCTGTGTTTCTTTCCCTACAACTTTTATTTTACTTTTTCAAATTTTAAATCTTAGCCTTTGCCAACTTATCTATCTCAGCGACTTTCTTCTGAAGATAAGATTTTGATCTTTGAAAAGCCTGGCTTAAGGAAAATTTAACTTGAATAAATTGCCTTTTTGCGGAATATACCTTGCTCTGAGCAATTGAATTGAAATTTGATTTGGCTTTTGCTTCTCTAATTCCTTTCCATTCTTCTTCATATATATATATATATATATATATATATATATATATATATATATATATATATATATATAGTGTGTGTGTGTATATATGTGTGTGCATTGGTGTGTTCGTATCGAGTTCTTCTTAATATATTTAAGCAGGTGTGTGTGTTTAACTGTGTATAGGTGAATATATATATATATATATATATATATATATATATATATATATATGTGTGTGTGTGTGTGTGTGTGTGTGAGTATATTTGAAAAAGACAAACGGTAAACAAGTTAAAATGCAGGAGAAAAACAAAAACAAGATATTTGACCGGTTTCCTTCGTATTAACGAACGAAACCGGTCAAATCTATTGATTTTGTTTTTCTCCTGCATTTTAACGTGTTTACCGTTTGTCTTTTTCACACACACGCACACACACACACACAAACAAAAACAAGAGATTTGACCGGTTTCGTTCGTATTAACGAACGAACAGGTCAAATCTATTGTTTTTGTTTTTCTTCTGCATTTTAACCTGTTGTCCGTTTGTCTTTTTTCACACATTTTGTCTACCACGGCATTTCATTTTCATGACTTATCGTGCACTTTACCATATATATGTGTGTGTGTGCGCGTGTGCGTTTGTATTTTTGAGGACACATTTACTTGTTTATATATATATATATATATATTTATATATATATATATGTTACAGCTTTTCCTCTGTACCAGTTTTTTTTCGGCTCTTCAATCGACTTTTTCTTTCATACTTTTTCGTTTTCATACATTTTACATTTTTTCTCCTAAAACTTTTGCCACGATCATAGATTGTAATGATATCTTTTCCAAAATTTATTTTACTTTCCAGAGTTTTTGCTCCCAGTGACCCATTAACGATAGATCTTGAATAAGGTCGTAGCGGAAACATGTGTGTATATATGTAGCCAACATATTTGTATAAACAAAAGTATATGATATATTTATTTGTATATACATATTTATTTATTTATTTATTTATTTATATACGGCGTTCGAGACAAAAACGGAAACAGTTAAAGGAGGTAAAGTTCAACGGTCACATGTTTCTGTATACTTTTGGTGTGTTTGAGAGCTTGGGACCGTGGACGATTGTAAGTCACCGGCATATAGGAAAAGGAAGTATCTACATTATTATGATACTCACCGGACTAAACAATTCGTAAGTCCATGCTCCATGAATACCAAAAGGGTCGTGAGATTTGAAGTGGAGAATTGCGATAGAGATGTTAGAGCAGTGAATAGCGTCGAGTAGCTGAAATAACACGTGTGGCAAGATTCAAGTAAGACATTTATATCTTAGGTAAATAGATGGGCGTCGGAAAGCCGATTATGAAGTGATGAACGTTACTCTTTATATGAGAGTCGCAAGGACCAACTATTCACCCCAAGCCCAAGAGTACTGCCTTACAAAAGCTAAGACACTCCTCAATAATGTTAAACAACCAGTTGAGCCGGAGATTTTTAGTTCTTCTCATGACCAGTTGTCCACTCCGCAGCGAACTCGTCGGCATAACCTTAGCAGGTAACATAAATTAGAATAAATACATAGAAGATACTGACAAGTCACTTTCAAAAAGGTGTGCTCCCTTTACATGGCTGAACACCTTCTCACAACTGCCAGAACTCTTATATCTCTACGAAGCCACCATTCACTCGTGCATAGAGCATTGTTTTGCCATCAAGGCTCCTACACCAACAACTAGTTCTTCTCTCTGGGAGATTGTCAAAAATAAGTATTTAACCTTATAGATCACTCACCATCTAACAAACTTCATCCCCCCTGTCCCATTGCATCAATGTTGCATCCCTGTGCTTGTTTTACAAGTATTTCAACGGTATGTGCTCCGATGAACTTGCTGCACGTGTGCCTCCTTACCTGCCTCTTCACTGTAGAGGTAACTATATAACAGACAGCTTTCTACTATGATAGAGACTACCAACTTGCAAGAATGTAAATGCAGCGTGAACAGGCATCTGGCTTCACAACTAACCACATAGGATACCCCATAAAGTTTGGCCTCTAGTTCACATCAGCCCCTTATGTCTTAGTGACAGTGTATAGTTTGCCGTTAATTAAAGTAAAAAAAAGTCAGCCAATGAGTAACCTACATTCCGCACGAAATCGTGTGCGCCAAGAATACCTTCAAACTGTGATGGTTATTGTGTGTGTTTCCAGCGAAGGCCCCGTCATGCTGCCCAATGTCTTTGACAACGAACTTAGAGTCAATTAAGATTGCTATACTGAATTGTGTCTTCTGTTATAAAGCGGTATGCGGGAATGACATACTCGTGGAAAAGGCCACAACACTGTGTCACCACTTTGGGTAAACCTAGAAGTAACTGTCTAAGAATTTCCACGACTTCACCAGTCCCAACATCTGGGATCTCAACTCGCCTGATTGCAGCCCGATAGACTATTATGTGCGAGAAGCATTTAGGAGGGACACCATTCAAACTGCTTGCAATAGAATTGAGAAACTAATTGGCATGTTCACACGACTGGTCAGCCATCTGTTGAATGGCACCGTGAAGGCTACATGCTTCCGGTTCCGATCCTGCTTGGCAGTAACAGTGGAGGCTCAGAGTGGCTTTTTCGAATAAGCTGTATTCGGTAACTGACATTCAAAAAGAGGCACTCTAGAGCTTGAAAATACATCAATCATTGGTCAATATATCAGGGTCTCCTTTCTTTCTGCAAAAAAGTGTACAATTTGTCTCGAATACTCTGTGTATAGTATGAAGAATTAATGACCGAATGCTTTTCGTCATTTAATATTTGGTTTTCAACGGCGTTTAGAATAACCGAAAATTCTAAACTCTGTAATGGAGAATTAAAAAAAAATAGTTAATAGTATATTAATCATATTTCTAATACACACTTTATAAAATAGCGTACGGATTACATAAAACAAAACAGTGAGTTTCATTGATATATGCGTTTTGGGTTTTGTATTTATTTCCAGCAATAATACCCACACACACAAAAGTTTTGTTATATAAAACACAAACTTATATAACACCAATTTTTTATTTACAAATATTACAAGTGTCCAATATACAACTAAATACTGCAGGTAAAATTTAGCTCAATAGTAAACATTAAAAGTCAAACATATTGAGAGAGAAATAGATCATTAAATGGATATATGTATAGATGCACCCATACGAATAGATAGAATGAGTGAGTAAGAGCTAGAAAAAGAGACAAAGATAAATATGGTAACCAAGTAAACAAGCAAACGAGAATACATACTGCATCCTTGCATACATACGATGTCAACGTAAGCAAACATAGAACCGTCGTCGCAGAACATGTTCTATTTGCCTACTTGATGGCATCAGCAGCAACCGCGTTAGTAGCAGATGAAGCACATCCATGGAGACGCATTTCGCGAAAAGAAAGCGGGTTTTGACTTGAATAGCGGATTGAGTAGGATAATATACGAAGACGCAAAATGGCTCTTCGCGTTTGCAGCAGTAGTTTCTGCGATATGTCGTAAAATAAAGGAAACATGACTCAGTTTGCAATAGAGTGACATAAAAATAATGATAAACCTGCGGAGATAAAGAGACAGGAGAGAAGTAGGGAGAAGAGAAAAAGAGAAAAAATTTAGCACCGCCGTAAATCAGAATACTATCGTTCTCTTTAACCCTTATTATATTTTGTTCCTTCGATATAATTTTTACCATAATCTCGGGAATAACAAATATGCGTTGTAATTTAATGTTTGCCCTCTGTATTGCCCAATCAAGTTAATCGATGTACATGTATACATATATACATGAATATATATGAATACAAGTCTCCAGCATTTCTGTATGAATTCTCATATTGTAAGATATTATCAATGTACCAGCTCTAAAAACACCGGTGGAAATATCGGGGAAAATCTAAGAACAAATTATCATACACACAACCCCTCACACATCACCATATATATATATATATATATATATATATATATATATATACAGATAGAGAAGTAGGCATCCATATACACATATGACATACATATAAATATATACATAAATATATACATATATATATATATATAATTATATATATATATACACATACACACACGAACATATATACATATACATGTACGTATACACATATACACACATAAATACACACATACATGCATATACACATATGATTATACATATATAAATACACATGTACATATATACATACATATGTACACATATACACATGCATATATATACGCATATACACAAATATACATACACACATATACATATATATACATATATATACATATATATACATATATATATACATATACATATATATGTACATGTACATATACAGATATATATATATATATAGATAAATAAACATATGTATACATACATATATATAAACACACATATATACTAATATATATATATATATATATATATATATATATGCATATATATATACATAGAACTATATACACATATACATTTATATGAGCATATATATATACATAAATATATATATATACATATATATACACATATACAAATATATATATATATATATAAACATATATATACATATATACATATAAATATAACTATATACAAATATATATACATATATAAATATATATGTACACATATACATATATATATACATATTTAAATATATATACATATATATCAACACATACATATATGTAAATACACATATACATATACATACATATATGCATACATATACACATACAAACATATATATATATATATACATACATATACACATATATACATATATGTATATAAACACATATACATATATACATATATATATATATATATATGTACATATACACACATATACATATATATATTTAAATATTTTGCTTTGTAGAACAACACTTCATAATGGCATGCAAGGAACAATATTTATTAATCATGATGAATTAAGAATTAAAAAGATGAAAGGGCTACTAACCGGTTTCGTACCTCGCTCAACAAAGCCAAATATCGGGGTATCGTTTAACAAATATAACAAAGATGCTATGAGAATCATAGCGAAGGAAAGGGGTAAAAAAGGGGGAAAAAAATTCAACTATATAGAAACAACATTAAGCCCAAGTAGATTTACTTTTTGCTTGCAAAGAGAAGCTCTTAAGGACTTAATATAGATTGTTTTTAGGATCTTGAGATGATAGGGAGAGTGCGACTAACTAAGAAAGGAGAATAAGTTGACACTGAAATTAGAGACACAGGTGCGATTATTTATGAGATGTTCGGCTATCGACGAACCATAAGTAATATGTACAACGTCCGTTGATGAATAATTTGCATTGCGAATTTTTGTGGGCACGTGTGGTTGGGCCGGATGTCTAATCTTTGTGACGTCATCTAAACGTAGTGCATACTGCAACTACATTTAAATAAATAAATAATAGAATTATTGTGATGTGGGGGAAGGACATCTTTTCGAATAGAAGTCAAGATCGGTCGGGAGGAAAAAACAACTCGTGTATTCGCAGCAAAATAACATTGTTGTACAGACAAAGCGATTTGCTTGGCAAATCTATCACAAGCCAAGGTAGGCGAACGTAAATAGGACATCTGTCTACAGAAGCTGATGTGCTTTTGTAAAAAATTGATATTTTGGTATTAATGTAGATTGTACAGTGTCTAAAGGTTAGCGATTGTTGCAGAGGGTCTTAGTGATAAATTTAATTTCTTCATCCAGCTTGGTCTTCGAACACATCATTAAGGTCCTATGGGTAAGGGTCTTGATAAGATTGAACTTTTGTTTTGTGGGACAAAATGAGTCCCACCGAGTATAAAGACCAGTCAAGGTAGGTTTCCGATATACTGACGTCAAAACCAGAGGAAGATTTATTAACCAATTCATCAAGAAATGGGAGTGAGGAATTGGCTTCCTAATCAATTGTGAATTTAAGAGCTGGATGAATATTGTTAAGGGACGTAAAAAAACGTCCGCTTCCGTTTCATTGTTGAACAGACAAAAAGTGTCGTCAACATAACGAAAGAAAATATCTGGTCTATTTGAACCAGATAGAAGACCTTCTCCATGGAAACCAACAAATATATTGGCCAATGCTTGCCCTAAGGAAGAGCCCATACAGACACTATCAATCTGTCTGTACATAATGTCGTCAAAACTGAATTCTACCGACATCGTAGCAAATCTCATCAACTCCACGAAAACATTTTCAGGAATAGGACGAATGGGCAGTTGACCGCGATACAAGGCATCGGTACATATATTAATCGTTTACAGAAGGGGAACACAGGTAAACAGGCTAGATATGTCAACTGAACACATACATTTATCAGTATCTGAATAATTTTGCATAAAGTTTGAAAATGAAAAAGCATCTTTAATGCATAATAAACTGTAGTGTTCCAAAACTGGCTCTAATATAGTGGCAAGCCATTTGGCTACCCTGTGTTGTGAAGACCTTATCATGTATAATATAGGTCTTTATGGTACCTCAGTTTTGTGGGTTTTCGGTAAACCATACAAACGGGGATAAATGGAACTCGTGGGTCTAATTATTTTATAAATATTAGTGGGAGGTGCCCCACTATTAACCCACTTAACCAAACGTTTTTGAAACTTAGTCTCGATAGATACAGTGGAGTCATGTGCATCTACCGGAACTAACTGAAGAAATTTAGAGGTGTTCTCAAGAATGGTCGTCAATTTATTGACATAACCAACATGATCAAGTATAACGACCCCTATATACATATAAGTATACACACTAATACATATGCATATATACATATATGCAAATACACATACATATATAAACACATACACATATATATACATACACCTATACATATATATATATATATATACATATATATATATAAATAAATATATATATATATATATACATATACATATATACATATACACATATACATATAGATATATACATATACATATACATACACATATACGTATATATGCATATACATATATATGTATACATATATATGTATACATATATATACACATATACATGTATATATATACATATATATATATAGACACCAACACACATATATATATATATACATACTGTTGTATACACACATATACCTATGTAAACGTCTACATATATATGCACTTATACATATATACACATACATATATATATACACATATGCGTATATACATGTACTTATATATACATATACATATACACACATACACATATATATACACATATAAATATATATATACATATATATACACACATATACATATACACATATACACATATGCATATATATACATATATACAAATATATAAATATGCACACATATACCTATATACATACATATATACACTCATGTATGCACATATAATATATATATGTATACATATATATATATTACACATATATATACACATACATATATATATATACATATATACATATATATATATACGTATATATATAAATATATATATTAATACACATATATATACGCACACATATACTAATATTTTTCTATATATGTACACACACATATAAATATATATATATACATATATATATACGAATATTTACATATATATATATTTATATATAAACACATATACATATAGATCCATATATATATATATATATATATATATATTTATCTCTCTCTCTCTCTCTCTCTCTCTCTCTCTCTCTCTATATATATATATATATATATAGATATATATATATAAAATATAATAACACGAAATCACATAATTGTCGATGCAATAATTTATTTCAACCGTGCGGTTTTTTCAAGCATCACTCAGACAATTACATTTTTGAGACTGATAGAAAATTGAATTTCCCTACGACAATTCAAACACAACCAGAGAGAGTGGTGGAAGCAACCAATTTGATACATCTTTTATAGAGAGGGGGAAATTTAAAACTTATATTTAACTATGGCGGTCGAAGGGGAGGGATCTTTAAGTTAATCAACTAAAAACTGCCGTCTCAAAATTATGACACATATGACTTGACGATATCATACATATAGACAACTTTACTCACGCGCATACACAAAACTAAATACGCACACATCCTATGCGCACGCACATACATAATCTCACTCGCACATTACCATAACTAAGCATAATCACATACACAACTTTTATTCATACATCTCTAGCCGAGACGAAATGCGTCCGGCGAAACTCGTGTTCTCAAACTCGGTAGGAGAAAAGAAAAAAAGAAACAAGAGAAGAAATAGACAAACCGCGTATCATAGATTCCCAGTCCGTCTGGATACCAAGAAAGAGAATCTAATTGAAATAAAATTATACGCACATACATATATGTATACATACAAATCCATACGCACACACACATATATATATACACATACACCTACATATATGCATATATATACATATATATATACACATTTACATATATATATATATATATATATATATATATATATATATATATACATATACATACATATATACATATATATATCCCTGAATCTATTGGAAATATTGACCAAATGACAACGCATGTAGTTACTCACACATGTAAATATACATACGAATACATGCACACACATACATATACATATACGCATATATACACATATATACATACACACACATACATATATCTCCAACCGAAATTTAAGGGATACCCACGACACTGAAAAGATAATTAATGAAGATACCAAGGAATTTGCATCCAAACTGAATATCGAGGATAGAGTGGGAAAAATTGATAAGAGAAACGCATACATACTCATCAAGGACCATAAGAAAAATTTCCACATTAAGAAACAAGCTAGACTCATCAACTCAACGAAATCGGAACTCGGCCATGTATCTAGGGAGATTCTAAGAAATATTATTAATGTAACTCTGGAAGCTACCAAATCTAATCTTTGAAAGGATTCGGCGGATACTATCGAATGGTTTAAATCAATTGAAAATAAGAGGAATGCCTGTTTTATACAATTCGATATTATGGATTTTTACCCCTCGATTTCCAAGGAATTACTTACGAACAGCATTAACTATGCTGGGAACTTCGTGGATATATCCGATGATCAGGTAAGATTAAGTATGGCTTGTTGCAGATCCATCCTTATAAACAATCGAGAAACATGGATTAAATTGAACAACAACAAATTTGATGTCCCGATGGGTGCTTTTGACTCAGCCCAGATTGCCGATCTGGTGGGCATTTTTATAATGTACACTATTAGCAGAATTGTAGAGCCTAATTTAGTGGGGTTATATAGGGATGATGGACTAATTGTTATCCCTAACAGTGACGGCCCCCTGGTATCCAAAATACATAAAAAATTAATAAGAGCATTCAAATACCTTGGATTTAAAATAGATATAACCCCAAATTGTAAAGAAGTAAACTATCTAGATATTACCTTAGACTTAGGAAAGGGGACATACAAACCCTTCAATAAAGATAATCACACACCATTTTATATCAATACTAGATCTAACCACCCGAACTGCATAATTAAACAAATACCTAAAACAATTAATACTAGAATAAATAAGCTTTCGGCTAACAGATACATTTTTGAAGCAAATAAACATTTATACAATGGAGCGCTAGAGAAAAGCGGATATAATGAAAAACTCCAATATATCAAGAAAGAAAATAAAAATAAATCCAGGAATAGAGGCCGAAAAATAATATGGTTCAATCCTCCCTACTGCCAACTATCTAACATCAACATCGGGAGAGTATTCTTGAACCTGGTAGATAAACATTTTAGCATAAATAATCAACTTAGGAAGATATTTAATAGAAAAACCATTAAAATCAGTTACTCTTGCACCAAGAACACGAACAGAATTATCAGCACCCATAATCGTAAATTACTAAACAATTCTAGTAAGAATAAGGTTACAGTAGATAAATGTAATTGTCAAGTGAAAAATAACTGCCCACTGGACGGTAACTGTAAAGTTGAGTGTGTGGTTTATAAGGCCACTATTCATCCGGAAGATAACAACAAGGATAAAAAGGTTTACATCGGCATCGCCGCGGGAAACTGGAAACAACGTTTTTATGACCACAAACACTCTTTCAATAACCCAGAACTCAAGAACAAAACGGAGTTAGCTAAACAATGGTGGCATCTGAAAAATGAGAACAGGTCCCCGGTGGTTTCGTGGTAAATCTTATGTTTTTCGTATATTCCAGATGGATTTAGGCAAAGATGCAACTTATGTCTAGAGGAAAAAATAAGAATCCTAAAATATGATCGAAATAATCTCTTAAATAAACGAGATGAACTTATGGCCAAGTGCAGACATAAATATAAATTAAAAATAACCAATGACTAGTAATCAGATGGACCTCTAGACTTATAACGGTGAAGATACCAAATTGAATAACATTATTTACGGTACCCCCCCCCCAATATTTATAATAATATCTGTTATAGACACAGAATTACCGACTTGGTGATATATAGTATTTGTGTGTATGCGTATATAATGGTATTTTGAAATATTTATTTATTCAGATTATTTACTTAAAATAAGATAGTGGGAAGAAAATTTTTCTGCAGGTAATACACTAGTTATTGAATTAATATAAGTATAAATGTCAAATATTACCACTAGACATTATTAGACTTGAATTAGGGTTTAACTATAGATTATCAAATTAATCTAAAATATAAATAAGGTAAGACTAATTTTTAGAACTCATATTGTATCAGTAAGAATATAGAGTGTTATGTAAATATTGTGTGTGGGTGTGTGGATATATATGTATGTGTGTGTATGTATATATGTGTATATATGCGTATATGTATATGTATGTGTGTATATATAGGTATGTATATGTTTACATGTGTGAGTAACTACATGCGTTGCCATTTGGTCAATATTTCAAATAGCTTCAGGGATATATATATATGTATATATGTATGTATGTGTGTATGTATATGTATATGTATATATATATATATATATATATGTGTATATATATGTATATGTATATATATGCATATATGTAGGTGTGTGTGTGTATATGTATGTGTGCGTGCGTATGGATTTGTATGTATACATATATGTATGTGCGTATAATTTTATTTCAATTAGATTCTCTTTCTTGGAATCCAGACGGACTGGGAATCTATGACACGCGGTTTGTCTATTTCTTCTCTTGTTTCTTTCTTTCTTTTCTCCTACCGAGTTTGAGAACACGAGTTTCGCCGGACGCATTTCGTCTCGGCTAGAGATGTATGAATAAAAGTTGTGTATGTGATTATGCTTAGTTATGGTAATGTGCGAGTGAGATTATGTATGTGCGTGCGCATAGGATGTGTGCGTATTTAGTTTTGTGTATGCGCGTGAGTAAAGTTGTCTATATGTATGATATCGTCAAGTCGTATGTGTCATAATTTTGAGACGGCAGTTTTTAGTTGATTAACTTAAAGATCCCTCCCCTTCGACCGCCATAGTTAAATATAAGTTTTAAATTTCCCCCTCTCTATAAAAGATGTATCAAATTGGTTGCTTCCACCACTCTCTCTGGTTGTGTTTGAATTGTCGTAGGGAAATTCAATTTTGTATCAGTCTCAAAAATGTAATTGTCTGAGTGATGCTTGAAAAAACCGCACGGTTGAAATAAATTATTGCATCGACAATTATGTGATTTCGTGTTATTATATTTTATGTTATTCTTGCTCTGTTTACGACATTGAGCTTTCATACCCAGATTTCCTCCTGGAATTATCCCATTATAACAGAAATATATATATGTATAAATATATATATATATATATATATATATATATATACATATTAAATTGAAAATATAAGCAATTATCAATACAAGATTAATTTATTATTTATTTTTTTACTTTAATCTAATTAATTTCGAAATAAAAGTAAATCATCAGAGTTTACCAGTATTGTGTCATTTTTTTTTCATCAAAAAACAAGAAGAAACAAACTTATTTCTTATGTTACTTGATAAATGTCCTTGGTGCGATGTTTCATCGCCGGTGTATTGGCGGTTATGAATTAAAATTCTGGTTGTCGAACGATGAAGAGCGTTGGCCCGCTCGAAGTAGATAACATAATATGGGTCGTCTATTTAAAAGCATTGCTGTGTTTGTATTATAAAATTGAAAATATAAGCCATTATCAATGCAAGATTCATTTTTTATCTTTTACTTTAATCTTACTAATCTCGGAACAATATTCTATCATCAGAGTTTTCCAGTATTGTGTCATATTTTTTTCATCAAAAACACAAAAACAAAATTAAGCAAACTTTTTCTTTTTGTTATTTCGATGAAATGTCTTTGTTATTGTGTATCCACACCGAGGCCATTGGCGGTTATGAATTAAAATTAACATGCTAGAAGTTTAAGAAGTTTAAGAAGTTTAAGAAAATGGGTCGTTCATATATATATATATATATATTTATATATATATATATTTATATATATATATATTTGATGTATATATATATTTATATATATATATTTTTATATATATATATATATATATATTAATATATATATATATATATATATATATTTTTATATATATATATATATATATTAATATATATATATATATATATATATATATATATATATATATATATATATATATATATGTATATATATATATATACTCCCGACTGTTTTACTGGTAGAATACCCAATTTCAACTTCCAGACACATCGGGTCATCAGGAGAGAATACGCACTGTTTCAGAGCCTTTTTCTCGACGGCTTTTTTTGCGTATCGGCCCCCTCACTGACGTGAGACCCCATTATCAGGATCGCATTTCAATCTTACTGTCCAATGAAATGAAAACTAATTTTTCAACGGCTTAGGCTGTCGCGTGTAGTTTGATAATTCAGCGTCTCGTCTGTTTTTGTTTTTGTTTTTGTTTTTAACGGCTGCGCGTCTTACGTCTCTGTTTAAAAAACGTTCTCTTATATCAAAGAGAAAAATATAAATTAAAATAAATAAGATAAAGTTAATAGCTGGATAAATAAATAAAATAAATATAAATAAATAATTAATTAAATAATATTCGTAACATTAATACTGGAAAATGATGAAATTGTCTACATATTCCAAGGGAAATTATTCATAAATAATTAACAAAAAAAAATTCTTCACATAGAGTGGGTACTTTCTATTATATCACCATGTGATATTCATTTTCGCCTAAGGCCACATTGCCCATTGTTCGGTTATCTCGATGAGGCGTTTGCCGGCTGCACCTTATTTCCGGCCTTTAATGTCTAGCTGACTTAGGAGTGTATACTGAGAGCCTGAAAGGAAACCCCGTGCTCCAATTTTAACGGCTCGAAGGATAACACTATAACCTTCACGGATCAGCTCTCTCTTTAGATCTTCGTATTTCTCTATCTTATATTGGTGTTGTTTTTCTATCCGGCTATCATAAGGTACTGTCAATTCAACCAAGATGAGTCTTTTACTTGTTCTTGACGATAAAACAATGTCTGGCCGTTGCCCCTTTTAACTAACAACTTTGGGATAATTATTGCGCCAACCAGGAAGATCTACGGCTACCATCCACTCGCAATCCGGTCCAAGAATATTTTGGCTGGGTACTAATAACTGACCTACTGTGCGCATCTTCCCTCCCTCTGTAAAAAAAACTTTGGGCTGATGTTAGCTGCTTCGGGTTTCATATGATTGTTAATTGTTGTGGTCCTCCTTCTTCCACTTGACGAAGTTGGTCATTGACGGAAGCGGCTCCATATTCCAAATGTCACTCCATGTAAGTTATCGTTGGATAGCTTCTTCCCAGTTCGTCCATAGTCCCTGCTGTGACTATTGGACATCTTTTACGAGCCTTTTGCTTTCCCCCTTTCTCCTTATTTACTGAATGACCAGGTCGCGGCGATCTTTGGCTGAAGCCGTGGACCGTCTTTGGATACTGGTCATTCCCAGCCCAAATCTTCCTGTTTGAGTGAGTCCGATGACTTCCTTGAGACATGTTCTCTTTAGCCTCAGTTATAGCGTCTCTGACTTTCCACTTCCTTCCTGTCTGAAGAGAGGGTCGTACTGCCTTTATCACCGTGTCCTTGGAATCGTTTAGTATCATCTGGAACCTGACTGTCCCAGCTTTAAATTTCTCTGCTATAAACTTGAGCGGTAATTTTAGTTTGGCCTGTTTGATATATAGTGCTACATTTGACAATCCTGGAGATAAACCCTACAATTTCCTCTTATATCTACTGATATTTGCTTCTATTGCCTCAACTCTGCTCATAGTGATTTCATATGTGAGAAGCCATAACAGAATTAAGATGAACATGTGTTGAAGACACTATACCTTATATCTACCTTGCGTTTTTAGACTTTCATCAACCGCTCTTATTGTCGTTTTTACCTGATTGGTGTATTTCAAAGTCTCATTGTACCATCGACCCAACCTCTTTATTGGTTCTTCTGAGACGGTCGGGATTTTCTAACCACCTACTGCAAAGCAGATATCCCGGTGTACCTTTCCCTTCCTGAGAGAGAGACTTCTGGACTTCTTAGGCTTGAAGGTCATCCTCGACCAGATCATCAGATCATCCATTACACTGAGTAACTTGCATGTCCCAGCTTCTTTTGATGTAAGGATCGTAGTATAATCCATAAAAGCCTTCCGTGGTGACATTATGCATCCCCTCTATGGTAGTAGGATTTGCATTGCTTTCTGCTGCTTTGATAATTATTTGCATCTCTAAAACGAAAAGTATAGGTGACACTGTACATACCATAGCTATTCCCACCTCGAGTCTGATCCAGTTTGTGGTGTAGTCGTTTGTGGTAAACCACATATGGAACCTATTGACATATGTTGCAAGCATCGTTTGTATTTCCTCTGGAATGTGGTACATCTGAAGGGATAGTTGAATTATTTGATGAGGAACGAACTCATATGCATTAGCCGAATCGAGCCATATGACATCCAAATCAGTTTTGT
>OY744518.1:159881986-159964486 GCA_963556195.1 Sepiola atlantica | reverse complement strand
TTGGTTAATTCCTTGTCCTACAATATTAGTACATACAAAATAACATGTAATTTGAGCTTGATCTAATCCGATCAATTGTTCCCAATCAACTCATGAGTTTCGTTATCCCTCAACTGACAATCATTCACTTTCATTCTCGTATTATTGAGTGGCTTCCATCCTTGATAAGTGAACCTGAAATTATACGCATTTTATTCCAGCTTCAAAGCAGTTTTTTATGCTTTTTAGTCCGGGTAATATTCATGATTGGCTGTCCGTCTGCTTTTGCAGTAATTATCTGCGGCTGCATGTGTATATATCAGTCTTCAACAATTAACACATAATAATACTAATAATAATAATAAAAATTAATAATAATAATAGATTAAACATAAAATAAATAAAAACAAATCAATAAAAATAAAAACTAATAAGTAAAAAAAAGAATAAAGATATATATATATATATATATATATATATGTCTACACACATATGCAAATAATTAGATCTAACCAAAAATAAAATCATGAATACGGCTCTACAAACAACAACAACAGACTACCCCCTGAAGACGGTCGCGAGACCGA
Organism: Sepiola atlantica; assembly: GCA_963556195.1. NCBI lineage: Eukaryota > Metazoa > Mollusca > Cephalopoda > Sepiida > Sepiolidae > Sepiola > Sepiola atlantica. Next base: position 159,963,920 of record OY744518.1, on the reverse strand, counting down.
AAGCGCTCGAGTAATGGCCTAAGCAACAACATTAGGCGCCATGATCCATCAATTATTACCGGAAACCCGAAGAATCGCTCGCCGAGTCGAGAAATTGACCAAAAAAAAAATCATAAAGAAAGAAAACTCCGTGGTATTTAATGACGCATGTCTAATTAACGACTTGCTGCCGAAATATACATACATATATATATTTATATATATATATATATATATATACAGGGTGATTCATAAGTCACTTAGCTATTTATTTTTGAAATTGTAAAGCTAAAACATACGGTAATACAAAACAGAAAGTTTATTCAACAAATTCATTTATGCGAGTTTACAATTACAGCATATTTTCAAAGTTTCCACCTTCGTTTTGCATGCATAGCTCCATTCTTTTTTGCAAGGAATTTACGACTTTTTGTAGCATATTTGATTGATTATGAAATGAATATATATATAGAAACTAATATATAAAAACACAAATTTAAAATAACAAATAGTAGTAATTAGAGAGTAAGATAACAATTATCAAAAGTTCATAGTTTGTTTGTGCTTTATATGGTAATCATTTTAAATAGCTAAGTGAAGTGACTTATGAATCACCCTGTATATATATATATATATATATATATATATATATATATATAAAATCATCAGTAAGTATTTCAAAATATGTGTACTTTACTTGATATCGACCCCTGAAAATGACTCCATGTTTAACCGAAATGAATTGAGTACCCAAAAAGTATGGCAAATATATCGTCAAGTTCAATCCCGAAACTCGAAAACTAATGAGGAAGTTTCAAAGGATAAAAGAAAACATTATGCATATACAAGTTGTTCGTTATAATTTTGATGTGTATATGCATGCGTTGGTGTGTTTGTATATGTGTATTTGTTTTTTGTATATATATATGTATATTTATATGTGTGTATACTATTGTGTGAGTGCATATATCTTTTTCTATATGTCTGCGTACTTGCATTTGATTTACACAGTTTGCATAATTTTGTATGTCTTACTGACATGACATAAATTCGTTCTGTGCTTAACGTAATGTAAGAATGGAGCACAGGGTATATGAGGAAAGCTATGACCGTTATCAAATAACAGAGCTGACCTCATTTTTAAGCGACTGACCATAGTTAATAGGAAAAGTAAACATTAAAAATGCAAATATGAAATTAATTAAAATAATCGAGACATTTTGACAGTTAGACATGTAATTAAGATAACATTATTTTAATGAATAACGTGTTTAATCACGCGTTACTTTTTGAAGGGGTTTCTCTCTTTCAATCTCTGCATTAATTTCCAACGGTTGCCTAGAGATGTGAATTTTCCAGCTAGAACCAACATTGTCTGCAAATGTGTAGCCAAACATGTTTGTGTAAATAGAAACGCTCTGTTCATTATTGATTACATTTATATAAACACAGTAAGGATTCATTCGATTATACCCTGTCGACATGTTGGACAATGGCTCTGTGGAGTCGGACGCATCTTGAAGTGGACGCATGTGTAAGAGATCGTTTGGTTTGGTAACCGGTACAGCCGAGTGCAGAATGGGGCTGTTCTTAGGGTTGGAGCTCACAGATGCTGACAGGGTCACCACGTTGACGAGACCTCAGATCAAGGGTCAATGTGCACCTGCGATAGGGGCTCTGTGACGTCACGGGCTTTTGTGGGGGAAGCTGAGTTTTGCAAGTCTGGGGTTTGGAAGCGGGCCGAACAGTCGATTTCTCTATGTAGTCTTGAACATGATTAATGGAATTACATTCCCTAAGAGAATACAGGCATGAGATTTCTTCTTCCCCCCCTCCACGAATGGCTAAGGACTTAAATAGGAATTATCTACGATAAAGCAGTAATTTGGTCTCTCACTCAACGTTAGTGAGGCATCTCCGGCTGCGACAATAACTGACGCCTGAAAAAAACAAATTAAAGTTTAAAAGATTGTTGCCTCGTGAATTTGTGTAATAAAGGTTTTGTTGAAGAAAAGACGGACGGCGAGGTTCACAGCAGAAAGAAAGAAGAAAGAATTCAACCACTAGACGACATCGAGACGGCGCCCCTCCGCGACGAAGAAGTAAAGGTACGAGAAATAAAAAGGTATGCAACATATACATTTTTGGTGTTAAAAATGACCAGTTGTTTAAGCGAAAACTGTCACGACCTATTCCGGGATCGGTATACAAAGAGAGAACTGCCACGGCCCATCATGACAGGTATGCAACATACATAACCTTTCCTGTCTGAACGTGTCTTTATGCACTTATTTTACAGGTCTTGATCGCCCACTTGTTGTCTTCATCTGAATTCGGTGCATTATTCCGACACCGGTCGCAATATCAATCCTGTGGTTTCTGTCACTGTTTTAACAAAACGATTTTTCATATTAACAACATTACAAATCTAGCTTAAAACAATTAACGATGTGCTATTGAGAAAAGTTACAACGTTCCTTGTTTTCTGCTGAACGACAAATATGCAAATCACGACAAAGATATTTTAAACTAAACACAAACCGTCCATCAATTAATGCCCAAAGGCACATTTATCTCTGAAACTCAAATTGAACTAACTGAGCTCTCTTGCACATCTTGCTCTAATATATATATATATATATATATATATATATATATATATATATAGAGAGAGAGAGAGAGAGAGAGAGAGAAAGAGAGAGATATTGGTATCATTTGTAGTCGACCACCCACCCATCTACTTGAAAATTATGGGCGAGTTTATCTATGGACATGAAATATATACTGCCCAGGGGCTTTAGGATCTGGAGGAGAATTAATCTTTCCTAGACTCAAGTTTTTCATAATCACAACACGGAACCTCATATCCAAGAAGATATTACTATTTCAAAGATCAGCCAGTTCCTTTTAACTAAATATTTATCCCATTGCAAGCCTGTAGTCCACATGCATTGCAAATATACACCCCACTAAACATGCAGCATTGAAGAAGTTTACACTTGTATTATATATATGTATATATATATATATATATATATATATATATATATATATATATATATATATATATATATATTTATATATGTATATATATATATGTATATCTATCTATCTATCTATCTATCTATCAATCTATCTATCTTACTCTCTCTCTCTCTCTCTCTCTCTCTCTCTCTCTCTATATATATATATATATATATATATATATATATATATATATATATATATATATATATATATATATGAACAGTTTCTCCGAGGAATGTAGATTCTTGAATCTTATCAGCTAGAATCTCATTGAATGTTTTGCTCCATTTTTCAAACTTAGAGTAGTGGTAAAAAAAACAATAGCACCTTCTTTTGTGCAACAGTCCATGGTTGGGCTTTTAAGCCTCTTATGTTTCTTTTTTTTGTTGCTGCATTTGATGTCTCAAGGCCTGATGGCTGACCCTGGTTGGCCTCTGTATTGGCTGGAGCATCATTTCCAGAGGCAGGTAGGTTTACACCATTGTTTACATGTTCCTGCCTGGTGTATGAACGGGTTGATGGGCCCTTTTTATCCTGGGTACCAGTATTTATTTTTGTTTTTATTCATATTTTTCGTTATTTATTTCCTCATTGTTCACGACTTCTAATTGTTTATCTGAAGCTGCCCTTTATGAATAATGGGGGTGCACCCGTCCGCAATTCGGGAGACGTGCTAGATGGCTTGAGGAGACAGAACACCATTTTAAAAAAATATTTGGTGAGAGTTTTCTTCAAGTAAAACGTATCCTTATATCAGAGTCTCTGACAAACCCCTGTACAGAGTAACCGAAGACACCCGAGGGTGGTGTCTAGTACGCATTCAAAGTTCCTATCGGATCATCGGACTTAACTAATACTGAGCGTTGCCAGTGCTTAGATTAGTGACTGTTTTGAAACGCCAGATGTCGTAATTTTGAAATACAACTGTATGTGTTAGTACACTTGGGAAAAGTGTAACTCCATATCTCTTTTTGTATCTATGCGTGGAATATAAAGTTAGACTAGCAGAACCCGTGTCCCGGCGTTGCCTGAGGGAAATATAAAATAATCATTTATTTGAAAAATAAATAAATTGTAGAGTAGTATTTCTAAAAAAATTAAGAAAATAACTCATATCACTGTAAGTAATTCAGATGATTAAAATAGTATGCTCCATGTGTTGGCAGATATAAATATTTCTAGACTGAGGCATTTAAAGGCAGTTCACATCCCGTGCTCCTGTTTCCTCAAAAAAGAACCCGAGATGTGTTTGTCGTAAACTATTCATACAAATTTGTGACGTATTTACGTCAATGAAAAAATGTATAACTGAGAAAATTCTAGCAAAAACTATGTATGTTTGTTTTCACCGCTAGTCTGGAGATGTTATTTGGTTCCAATCTAACGGATTTTTTAAGCAAAACAAACTGTCGTAGCTGTTCTGATAGTACACTTCGTTTGTTAACTCTTTCGTCGGTGAAGAAAATATTTGTAGACTGAGACATTTTTGTAACAATCCAGTGCCCTTTTTTTAGGGGGGGGGGAAATAGGTTTTGAACCACACTTAAAAGCCACCGTGTGTCTAAACCTGTCCTTGTTAGGAAGCCATGGAATCGACAGATAGTATTGCGCAGCTTAAAGTGTCGGATAGCATCATATTCAATATTATATTAATGGGGGGTTTATTTAAAAAATACAACATTGACGTTGTCACCTACATATATCCCCCACTGAGCAATGCATATATATATATATATATATATATATATATATATATATATATATATATATATATATATGTATATATGTGTATCGAGGTAGCATTTTTTCTTTAAGACACGTATTATTAAAAATAACCGACAATTTTTGTCTGGTCATTTTAGTGTTGATCCCGTCAATTTTCCGGATTAAAATCTTAATCTCGGAAGGAAATTGGCTGATGAAACTGCCGTAGTGTACATGTTGGTCCAAAGTACTTTCTGACCCGTCTGGGTCCATCGTCAGTGGAATAATGACAAACAGGTAAAGACCTGGAGTGAGATTTATAATTAATTATGGCGGGAAAATTTAACTATGTTTATTAGGTATTATAAGCATTTAAGTATATTAGTACTAGTGTTAAAATTAATCTTGTTAATAGCAGGTTTTTTAGTTTTAATGAGTAAAGCTTCTAGTATGTGGAGTTTTTGTGTATTAGTATTATGTTCTAGGATTTTATATATATATATATGTATATATATATATATTGGTATATACATATTGGTATATATATATATATATGTTTATATACATAGATAGGTATATATATATATGTGTGTGTTAATACTCTAAAACTAACGTTTAAAATAGATTAATTTCATTGTATAACTGTTAGAAAAGTGGCATTATCTCTTTTAAGAGGCAGCTAGAGACGCAGAACAACTTCCATTATTGTCACATGCAAATTGTGCATGTGAATAGACTTATATTAAAAGTACACTCCCTATTAAGTCTTCGTTTTAAGAACAAACATGCACACAGCCAGAGAGGTAATCTCCTTTATTATATATATAGAAATATAGATTTATGTCTATAGCGATAAAGAGTAAGATATATAGAGACAGACAGATAGACAGACAGACAGACAGACATACATACGTAACGTACTAAGTATACCAACATTCTTTACTTACATTTTATTATATAACAAAAAGGAAAAATATATTCATCAATTTCATATAATTTCATTAAAAAAAATCATAGTGTAAAATCGAAACCGTAAACTCGATTTTTTTCAGTCTCATTCTTTCCCAAATAAACAATTGTTTAGTGGACGTTTAAAATACCGCATAAAAATCGAATATACGTATTTAGAGTTTTATAGGAGTATTGCAATCATGGGTCCCTTAAAAGTGTGGACACGTAGATATTGGCACATAGATAGGTAACGTAGAAAATCGGCCCATTTCCATTGTTATTTCTGGAGAATTTGATACATATGATATAAATTTACTCAAACTATGATATATTTTATGTTTTAAAAAAGTTCGACCCAAATAGTTCAGCTAGTTAGGAGGGCACTAAGAGATTTAGAACCACTTCTATTGTCTTCCACAGACATGTTATACATATGATTTCAATTTAATTAAAATAGAATATACTTTAAGTTTAAAAAGGGTTATGCTCTTGTACCCCTCTTTACCGTAGCACTTTGAGATTTGGAAACAGTTTCATTGTCTTCCCCGGTAAATTTTACATGAAGGTACACTTTTAGATTTTATGTATGTCATGTAACCTTTCCTTCATTAGGAAACATACACATATTTAACACACATATACAGACATTGAGTTTATATATATATATATATATATATATATATATATATATATATATATATATATATATATATATATATATATATATATATATACAGGGAGCCGCAATAGAAAGAGGTCGGTGATTTGGTTTTCCCCACCTTCTTAATCAATACCAATACAAGGGTAGGCGACCTTTTGCTTAACTTACTCGACAAACACTCCCCTACACACTACCTGCACACACTTTTTAACAGAAATTCAATTTAGGTTAGCAATCCATAACAACATCCATAAGAAAAATCATCTCTGCAGAGCCCAAACCAATAGTAAAGGCAAGCTGCTCATACAAAGACAAAAACAATTGCCCCCTAGAGGGGAATTTCTAAATCGATTCCCTCGTATATGAAGTCAGCGTCATAAACCAGACTAGCTCAAAGCAAAAAATATATAGGCATGACACATGGAGGCTTCAAGCAAAGATTGTACACACACATACACACCTTCAGATACAAAAATACGGCACTTGCGACCCGGATATGGCAACTTAAAGATGAAAATACATCCTTCAGCATCAAATGGAAAGTAATAGAGAAAAGATCAGCCTTTCCCCCAGCCATAAATATATGTCTTCTGTGTGATGCAGAAAAATTCCATATATTAAGGGCCATTATTGACCCATATACAATATGTTTGAATATTAGAGATGAAATCTTTAAGGGATGCATCAACAGGAGACAATCAGTACTTATGAGTTATACTTACCGATACACAAAAAGACCTAGCAACAACACCCCCGCTGCCCAATACATAACCTCATAATTGGCCTACGAAATACCGACTGCCACTCCGGAAAATAAAAAAATAAGAATAAATATCTTAATCGGCCTATATCCACACCACTACTTAATACCAATAATTTATACCACGTAAATATGAAATAATAACTTTTCCAATAATACTTTTTCCAGTTATTTAGAAGGTAACCCCCCATTTCACATCATACTTATTACTCTCATAAGTTTCCACTATATCTTAGTTAAAAATGTTACCATCTTATATCTCCTAAATAGATCTAATCTTGCCGACATAATATTTGCTCTTATCTCTATCTGTTATCTCTAAACCAGACTTAATCAGTATACCAATATTATTACTCCCACAAGCATTCACTATACCTTAATTAATAATGTTAAATCCCGAATACAGAATCATTCAAGAACTCTGCAGAGTTACTGCCGTTAGACCGATTGACAAGCTGCCAGGACCGGACCCAGGTTAAATCTTAGTTTAAATACCTTTTAGATAGATTTAAAGTCTTTTAATCCATGCCTTGAATTTGAATTTAATGTGTGTTTTTAAACCTTTTTATTTTTCATAATTATAATCCTGAAACCCATTTTCTCTCCGTAACATTCTCTAGAAGACACATAATTAACCCTCAAAACAGTAACGGCCAAATATACGCTTCTTATAAACATTTTTTTATTTTTTTTATATTTTAAAATTTTTCCACTTTTAAATCTCAACTGTGACATTTCACACCCCTGTTTTCTAAACCTTATTACACCCCCTAACACTAATTTAAACAAATACAGATAACACTCTAGAGCAAATAACCCATCCACACCTAAAAACTTAAAAACTAAAACCAACAATAGAAATACAAGGAACCACGTGTTAAAATAAAGTCACCAATTATATTGCCACAGCAAAATAACAGGGATAGGCAACTCTATGGTAAACAAAACAATAGAATAGTAAATAGGAAGAAACACCAACCGAACCGTTGTTCGTGAGAAGCTCGACGATTGGCTAAGCGTCTGATTGGTAAACTAGCCAGTCGTGTATATAAAAATACCCGGCAAAACTAACTTCATGCATTTTAGCCTAACGATCCCACTCAGTAGTGAAACACGTGAGCCTCTGTGTAGCTTAATTGCCATAAATATATTTTCATAACTTACTACCTAGCTCTACTTATTATCGAGCAATGTTGAAGTAAACACTGAAAATTGATACATAAACATTTTTTCTCTTGATAACATTTTATGTGGATACATGAAATAGTTTACCAAACCAAAACAATAGAATAGTGAATAGGAAGAAACACCAACCGAACCCTTGTTCGTGAGAAGCCCAACGATTAGCTAAGAGTCTGATTTGTTAACTAGCTAGCCGTGTATATAAAAATACCCGGCAAAACTAACTTCATGCATTTTAGCCTAACGATTCCTCCTGGGGATGAAACGCTGGAGCTTCTGTGTAGCTTAATTACCATAAATATATTTTCATAACTTACTACCTAGCCATGCTTACGTATCGAAATATGTTGAAGTAAATACTGAACATTAATACATAAAAAAATATTTCTCGTTATAAAATTTTATGTGGATACATTAAATAGTAATATATATATATATATATATATGTACATATATATATATATATATATATATATATATATATATATATATATATATATATATATACAGAGAGAGACGAAGAGAGAGATAGTAAATGAGAGAGAGAGTGTATACATTGCTCTGATATATAGAGGGCGATAAATGGATCGATAAATAGAGCGATAAAGGGAGCGATAAAGAGAGAGAGAGAGAGGGGAGTTAGACAGAAAGACAGACACACGAAGAGACGTTACCTACCAAATATACCAACATTATTTACGTATATTTTATTATATTAAAAAACAGAAGAACAACATTTTTTTCTTTACTGGACGTGTTTAGTTTGATAGTTTCCCAACAAAACAATTCAGACATTCTTTAAGTCGACTTTTCAAATAACACTCATGAGATATATCGGAGATACATATTTGAAGCTTGAAGGGATTCTGTCCCCATGGGTTACTTAGAGGTGGGGGAACGTAGATATTTGAAGCATAGAGAGCTACGTAGAAATTAAGGATCAAATACATAATTTTATACATGTTATATAAATGTCATCAAAATAAGATATCTTTATGTTTTGAAATAGCTGCGGCCACAATAGCTTTGTTAAGTAAGGAAGGCACTTAGAGATTTTTCACCACTTCCATTGTCTACCTTAGAAATTTAAAACATCCGATTTTAATTTCATAAAATTGTATACATTTGTAGTTTTAAAGGGTGTGATCTTCTCATACTCCTCTTAGGAGAGCTCTAAGAGCTTTGGGACAACTTCAATTATGTTCATCAGAAAAGTTTAATGTAGAAGTAATAAGTGTCATAAACTATAGAATATATTTGAAGTTTACAGACGCGTGTGCCCTCATATCCCCTTTAGCGGTGCAATTAGAGATTCAGAAATACTTCCATTGTTTTTCTTACGGTAAATTTGACGTAAAACTAAAATTATCGATTTTATGTAGATTCTCTAACTTTCCTTTCTATCAGGAACACACAAATATGACACACACAGAATTGAGTTATATATTAAGACGTTTTTTTTATAATTAAAATGTGATATAAAAGATACTATTTCGTCTACTAACATTTATTAATCTACAGTGTTTTTCTCATCAAAAAAGCTATGCAACAAATTAGATTGCAAATATTAGATACACTATGTACTCACTGGTTTTAAATACAAACTAATTACTTGTTTATGCGTCTGCATTTAGCAATTGATTCTTGTTTTTCTTTAAATCAATTAAGTTTATGATTTGGTATTTTCTTCTAAACATAATTTACAGTTTCTAATTTCTAACTTACTATATTCATATATATATATATATATATATATATATATATATATATATATATATATGAATATACATAATTATATATATACGTATATATATATAAATATGTATATATATACCTATACATGTATTAATATATATATATATATATACATATATATTAATATATAAACACCTATATATACATATAAATATGTATATATATATGTATTTATGTATATATATATATATATATATATATATGTATATATACATCTATAAATAGATAGGAAAGTATATACATAGGTACACATATATATATATATCTATATACTACTAAAAGTCTATGGGTCTTGTATGTTTGCCATCAGCTTTCAGCTTTCCGGTTTTCAACATCCGGTTGCGCATGCGTAAATAGCATCGTCTCAATCTGTTATTTCAATTCCGTTAATCACTATTCTGCTTAACGAACGCATGAAATTTTTCATTCTGAAAATGTTTATATCGCTTTTAATATAAAACAATTACATTTAATTTCATCAAATAGTTTTTTTGTTTTCTCCACGGCTAAAAACATTCAACGGCAGGACTTTGTAAAGTCTGCCGCAGTTTCAAAAAAGCTCCTCCCTTTTAAAAAACAAAAACAAACAAAACAACAACAATCATTATTAATATCAATTAACCACCTCCCACTTTTCCTCTCACAGATTTCACCACTCCTACTCCCTCTGTTTTCGTTACGTACGCGAGACAGCCGGTTGTACCCCCTTCCTTTCTCAAATCGCCTGTATTTTACTTTACTTTCAACTAACAATTTCATTTAAAAGATTATATATAAAAATTTGAATTTAACTATAATAAGTATTATGGTACCTGTTCAGTGCATATTTACCTATAAGTATGGCCAACCACTTATAATTCAGTAACTGTAATTTAAAAAAAAAACAATTATAATAAACAGAACGACGCATAGAAATCTATCTATATTTTTTTATCAACAATTACATTTAATTTCATCAAATAGTTTTTTTGTTTTCTCCACAAGTGTCACGCACATACATGAATTCCATAGCTAATATAACAAACTGACCCAACGGGTCACGGGTGGTCTAGTATTTATATATAAATAGTTATATATACTTATAGATATATATAAATATACAGATACGAATATATTAATATATATATACATATACACTATATATACAAATATATATACATATACACTATATATACAAATATATATACATATATATATATACATATAAATATAAATATATATACCCATATATAAATATATATATATATTCACGTATATAAATATATATATATAACTATATATACTAATCTATGTATATAAACATATATATATATACCAATATGTATATACCAATATATATTTGTATATATATATATATATATATATATATATATATATATATATATAAATACCAGTATATATATACCCTATGTATATATATACAAATATATATATATATATATATATATATATACCTATTATAAATACTTTTATATATATACCTATATATATACCTATATATATATCTATAAAAAATATATATGTACATACCTATATATATGTATACTTATATATATATATATATATATATATACATATATATATATATGTATACATACCAACATATATATACCTATATATACATATATATATAATTATATATACATATATATATACCTACATATATATATCCATATATATCTACCTATATATATATACCTATATATGTACATATGTATGTATATATATATATATGTATATATATACCTATGTATATATATATCTATATATATATCTATATATACCTACATATATATACCTACATATATATATACCTCTATATATATACACTCTTATATATATGTATATATATATAAGTATATATACACCTATATCTATATGTATTTACCTATATATAAATATATATATATATTAATATATATACCTTTATTTATATACACATATATGTATATATATATATATATATATATATATATATATATATATATATATATACCTATATATATATACCTATATAGATACCTATATTGATATATTCATGTATAACTACTTATCTATATATATGCGTATATACCTATATATATATATATACTTATTTATATACTTACATATATATATATATATATATATATATATATATATATATATATATATATATATATATACATGTATATATATATAAATATTTATACATATATATATATATATATAGGTATATATATACACCTATATATATAGGTGCATATATATCTCTATATATGTATATACATACACATATCTATCTCTATATATAAATGTATATATACCTATATATACCTATATATATATATACCTATATATATATATATATATATACCTATATATATATATATATATATATAGTTTGTTTATGAGTACTCTCTTTTGTTAATATCGACCTACCTATACATTTTTGTTTGTTTATATCGATTTCTTTCTTGTTCTCTCATTCTCTGTCTGTCTCTCTCTCTATTATTCCCTCTATCTGTATCCATCTATTTTCAATTCTACTCTATAGCCATACCTACGTTTGTAAAATCTCACCGCATAAAGTGTGTATAGTATCGAACGCACCGGCTTATATGGATAAAAACATGTCTTTTTAAACGTTTCATAGCGAGATAATTAATTAGTAGCTTGTATGATTGATACTAAAATGCAGTCTCAGAACACAAAGCACTTTACGGCTTCAATGCGACAAATATATTGCAAACCTTTTAACAGCCACACTTACACACATACACAAGCACCTTAACACACACATTAACACCTATATATGGAAAAATAAATTTAAATACAGAAAATAAATCATCAAAAAACGATAAATTTTACCTTTGTCGTTTTGATCAAGGAACGTCTTCACTTTTTCTAAAGACGTTTGTTGATCCGAATTAAACGTGTAAAATGTATCGTTTCTTGATGATGATTCTATGTATTTTTATTTGATTTTTTCTGTTTGTTTTTTTCACACATAAAGTCTTTCAACCTATTTTATTTTATGATATATTATTTCATGATATATTTTCTCCCAATATATATATATATAGTATACATTTTAATTAATACAAACATTATTGATTACATATGTACATACATGTTCGATTGTACTGTTCACAGAGTGTCCACCTCTTCAGACCAAAGAAAGTGAGATGAATTTGAAAAACTTTCCTAAAAATGTATGTACATATGTAACCAATAATGTTTGTATAAATAAAAAAATATACTAAAGAACAGCTCTACTTGTTATTGAGCACTTTTTATAAACACAGGAGTTTCAACGGATTTACATCTACAGAAACTAATACAATATATATATATATATATATATATATATATATATATATATATATATATATAAATACAAATATATATATAAAGAGAGTGAAACAATAAATGATAAACACATGTACTTAACTTTAACGATTTATTGCAGTTTCACGGTATCACCGACCATCAAAATTACTTCCGAATGGTATATAATCGAAAGACAAACTCACATATGTCTGATTATATACTAATGCAAGTGCTTGTTCTGTTTGTATTCGCTTCTTTGTATACTGCCGTTCAATTTTGCATTGTACCGTGTAACCCCTTATGAAGGCGAAAAGCGTACCGAGTATCAGGTAAATGAGATTGTAAGTTATATGCTGAATTATACTATGACAGGGTTGAACACTAAGTTATAATGATAGCAAAAGCAATAGTAATAATTCCTAAAGGTATAAGACTAATTTAGGTATATTCTTTTAAAAGTAAAACCGAAGAAAAAATGTAACTGTAAAATAAGAGTGAATTTAAAAGTAAAAACATAATTGTTGTGGTTGCAAGGTTGAACAATAATCAATGAGGAATACAATGAAGACGCAAACAACAAGGATAATGAAATAAAAAGTGTATTAAAGAAAAGGTATAGTTACAGTATGTACAAATGAAGGTGTCGAGTTAGAGAGTCTTGGTGGGAGGACATGTACGCTCTTCGGCGTCACTTCCGGTGGCAATTAGGTAACACACACTAAGGCCAACCTAGGCTTGCCATTTATAGTGTAACGTTATTCGTATATGCAAATGAGTGGTTGCCACCACAACACCCCCTCCCAAGATTTGAAGTCACACAGATTTCAATATCTTTTCCTTTTTGAGTTTACCATCAATGGTTCATTAAATTTTCTTTTCCTACCTGATCTTCGGGGTTCAGGTGTATATTGAGGCGGTTCCAAATTAAAGGATTCGTATATTATATCTATGGTTTCCTCCTCTTCGACTGTTGTCGTATAATCATCATCTTGGATATGACGTTTTTTTTATCTGATTTAGGTGCCTTTTATGTATACTCTGTGGACCTTTAATCATATATGTACAATCACCAATGCGTTTATCCACTACTCCACATTCCCAGTAAGATGTGTTATTGTTGTAGCACTTAAAATATACTCGATCTCCCGAGTTATATTTGTTTCTTCTCGTGCATGTAGTGTTTCGGATAATTGCCTGTCTTGGCAACAGTTTATCAAACGCTGATTTTACCTTTCTGGCAAACATTAGATCAGCTGGAGATATGTTTGATGGTGTACTAGGATGTGGTGTGATCCTATAAACTTGCAAGAATTGTTGCAAAGCTTTTTCTGTTGGTGTTCCAATGGATTTCTTTAACGCTCGTTTTAGCGTGTCCACGAACCTTTCCGCAAGGCCGTTCGACCTTGGATGATACGGCGGAGTCGTGATGTGCTTCACTCGGAACGTGTCGCAAAATTCCTTAAACTCTGCGGATGTGAACTGCGTTCCGTTGTCAGTGACCAGTGTGTCTGGTACACCGAATCTTGCAAACAACTCGTGTAGGAACCCTATTGAGTTGTTCGTTGTTGGATTCCTGCAACGCATTACCTCCGGCCATTTTGTGTAACTATCCACTACAATTAAATAATAGTTTTCTCCTACTGGACCAGCGAAGTCCATGTTGATTCTCGACCATGGTTGGTCGGTTTTCGGCCAAGGTTTGTGTACTATAGGTGGGGATTTTGCTACTAACTGGCATCCTTTACATTTATTTATTGTTGCTGCTATGTCAGTGTCCATGTTACGCCAGTACACGTAGCTTCTCATTAACGACTTCATTCGATTTATCCCCGGATGTCCCGTATGGAAATCTCTTAACATCCTATTCTGCAATGTTTTGGGTATTACCACTCTCTCACTGTACAGTAACACATCGTTACATATGGAGAAAACTTCCTGCACCTTTGTGTCCGTTATAATTTTCTCTTTTATGTCCTTTATGTATTCGTCTTTCTCGGCTTCCCTTTTAATGTCCGACAAAGTTACGGGTAGTTTCTTAATGATGTTTGCTACCATATTTTTTACTTCAACATTTGTCCGAATTGCTGCAATGACTGATTCTTCCAGATTGTGTTTCTGTGGTATCAGTCTTGACAGTCCATCCGCATGGCAAATCTTTTTTTAATGCTAGATGTTGTAGCTGGAAATCGTAATTTAGTAAGATTGTACCCCAGCGCAGCAATCTATTTGCGGTGTATACCGGCAATCCTTTTTTTGATCCATAGATCGTGACTAACGGTTTATGGTCGGTTTCAAGTAAGAATTGTCTACCATATAAATATCGGTGAAATTTAGTCACGGAAAAGATTATGCTCAATGCTTCTTTTTCGATTTGTGAATATGCCCTCTCGGCTGGTATCAGCGTTCTCGAAGCGTGCGCTATTGGTTTTCTAGACCCATCCGGCATAATATGTTGAATGCATGCTCCTAAGCCGTAGGAACTAGCGTCACTAGCGACGACTATTTTTAATTTTGTGTCAAAGTGCGTTAAGAATAATTCGGATGTTAGTGCGCTCTTTATTTTGTCAAAAGCGGTTTGACATTCTTGCGTCCAGTTCCAAGGTGTATCCTTTTTAAGCAGATTATTTAAGGGGGCTCGCAAGTTATGCATTCCTTCAATAAAAGATTGATAATAATTTGCGAGTCCTAAAAAACTCTGCAAGGTTGTTACGTTATCAGGTGCTGGCATATTTTTTATTGCCGCAGATCTGTCTGGGTCTGGACGTCGTCCATGTTTGTTTATTATGTGTCCAAGATACTTAATCTCGCTCATACAAAAGTCACATTTACTTGCTTTTACTGTAAAGCCGAATTCTTGTATTCGAGTAAATACTTGTTTCAAATGTTCCTTATGTTCTTGTAGGGATTTGCTCCTGACAACAATGTCGTCCAGGTATGCACATGCGCACTCAATACCACTTAGCATGGTGTCCATCGCTTGCTGAAAAATGGCAGGCGCTACTTTGATGCCAAAGGGCAATCGGTTGTATTTGTATAATCCCTTATGCGTATTGATGCATAGTATTTTTGAGCAATTTTCCTCGACCGGTATTTGCAAATATGCGTCGCTCAAGTATATCTTAGAGAAGATATTACCACCATTTAACTTCGTGAATATTTCTTCTGGGCTTGGTAGAGGGTAAAGGTGATCTTTTAATAGGGAGTTGACCCCGGTCGAAAAATCTGCGCACACTCTAACTTCGTCATTCCTTTTCTTTACGTATACGGTGGGGGCTGCCCACTCGATGTGTTCTATTTTTGATAGAATTCCTGTCTGTTCCAATCTATCTAATTCTTTATTAATTTTTTCCAACCCAGCGAACGGAACGTTTCGCTTTTTTCTAAAAATTGGGCTGGCGTTTTCTTTAAGTTCAAACGAGGCCTTGAATTTATTACAGCGACCTAAGTTAGTCGTGAATGCTTCAGGAAATAATTCTTTTAAATCGTCTTTTATATTTACTGTTGTTGGAGAAGAACATTCTAGTTTTTTACAGAATGTATTGATTGGCTTATCCCATAGTCCAAATTTCTCAATTAAATCTATTCCAAACAGATTTTCACTATTTTCAGTACGAATATTTTTAATTTCTTCGTAATCCCATTTAATTTTATCGGAAGGACAACTTCTCCTTCAAATTTTATACCACCACCAGTTACCGTCCGGGCTGATTTACTCATTTTCATCATGGTTGGTTTTTTACCCAACTTTTTCCATGTATTCAGGTTTATAATAGAAATATCGGAGCCGGAGTCGAGTTGTAACTTTATTGGTGTTTTAAATATTTCCACTTTTACGTATTTTCGCCGATCTTTGTCTAATTTTGTATTTGATTTTGTTTGCTGTACTCTCTTTCTGGTGTAATCTTTATATCTGCAGCAATCGCTTTTGTGTCCCACCTTCTTACAAATGTAGCATTTTTTCTTTTTATAAGGACAATCTGATTCCCAATGCTTTTCTGCACATCTCTTACAGTTATATCTAGGAAGAGGCTTGTTATATTCTGTCCTATATTTATAGTTATTAGGATTGTAATATCCCGTTCATTTCGATTGCTTTTCTTTGTAAAGTTCTTGGTTGGTGTGTATGGTTTTCTAACTTTTCTTACATATGCTACTCCGGATTCTTCTATATTTTTGAATCCTTTTTTAGTGTAATGCCCCTTTCATAGTCCTCTGCTAGTTTCTGGAGGGTTAAATCTTGCTCAGATTCCAGCTTAGACAACACTCGTCTGCGTATTTCTGCATTTTTCGTGGAAACTAACCCTTGTGCGAAGATTAGACATTTAAAATCTTCTACCGTTAGTTCCGCAAGCTTAAAATTATCGCAGTTTTTATTGACAATTGATGCGTATGTCAAATAATCTTGGTTGTCCATCTTTCTTAGATTCATGCACAGCCATCTTTTATGAAAAAGAGATACATTTGGATTAAATAATTCTTTTAGTAATTTCACAGCTTCCATGAATTCTAATTCCGCAGTTTTTTTAGGTAATATGTAATCTATGAATTTGCTGTGTTCTGATGTACCCAATTCCCTGAGTAAGAGGCTCACTTTCTGGCTATTTGGCCAATTTTTTCAGTCCAGTTGAAAGACATCCTCGTATCTTGTATAGTATGCTTCAAAAGTCTTTCCTTCCTCCGGCACATAATTAAATGTGTCCATACTATTAAAGATAGTTGTATGGGAGAAATTAACACTGTCGACATTTTCTCGATTACTCTTTAGTAGTTCCAGTGTTTTAGCAAAACGTTCATTTTGTCTTTCCTCGCGGTCAGCTTGCGCCTGATTTTGTCTTTCCTCGCGGTCAGCTTGTGCCTGTAAAAATGGCATGAACATTTTTGATAAGTCTTCCATTTTTTTTTTTTTTCGAGTCACAATTAAAAAAAATGTATGCAGTACATTTAGTTCTTTGGAGTTTGTTTTTCTAGTATTTCAGTAATTAAAATACTCTTAAATTGAGATTTTTTTTTTCGTGACGTTTTACTGTATTATCCGTTATCCAGTGACAACTTTTTAAATAAAAAAAAAATCATTTTATTTGAGCTTTAATTTCTAGTTATAGTATTTCCTTTTAGTACCGCCGCCAAACAAATTATTAATTAAAAAATTCCTTTAGTTGTTGTTTTGCTAACGGGGAGCAGTAATTAGAATCCACTGGTGAACTTCTTTTTTTTTTCGTAGGTTACTTCCTTGCTTTTCGTAATACGAGTCTGACCTGTCGTTTTGCGACAGAACAAAATCCGCTTTTCGTTTGCAAGTTGGTCCTTTAGTAATACAAAACAGATTTGTCGTTTAGCGACAAAACAAAAATTCACTTTTACATTCGTTTGCAAGTCGGATTCCCAGAAAACGGCGTAAATTGTCGCTTTTGCTACGTTCGAGTTTTTTTTCTTTCACTTAATTGAAACTTTTCTTTAGCGTAAAATCCGTTTGCTCGTCAACACTTTGCATTGTACTTTTTTTTAATAGTTCTTCGTCAAACTGTTATATTTGACGCTTCATATCTCGTCGCCAACTGTTGTGGTTGCAAGGTTGAACAATAATTAGTGAGGAATACAATGAAGACGCAAACAACAAGGAGAATGCAATAATAAGTGTATTAAAGAAAAGGTATAGTTACAGTATGTACAAATGAAGGTGTCGAGTCAGAGAGTCTTGGTGGGAGGACATGTACGCTCTTCGGCGTCACTTCCGGTGGCAATTAGGTAACACACACTAAGGCCAACCTAGGCTTGCCATTTATAGTGTAACGTTATTCGTATATGCAAATGAGTGGTTGCCACCACAACAATAATCATAAAGAACATGTAATTACCAGACTCAATGATATAACACCAAGATATTTGTATATAATTATTTAACTTAAGACTAGCAAACAGTATATAGTAGTTCAATAGGAAATATATAGTTAGGCTTAGATATGTTGATTCTTAGACGATAGGTGAATATTATATTTGAGTGAGAAACTACAAATTTTGTGTGTACACATCTACTTAATTTTAGATGTAAGATATGCGCAAACTGTAGACATAGAATTAATTTTACTTCGTGATAACTACTCGCGCTACTACTATTAGTACTACTAAAATAATAAAATATAAAACTATTTAAAAATTAACTCGATACTTAAATGTGTTTTTAAAGTAAAATACAATCTAATGTAAAACAAACTATGCCTTTATAATGGTGGTAATATACATCTTAATTCTCATGCATTAATTTGTAATATAGAAAAATGAGCAAGCCTTGGCGATAGCTCACAAATGGACCAAGCGGTCCTACTGTAGACGGAAATGCATAAAGGAAGTGCTGGAAATGTAGACGAAATAAAAGACTTTACCAAGGTGGAGGTTACATGTTAGAGAGGAGAGGTGACACCGATGCACTATCAAATTATCGGTTACTTATCACCCACAAAAAGACCGAATATATGATGTTCAACTATGCGGATACAAGGTTAAAGGGAATGGAGGGAAATAAAATGAAACAAGTCGATGATTTCGAAGATCTTGTGTGACTGATATTGAACAGCATGAGAGACATGGAAGTTCGAATTTGTGTGGTTTGGGGTACACTGAATGAATTGAAGTATATTTTGAAATCAAACCTGATACAGTTTTTTAGATCACTAGTACAGAGTGTTTGGCTGAAAGCTCGACACTGACAAGAGACAATTTGGATGGGACTTACACTCGAATGTTGATGGCAATATTTGGTTATGCTTAGAGACAAAGATTAAGACTCAAACATACTATCAGTATTGAAAGTAAGACGAGTTAAGTTCATTGGACACACTTGTAGGACGACGGGACAGGTGGTACACCAGGTGCTCAACTGGGGACCTCACCATGGACAAAAGAAGACATATCGAAATATGTATGGGAACAAAACAACTTTTAATATTAAATGCATGAGAACAAATTAAGAAATAACACAGGATTGACAACGGAAGAATTGATGAAATTAATGGAAACACGTGAATAGTTGACGAAACTAGTCGTGATGTTTGAGCATGCTCGAAATAAAATGAACACGAATGAACTAAGCTCTACTCATCTATTGAACCAGATACTGTTTAACCAAATGCTGAATATATATATATATATATATATATATATATATATATATATATATATATATATGTACTGATTTATTTAATAATATAAGTATACGTAAATATATGATACAGACAGTAATATATATATATATATATATATATATATATATATATATATATATATATATATATATATGAACATTTGTCGTTGTTTTTGCCTTTGAATCCGCTTAATTGAAAACAGGAAGAATGTTGTTTTCTTAATATGGCTAATTTTATTTGATCCCCCCTCCAAATACCACAGACTTGGGTGGAATCGTCGTCGTTGGATTTCTACACAGATTCTTGTGGATTTACCAATATTTCTGAACCCCACACTATTTGGATTTCGTTATTGGTGACTTTCATACCCGTTTGAACTTTAAAACTTTTTAAAAAACTTTTTCAAATTTAGAATTTTGACAGTCCTCATCTGTCAACTTATCAATCTTTAATCTCCTCTGATGATAAGATTTTAATCTTTGAAAAGCCTGAGTTAAGGAATGAAAGAGAAGAAAAATAAATATTTTTTAACTAAATTTTATAGCACACCTGAAGATATTTATTTGCTTCCATTTGCAGGTCTAATTATTTTTAATTAACTTATCATATATATATATATATATATATATATATACATATATATATATGTATGTGTGTGTGTGTGTGTTTGGTATTTTATGAATTCTCTAGCGGTAGAATCAGTTTATACAAGTCTAAAGTCATCAATACACGGATTTATTGAGTATTCAAAAGAATATAAATACATTAGAAGGCGTATATTAGAGTTAGGATAGTACTACTGTCACCAAGAATACGACAGATAGGAATACTTCTGTATTTTTGCAGTGATGGCTTCTGCTGTATATAGTCTTGTAGTTGCCTATGTTAATTTGTTTCTTATTTAGCTTGCCTTATATTTCTTAATATTAATATTATATTAAGAATGTAAATACATCAATTTAGTCGTATAATATGATTCAGGAATTAAATATAAATTTTTCTTTGCAGCTCAACTGTCATACGTATATTTTATGCTACTATTAAGATTATGAAAGAAAAACGATAATGTTTTCGGAAACCTGATCCATTTATTGGTTTCAGTCTCCATATCTAACTGACTAAGTGCCGTGTCTGGCTATATATATATATATTCCCGAAACAGTTTTTCATGGTAAACAACTGATGATCCCTTAAAATAGTGTTAGAAATAAACTAATATAATAACTGTAAAAATAAATTGACTTACATGAGTGATTTTCCACTGGAAGACTTGTGACTATAAGTTTTTTTTGTTTTTTTTAAAAAAATGTTAATATAGTTTTAATGGTTGAGAAACTTCCGAGACTATATATATATATATATATATATATATATATATATATATATATATATCTGTAAATGGTGTATTTGGTCTTTTATTAAAGTTATATATGAGTGGAAAAATATTTCCATAGTAATTAGTTTTTTTGTTAGCATCCGTACTTATGTCGGGCAGTCGAAATTCACGATAGAAAACAAAAAAAAAGCGATCAGAAAAAAACAAATTCAACTTGAAATATAAAAAGAAAAACAGTTCCAGTTTTTTTGTAGCATTTATTTTTTTCTTACGAACTTAAACAACAGCCACACGGTCATTAACTAGGGAGAAAATCTCATTAGAAAGTTTCGAAAAGACGTGACCCAGTGCTCACAGTACAAAATTGACCTGCATCGAACGTCGGTGGAGAAATCCAGAAGCTCTGAGTCTTCGGTAGTAATGATATCTGGGCCAAAGAAGTTTTTGGTTGTAACAGTACACAACATGAATGCTAATATTATCTTAAACATAATTAGAAAATATGTTTCGCTAGGAACCACGGTTGTTGAAATCTCATACAAACAAATTCCAACCAATAAAAAATAAATATAATGCAAGAATATAACGAGAATAGTAAGTGTTTTGAATGGTGTCTTCGACTTTTTATTGCATTTTGTGATCATTATGAGAAAGGATGGCATATGTTAATTTGTATATAACCTTCGATGTATTATAATTCCAAATTATTTAATACCTGCATTCGGGACCAGAACCGTTGATAAACGATAAAAATATTCATTTTTAAACTCGGTTATTATTTACTTTTTCTATCCAATGCGTAACATATATGTTGGTGTAGGTGTTGAGGCATTTAATAGTCTACCAAAAGTTCGATTTATAATATTCCTGCCGATTCTGAAGATACCACAATGAAAAATATCAATGTATTTGTATGATTCAAATGTTTACTGTGAGTTATTTGAGATTGCTGGTTAACCTGGAGCAGCGGACATTCATTGAAATACCACTAAATCTTTTGCCACATTTATAGAAAAGGTTGCTGATGACGGCTGTGAGCCAGAAACACGTGGCTATAGCTTACTTTTATCTACGTATAAAATTAATAAAAAATATATATTAACGAAAAATACGTCCTATAAAGTTAAGGGCGACTAATTATGACATTTTCTGCATCTTAATCACTTATGAAGTGACACAATCGAAATAATAGTAAACAAAAAAACAACGTCGCTGCAATCACCAATAAAAATAATTACATAATAATAAATTAAATATTTAGGTGATAAAAATCGTACATATTTCTAGTGGTAAAGACGCTGGACTATAGACACCAATATCGAAGGTTCGATCCTTGTCTAAGTTTGCCATGCTGATGACGGCTGTGAGCCAGAAACACGTGTACATGGATTACTTTTATGTACGTATAAAATTAAAAAAAAAAATATATATATGAATATCTGGGCAGCATCTTCTCTTTCAGGCAAGTATTGTTGAATATAATAGACAACTCGTGTCTAGATATCCTTTGGTAGATCCTTTCAATAGTCCGAATTAGGATCTTAGTTTCGGATGGGAATTGGCTGATGAATTTGCCATAATTTATATCTGTCCTCCAAGTACTTTCGAACCCATCTAGGTCCATCTTCAGGGGGAATGAGGCTAATCAGTCTAGACCATGTGTAGTATTTATAGAAAGTGTTTGGCGAAACTATTTTAGAGCAATAAACATTTTATTACATATATTATAGTATATGTATATGTATATGTATTATGTATATATATGTATATATAGATATATAGATATATACATGTATATATATGTATATATATGTATATATATGTACATATATACATGTATATATATGTATATCTGTATGTATATATATATATATATATATTTATATGTATATATATATGCATATAGATATATGTAAATATATGTATGTATATTCATATATATATATATATATATACATATATATTCTATGATCATAGCACAATATTACTTTATTTTTTTTTACTTTACCCTTCTTTTAGTTTGGCCTATTAATTGAGTCGGAAAAGGCTGACATTTACAAAAACTTGCTTAATTAGTATATTATACGCATAGTTTACATTTAATTACAATCAGATATACGTATTTTAAGTTTTTAAGAAGGTTTTCTCTACATGGAATATTTAGAGCACGTAGATATTCGAACCATTATGCGTAACGTCGACTACTTCTATTGTCTTTCCTGGAGAATTTTATAAATATGATAATTTATTTCATAACAATATGATATATTTTAAGCGTTTAAGGGAGTTATGCTATCATAGCAACTTCTGCGTGCATTTAGAGATTTGGGAACACTTTCATTGTCATACGCAATAGATTTTACATAATAATTTACTTTTAGATTCTGTGTAGATTCTTCGGCCTTTCTTTGTAAAGGGAACACAGAAACTTCACACACACATACCCATAGATATTGAGTTATATATATATATATATATATATATATATATATATATATATATATATATATATATATATATATATATATATAATGGAAGCATTGTTCATTCAATTCAAAAAGCCCAACATCAACCATGCTCGTTATGAGGGGTGCGAACAACTGAATTGAATTATCTAAAAAACTAGACACACAGACAATATATAGAAGTTTTTATTCTAGATATATAATAACGTAAGACGAGCCACATGAAAATGACTTTAAAAGAATATCCCAACGAAAATGAAAAACCAAAAAAGCAAATTGAGACTAACTTTTCTTTTAAATTCAATTTGTCTTCATTGTTTTCGTATTAGCATAGGTGAGTTATCGTTTTGTGTTAAATGTTCAGTAGTTATAGATTTAACTATAGACACGTGCAGATATAGATACACACATATCATATATACATATCTATCTTATACTAAGACTATATATTTCCATACGTATGTGTATCAGATAAAGTATGCATGTATTTACATACATACATACATAAATTCGTAGTAATTTCTGAGAAATCTTTATTTTTAACTATTCTCTTAGAAGCAAGTTTATTTTTAGACACACAATTCGACCAGAAACATATTTGTTTCTTTTTACCATTCTTACAAATGATGTTCTTTTTATGATCATTTCTTACGTCTCTTGTGTTCCAAAAGAGGACAAGTACGAGTAACGCAAAGCAAATTAGATTTCAGTTGCTGTTTATGGTTTCGTAATAGGGAAACACAAAATAATGCATGAAAGTAAATAAATAGAAGTAGAAGCAAAACAACCAACACTGCATTTAAAGTACTTCTGGCCAATTAAATATCTTATTTCGTAAGCACAACACGGAATAAATACAAATTAAGGACGATAACCTCAGGTGTTTTATTTATAACTTAATTATAATATCGAAATTAGAAAAGGAACATTTAATATATGATATAAAATAAAATATAATATGTAAAATAAAAATTGATAGAATCAGAAAAGCAAAAATTAGTTTGGCTTATTTTTGATATCGAGAAAAAGAAAAAGAAATCTTCGGTAATAATTTTTGAATCATACACACAAAATAACACCCCCCCTCTCTCTCTCTCACACACACACACACATATATATATATTATATACATACATATATATGTATATATATATATATATATATATATATATATATATATGTACTTATATGTGGGTCTCTTAGCGATCGATTTTAATATAATTCTCTCTCTCATGTATATATATATATATATATATATATATATATATATATAACAAAGTGCGTCTGTTGAAGACTACATATACCCTACAGTCGTGGTTTGCACACTCTGTAATTACGATCGGCGATGCTATTTATGAACATAAAAGAAAAGAGTATACTATTACATGACTCAACATGGAATGTTATAAGGAGATATAATATTTTATGAATCGATGTTTAGTATTTACTTTCACACTGCGCTATTATAAATGTAAATACTGAACTGAATACTCAAGTTAATACTGAAGTGAGTAGATATAAGTAGTAAGCTATGAAAATATATGTATGGCAATTAAGATAGGCAGGGGCTTGTGCGTTTCACCCTTGTAGGGAATCGTCAGACTAAAATAGCAAGCAAATTCTTACACACAATAAACTTTACTTTAGGTTAACAATAGATAAATAACTAAAGTAAATTAACACCTAAAAATAGAAATACAGCACGCACGTGTACAAATAAAGTAACCTATTAATCCGACACAAAACAGAACAACGGTATAAAAAGTGAAATCAGCCGAAACTCTATCATTGGCTAATGGAATCATAAACCCGTGGGAAGAAACATCAAATAATTTGATTGGTTAGCTTGCTCGACAAAACACACATGTATATATATATATATATATATATATATATATATATATATATATATATATATATATATATATATACACTCGGTAACACACATCCTATGCATTTTAGCCTGTCGATTCCTTACGGAGATAACACACAATGTCCTATATCCTATATGCAAATATTGCCTGTAATGAAGCAGCATTTATATATAGAATTATTCACTCTCAAACTGGCAGTAAATCAGAATTCATGTAATTGACTTTTCCAACTTAGCGTAATGGAGCAGCCCAGCTTCCATATATACTGGCTTTTCGATTACTTGAGTCTTTACTTATCTTGCTGCTCAACTGGTCGTACAGTCGAGCTTTAAGTATCAACTTCTATATTGCGCTATGAACAGAATATAAGGATCCTGAAGATTGAGAGAAGTACCTCCTCAAAGCAGGGATCTCTGCTAGCTCAGCTCGGACTTCTGCTGCCACGTTTGCAAGGTAAAAGCTGACAAAGAACTTGCAAATGATGGATGAGGCAATGGGTAAAATGCTGGGTACTACGACAATGGGATAAGAAGCTAAGGAACTATCTTCTGATGTAACTTATGCTAAGGCACCAGCAGCTAAACTGCCCAGTTCTATCTTGAAAAGACCCTCAACAATTCAGACAATCTAGAATTGATTGGGAAGTATTCACCAAAATGACAGATATGCCGATATCTCAGGCAAGGATTCAGCTATAAATCCCGCTGATGAGTCCGTCTACACTCACTCTAAATTCTTCACCACTGAGCCAGACAAGCTAATAGGAATGATAGAGGCATGAGCCACTCAAAGGTCCAATCCCATCGTACATCGCCTTACTTTTGCCTCCATGTCACAGGGTGAGACTGAGACTATACAGAACTATTTTGTCAACATCTGGGCCACAGCCCTGAACTTCAACTTTTTATGTCCGCTTTGTGAGCATGGCCTGTCTGATATGTACATCAAGGACCAGCTCATCAGGGTAATAGCAAACGATACTCTCTAAGCAGACCTTCTGGCCTCAGCTAGAACACTTAAAACTCTCGAACAAAATGCCCGCCATTCTGAAGCGTTCGAATCGGCATTGAGAGACCTAACTTCAATGACTGACACCTCCGACATGGCTATTGCACGGATATCTACGTACCGCAAGCAAAAAACAAGTGTTCAAGCTTATAAATGTCATGTTCGTATCAGCACCTCCGCTAAACGCGATAATAATTTTCAAGCTTGCATAGGTTGTGGTAGCCATCATCATAGTATCACAGGAACAAGCTCCTGCCAGTTAAAATGTCCAGCGTGGGGTCAAACATGCAGCACTTGTGGGAAACCTAACCACCTTCCAAGAAGGCGCCGAGCAAGGAAACTCTGTATTGGGATTGATGAAGCTCCTATGGATTCTCTTATCGCTCACATCATATTTAACAAGACAAGCGAATATCAAATAGCAGAAATAGATGTGTATGTTTTCCCATCTTAACCAAATCCAGATTCCAGACAAGCGAAGAATATCTCCGATGACTACTGAAAAAAAGTAGCAGATGTTCCTAGTAGTAGTGGGGTCACTATATGTTTAGGATACCAAAGCATTTGTTTAATATGGGGCTCACAATGAATAACTTAGTCGCATAAATAAAAATCGTTCGGACTGTGGAAGATTTCACACTTGTGTGTCAAGGATGGTTACCTGTGAAATTCAGGGTTTGTGGAAGAACAACGAAGTAATCTCTTTACATATGTGATGGGATCCAGCGACTTAATTTCAGCAACGCAGCATGCATTGGTGTGGGAATGCTGCCTGAGGATTTACCAAACCATGCTGAAACATTTTCAACCTAAGCAAATATCGCAATACAACACATCGAGTAGGTGAATCAATTGCCAAGTTGTCCCAAAGGCCTACTCTTTTCCCTAACGAAAGAAACCATTGGTAGACTTAAGGATTGGCCCCTAGAGCATTTTGCCAAGACAACATTAAAAAAACGATGGGATGTTCTCATCTATGTCCGGTCCCGCCGGTGAATATAACCTTAAAGAGGGAGCGGTTCTAAAAGCCAGACACACCTAATTCCTGTGTCTGATCATTTCAAGGAGCAAGTACGACTCGCATTTAGGGTGATGTTAAAAGAGGCATTCTTACCCCGGTGACCGTTGGTACCCCTACCGATTGGTGCGGCACTATGCTAATCACTGCAAAATAGATGGGAAACCAAAATTAACGGTTTGCTATCAGCATTTGAACTCGCTGTGCAAACGAGAGACACACCACAATAACTAGCCATTCCAATTGGCATTACAAGTACCACCCAAAACAAACAAAAAACTGTCTTAGATGCAATGGATGGTTATTATTCAATCCCTCTAGATGAGGAATCTCAGTGAACTACTACTTTCATTACGGAGTGAGGCCGTTTGATGTATCTCCGGATGCCTCAGATATACTATGCCTCCGGTGATGCATACACACGTTAATATTATATTAAGAATATTCCTTGCAAAGTAAAGGTCGTCGATGATACGCTGCTTTTTGACAACAGTATAGAAGATGTCTTCTATCATACATTTGACTACCTATCAACTTTGCCAAGATGTGGTTCAGTTTGGAGACCTTCAAATAACATCATCAGGAGTAGCCCCTTCCGAGAATTTACTCAATGCAATTGCCAACTTTCCTATCCCAAAGAATATAACTAAAGCAAGGTATTGGTTGGGATTAGTTAACCAAGTAGCCTGGGCACATTTCCTAAGCCTCATGATGTCTCCCTTTCGAGACCTTGTCAAACAAAAGTCATGCTTTATTTGGAATCAGGATCATTTTTCATATCAAGGCAAATCATTATTAATTTGGTAACAAAAATGTGTAACGACGTTTGATATTAAGAGAGTAACCTGGCTTGCTCCAGACTGAATTAAAGAAGGCATGGGTTTTCTGCTATTACAAAAATGGTATGTTCCACTGAGAATGCACCGGTATGTTCTCCTGGGGGCTGGCACATCGTATTTGCTGGCAGCAGATTTTGCGCCAATATGCACCTATTAAAGGCGAAGCAGCAGCAATCGACTGGGCATTAGACAAATGCCGTATATTTATTATGGGCTGCCCTAACGTAATAGTAGTAACATACCACCAGCCTTTAATACGAGTATTCTGCGACAGGGACCTAAGCAAGATTCATAACTCACGCCACTTTAAGCTTAAAGAAAAATCACTAAGCTATTCTTTACGATCCAACACTGCCCAGGAAAGTTGCATCATGGTACCGATGGCGTCCATTATATAAATTCTGATTAGCTACCAATCTGAGAGTGAATAATTCTATATATTAATACTGCTTCATTCAAGCAATATTTGTATATAGGATATAGGACATTGGAGCCGATAAGTGTTAATTTGATCATGTATCTCCCCCTCCTCTCAGTACGCCAATGGTATTTGGGGAAGAATGAGTACCTTCTAGCCTGCTTGATACTGAGGGAGTAACCTAGACAATGCCAGGGCAGATTTCACTGGCATTAGTTTAGCAGTGTTATGTAGTGTTGGGTGCCTCAACGAAGTCATCACGTCTCCTCTGTTATGCGGTAATGGTGTACCAGGTGTATGGGAATCCCAATGCGTTGCATTGGAAGATTCAGGCAAAGCACTAGGAATAGGGACTGGAATTACAGGTGTTGCAATTTTTCTGATGAATATGCGGTTTCGCACAGTGATACTGCCTACCCCATCAATCCTGATCCGATACTGACGGTTAGGGAGAGTTTCGACAACAAAACCTGTTGTGCCCCATCAACGATTGTTTGCACGTTGTATTGATACTCTTTCTCATTCTTGGAGTGGGCATAAAGTATGCGGTGTGCGATTGTACTGCTTGGTGAGGTGAGCATTCGTTGAGATAAGCTCATCTCACGCTTCTTAGCTGCAGCTATCCATTTTGCATGTGGTTTATATAGTGTGGGTTGTGATGGTATGAAGTCACGAAGTAGGCGGTGGAGCAAGTTTTGTGCTGGGGATAAAACCAATGCCCTCATATGCACAATCATTGCTCCAAGTCAGCCGCCTTAACCACCTGTATTCACCTGAGCTTAAAATTGGCCCTTCCAGCAGATAGTGATGGACCTTATTTACATCAGACACATTGCATACCTTATCTGTGCAGACAAACTCACTAACTGGATTATTTTGTATCATCTTAAACCAGGTCATGCCATTACCTCAAAACTAATATTTATTTGTCGGAAAGTATTCCCCACATATAGCACCCCAGAATAACTAAGTAGCGATGGTGGCCAACCTTTTAATTCCAACATGTTTCAGCAGTTCCTCAATACATGGTGTGTGAAGTATAGCGAGTTCTCAGTGGCATATCCTCAATCTAATGGTCGAGAACAGCTTGCTGTAAAAACAGCAAATAGGATAATTTATGGAAATACAGGACCTCAGGGCTAATTGAATGATGACAGTGTTGCCAAAGCCATCCTGCAACATCGCAACACCTCTATCCAAGACATTGGTCTATCCCCAGCACAAATCTTGCTTCACCACCTGGATTGGCTGAGATTTCCCAGCTCTACTGACACAGCTGATTACTCTACGTATAATTTCTTCTTAGCGCACTCCTTTTCACAGATTGTTACTTTCCCGACACGCTCCCTGATCGTGTGGACCAGTAGGCTTCACTTCTTGACCTATTATTGACCTCACTGCCCGAGACTTGTGTGATGAATGCCTATAACCGCTCAGGAACACCGATCACATTGTAGTAATAATTGATCTTACTAAAAAAATCTCGTCTCAATTCTTCAGCAATCCCCGCTCTCCTCAATGGTTAATTTCGAAATGTGCAGCTGCTATTGCAATGAGGCAGCAAGCATTCCGACAATTCGTCCGCCATATGTCAACTGCGAATAGACATAAATGTATAGAGTGAAGAAATAATTGTAAAAAGGTGATAGATGAAGCAATATGTATATATATATATATATATATAAACATAGATGTATATATACATATATGTGTATATATACATATATATTTACATATATATATATATATATATATTAACATTTATGTATATATATATATGCGTATATATACATATATATTTATATATATATATATATAAGCATATATGTATATACATATATGTGTATATATATACATATATATTTACATATATATAAACATATATGTATATATACATATATGTGTATATATACATATATATTCATATTATATATATATATATATATAAACATATATGTATATATACATATATATTTACATATATATATATATACATATATAAATATAGATATATACTTTTCTAAGATTGGTAGAACAAAATCTAACAGATTGCTAAATCATTTTATATAGTTTAAATTTTTTA
Source organism: Sepiola atlantica (assembly GCA_963556195.1). NCBI lineage: Eukaryota > Metazoa > Mollusca > Cephalopoda > Sepiida > Sepiolidae > Sepiola > Sepiola atlantica. The sequence goes on along the minus strand of OY744518.1, from coordinate 159,932,409 downwards.
AAATGATTAAAAAAATTAAAACTAAATCCATAATATTTATTTAATAATAGTGTTAGAAAATATTAAATCAAATCAACATCATACCGTCGGTTTTTAGTTGGTGAGTTTTCGAATATATATATATATATATATATATATATATATATATATACAATAATATTTTTTAAATAAATATTAAATATTTAAAATACCTAGAGACATCGATGTTTCATGCTAACGCAATCCTCAGTCTAGGAACTAATTTTCAACGGTCGGTGGGCGCGAACCCCGAACACAAATCGCCACTGATTCGTAGTCGGTGATCTTAACCAAAGGGCCATCGCAAATTAATTAGTAAATGTAGAATAACTTTAACTGTAAATATCGACACGTGGCCGTCATTTACCAGGCAGCTCAGAGTGACCTTCGAACCGGTGTTCGGATCTCGCATATAGCTATTAGTACTGCTTGTTATTAAAGCTACTCGATAGTGCCCAGCCCTTGTGGGAAGGGGGGCTGATAAACAATAATATTTTTTAAATAAATATTAAATATTTAAAATACCTAGAGACATCGATGTTTCATGCTAACGCAATCCTCAGTCTAGGAACTAATTTTCAACGGTCGGTGGGCGCGAACCCCGAACACAAATCGCCACTGATTCGTAGTCGGTGATCTTAACCAAAGGGCCATCGCAAATTAATTAGTAAATGTAGAATAACTTTAACTGTAAATACCTATATATATATACATGCATATATATATAGTTATAGATACATACATATTACGGATGTGCACCGATCTTTTTAATAGCACACCCATATTTTTAATAGTATTTTAATAATGGCAGGTTACATGTTTTGTCATGTATGCGCACATTACCACGCTCCCACCGCCGTAGGCTTCAAGAGGTTCATGATGCAGCGAGCTGGACGCATAGTAGGTATCTATATAAATATCGCATACTCAAAAAGTACTAGCGCGGCAAAAGGATTATAATGGCCAACGTTTGTGCGACAAGACGATCACTCCTTGAGTATCGCTTACTATGAACCCGGTGAGAGACATAAAGTACAATGATCAGTAATCTCGTAAACCGCAGGTGTTATTGCGGAGTTTTCTTCCAATCAAGATACCTGTCTAAACGAATGCAAAAGATTTCTCTCATTGTGGTCATGCTTTATACCCATGGCTGGGACCCACGTTGCTGAGCACCAGACTTTATTCCACACGCCGATGGGTTATTAATGTATTAGAAGATACGGCCTATACTCATTCTTTTTCTGTCAGGGTTCGCTCAAGAACCATAGTTTACAAGGCAGTAGGGACTCAGTTTTGCGACGCTGAACTCGAACCGACGTTGTTCGGGATTGAATGGAGGTTATTACTATGTACTGATCCTGTTTTGACCCCTAACCGAATGAGAAGAAGCTGCAATTTTGAAAAAACTTTCTGAATTGATGGATCAGTGTCTTCTGCATATGATTTAAATTTACTTAAATCGGATATAGGTATTTGAGGTTTTATAGAGCTACTGTCACATAAGGCAACTTAGAAGTGGGAGCATGTAGATATTCGGCACATAGAGGGTAACATAGAGATTCGGAGCCATTAACTTGGTCTACCCTAGAATATTTTATACTTGTGATTTAAATTCCATAAGAATTTAATGTATATATATGAAGATTTTATAGATTTATGCCATTATAGCTTCCTTAGGTGGGTACTTAGAGATTCTTTAACACTCACATTGTCTTCCCGGTAATTCTTACATCAGTATACACTTTTACATCTTATCTAGATTCTCTTACCTTTATATAGGTAACCCACAAACATTCACACAAACATACACATATACATACATGCATACACATACACACACACACACCCATATATATATATATATATATATATATATATATATATATATATATTTATATATATATACACACGCAAACACATGAATCTACACTCGATCAGCATAACGGATATATGTGTAAACATAAAAGTATACATGCATATACACAACAATACTCTGAAAGATATATGCTTTGTAATCTATACTTGCTTTTTCTATGCTGACATTACTAGCGCACGGCGGGTTTTTAGGCAAATTTTCTGTAATGGAAGACAGGTATGTGTTATTTTTAACGTCCGTTGAGCGGAACGTTTCATTCCTAATTTCACTCAGAATGGGTTGTTGAACTCTACTATCCAATCTCATCGTCGTCCCGCTCACGTAGTCGGCACTGCAACCACATTTAAAATTCTAAATTATATTATTTATATGGTGTGGGGTAAAACGTCTCTTCGAGAGGATGCTAATAAAGGTTTTGTAGAGAACACAACGCGGATATTCGAAGCAAAACAGCAATTTTCAACTGCTGAGCTGATTTGCTTGGCGAATTTCTCACTTTACCTAACCAAGGTAAACGAATTAAAATCGTACATTTAGTCACCGTATTTGGTTTTATTTCAGAAAAAATATTTATTTATCTCTTGTTATGACTGACCTAATTACATCAAGTGGATAGCCATTATTGGACGAAGTATTCGTTATAGTTTTTATTTCTTCGTCCAATTTTGATTTTTGCAAAAATCATAAGGACTCTGTGTGTTAGGCACCAAATTAAGTTTACGTTTCGTTTCTTAGGACAAAATAAAACCACAGCGGGTAAATAGTCATGTAAACGTAGGTTTACCGTACATTGATGTAAGGTACCTCGAGCCCATGGACACATCGTCTATTTGCCTATACATTACATCGTTAAAACTGAATTAAACGACTATATTTGCAAATTAAATATGCTTTCGGGGATGGAAGGAGACAATAACTGGCTACGATATAAAAATTAACACAAATATCGATTGTTTCCAAAATAGGGGCACAAGTAAATAGGTTGCTAATCTCATAGGAACACATACATTTATTAGCAACCTTAGAATTTTTATTGTGATTTTCAAAATTAAATTAATCTTTTTAGCAGTATTTACTATAGTACGTCAATACTTGCTGTAAAATATTAAAGATCTACTTTGTAACCTTCTGCTGTGATGGCCCTACCACAGAGAGAATGGGCCTTACTGAGATATCCGCTTTGTGAGGTTTTGTAATCCATATAAACGTGGGCGGATAGAGCCCGAGAGTCTGATCTCACTGGTTACATCGGAAGGGAGTACACCGCTTTTCACCCACTTAACCGGTTATTTCTGGAATTTAGTTTATAACGAAGTTGTTGCATCATGAGTGCCGACAAGGCCCAATTTGACAAATTTTTCTATGTCGTTTAATATCAACATTTTTTGTCGACGTAGTCTTGATGGTGTAGTACAACACCCCCTGAACTTTTATCTGGTCTGGCTATTACCAATTACTTGTTTTGTCGTAGAGTTATAATGACGGCAAAATGTTCTTTGTGCAATTTAAACTCTGAATGGGATACTGGTGTACTCGCATAGCTGTGAGCATGGCCATTCAATCTAGCCTTTAGGTCCTTTACTTTCGTCTGAGAAGCAGGTGGAAGTCTAACTGCTTGAGAATTGAACATTTCAAATTCTGAAAAACCTTTTCACTTGCTTTCATTTGCTTCAAAACTCGCCGTGCACTAGCAATTTCAGCATGGACTCCTTCACCATTCTTAGTCATGCTCACTCATTATACTATCTAAAAATATTGGAGACGATCCACGTTCGTTTAAAATGTCCCCCCCTGTATAAACAAAGAGAGTATCTACTAGACGTGATTAGTCTCTAAGATACATCCGTCATTGTACATATACCATAACATTGTTTTAATATTTTTTCTCTCTATTTCCTCTTCTCACCGCCTTCTTTTAAATTCCTCCTTTTTTAAATCCCTCGATTAGGCTTTGTTAAGAGAGAGCGAAACCTGTCGGCTGGCTTTTTTCCTTGATTAACTTTTAATCATGAACGATAACATTCGTCTTCCCTACATGCTTGCGATAATTTAAATACATACACTACACCTATATATATATATATATATATATATATATATATATATATATATATATATATATATATATATATATATATATATATATATATATACCCGTCACAGAACGAGTAAAATATTTCCGCGGACTGATCAGTTTTATACCATTCGCAAGTCCTGCCCCTTACAAGGATATCATGATACTGAATCTTATGTCTAGAATTCACTGATGTTTAACCGACTTTGCATTAAACTAAATTAAACTAAATATAGCACAGATTCTGATCCTTTATTACGAGAAGCTGAGTTCCCAAATTCATAATGATCGGTTAATAAGTTTAGGAATCAATACTATACATACAAATATATGAACATATTTCCAGTTGTTTTCGAATCCATTGATACATTCATTTTCATGTCTTCACCACTCCCTTTACACTCGCCCCAAGTATATAAAACATAACTCATTAGTTTCACCCCATGTCTACTGTGGATGTTACATATATAAACTTATGTCCAATTGTGTTTTTAACCTATTCGTATATTAATTTTCAAGGTGAGGCGTTCGGACTCATTTGCCCCTCTAACTAATCAACCATAACGCATTAAACTACGTCACATGCATACTATCTAAGTTGCAAATTTATTTAAATATGTCTATCTTAACATATTTCATGTTCTTAGATTTAATAGCAAAATGAACACACAATCAGTTCCACGCAAAAAAAGCTGTCGGGACTCTTATATTAGTACACATTCTGGGTGTCGTCATAGTTTTGAGACGAAGCAGTTGGATTGCAACTAAGTGAATTTATTTTAATAACAATCACAAACACTACCACGAATCTAATTTGATTTCATTCGGTGTGGGGGGGCTAAGTGGCTAACGGCACCGACTGATCACCTGGGTGTGCCAAGTTCCAATCCAGTTCTGTTGCACATTAAGGACTCAATGCTTTTCTAGAAAGTATTCTTACTAGAAAGTTATCAGGGAAACCAATGCCAACTATAAAATAACCTGATTCATTAGAAATGCATGAATGAATTTAATTTGAAAATACGTAATCTATAACATATCTATTAAGACGTTCTTCTTTAATACTTAAACATCATGAGTCTCTTTACTTCTCTATTGTTGTTATCATACTCACTAGGAGTTTTTACGCAAGTAATTATCAATGTTTGGTCACTGAACATAGCCAGTTGTGTTCTCCTGGAGTCTGAGTGACAACACATCTCCTTAGATTTCCAGCATTCTCCACCTTTTTTGGTAACAACTGCAAATGAGTTTGCGTTATCGCGACAGCCATTTTCAATTGATCGCTCGCTAGCATCGCCCGTTTGTATTTTCTTGAAATTAAGTGACAATAAGCCTTCCCAAGGTTAAAGCACTGTCGCACTTTTCGAGTACAGGTTTGGTTGGTGCTCTGCTTCTTCGGTATTTAAAACCTCCTTGAGCATTCGCAACATTGTGTGTGCTATCAGACGAGACCGGTGCCACTTTTAATAATGATAATAATAACAATAACAATGATAAGAAGAAGAAGAAGAATATTTATTGTAATAATAATTCTAATTTATATTCATGTCTTTTTTGTGTAAAGATACACGTATGTAAATTTAATGGCGATGCTAATAAAAAGGCCACCCTTACTCTATCTAAATACATGTGATTTAAATTTGATAAAAATTAAGGGGGTGATACCCTCATAGCACCCTTTGCGATTGACTTAGAGATTCGGGAACACTTCCATTATATTCCCCCGTAAATTTTACATAAGAATACACTTTTATATTTTATGTAGATTCTCTAACCATTCTTTCTTAAAAGAACACACAAACATGACAGACACACATATACACACACACATTAATTTTATCCGCTCGCATGTTTTTTCTAGGTCGGGAGCATGATAACATAATGAACAAACTGCATAAATTGACCCCACCGCGCAGGGAGATTAAATTACTCAAGGATTATATCCTGACGAACGAACACAACGCCCTCCCATCAAAAGAGGAGTTAATGCCTGGGAGGATGATATCATTAAACAGAATATATTGTACATATTCACGACCCCCTAAAAAGGGAGAAAATCATCGTTGGACGATGATATCGTGAGAAACGAACATATACTATACTGTAACTGCTCAAAAAGAAGAGAAGGTAATGCCCGGGAAGAAGTATTATGAGAAATGAAAATATACTACACAAACTCCCAAAAGAGAAGATAAAGCGTCGGAGTATCCCCCCCCCCCCCACACACACACACAAAAAAGGATGTTGTTATGCCTGGTCAAAAATATCATCTCCAAGATATAAGCAGGAGGTAATATCTGGGATTATCACCCCATAAAAGGAGAAGGTAATACCTGCGAGTATGGTATGGCAAGTTTTATTGTACACGTAGAATGCGAAATGTAAAGTTGGCTGAAAAATATAGTCGCTATCTTTATAAACAAAGAGAAGTATGCAAGCTAAGGAAGAACGATAAATTCGTTTCAAATATTTTTAATTAATAAAAACATGTTTATAACAGTGATTAATCGTTCTTCCTTAGCTAGCCTCTTACTTGACGTGTTTAGATGGCGACTATATTTTTCCGATCTAATTTATATTTTGGTGTTTCACGTGTACGATGAAAATTGATATAACTTAGGCTTTTTAATGTTTTCTTTTGTTTTGTTTTTTACTAAAACCTGGTTTAAGTAAAAAAAAGTATATAAGTTAATTATGAGTAATGGTGAAACTTATTTCACTTTAAATAATTTACGTGACTGAAATAAGAATTACCGCTAAATGAAAGGGAAAATACCCTTTTTCCTTAAGAGGAGGGATTTAGTAAAAAAAAGTCAGCATGCCTGTTTTTTTTTATTTATTTAATATTGGAAGGGGGCGAGAAATTTATTAAGAAGTGAAAGAAAACTTTAAATTAAAAAAAAAGATTACAATTTAAACAGAAAGTCCAATTTTATTGGTTTTAATTTTAAGTAAAAACGTTTTTATTTCAGACTTTATATTCGTATATATTCCCCTTTTTTATTCCGTAAATAAATCATCGTCGCTAGAAAAGGGGATTGATGACGACGCCAAATTTTATTTTTTATTATTTAAAAGTAGTGCCCTCTTCCTTTGAGAGAGAGGAGCGATCGATAGAGAGAGAGAGAGAGATAGAGAGAGAAAGAGAGACAGAAGCCAACCCGTCCTTTTTTCTGTGAACTCGGTATATCTTTCTAGCTTGCTAACACATATTACTTTCATCTAAATTATCTCCCTTGATATTTTAAGAATGTTTTTTCGTAATATATTAATTTTTAAAATTAAATTACTTACATTAATAACTATTTATTTACACACACCCATTGTAGATACACAGGGAAAATCAAATAATATACTCATAAGTTAATAACAACATACATTAATTAATTATAGACGGTTAAAAAAGAAGTTATGCAAATTAGACATATATTTGAATGTATATATGTGTTTATTTAGTACCATATATACCGTTTGTGAAAAATACTCTTGTATTATTGAATAAAATAACATACTCCCGTTTTGATTCTAATATGGGATTGAGAAATAAAACACTTTCGCATTTGTTCAATCATATATTTATATATACTAGCAAATACATGCTCCCTCCGGTCGCATATTTTTGGTAGGCTGAAGCGTCAGAAATGACGCTAGTATGTAATTTGGGTGGAGCTTTTAATCACTACAATTAATTAAAATAATATATTGCACATGATAAATAACAACATTAATAAAAAGAAAAATTAAGTTTGCATTGTTATCGTCTGCTCGCTTTTCTTTCAACCCAATCGTTTTGCGCCAAATCCATGTAAGAATTTACAAAATAATAAAGAATAATAGTTTTAGTTTTTCAAAGAGAAATAAGAAAAGTGTACCTAAAATAAAATTAACAATAAAAAATACAGCGAATACGATTCTAAAAACAGTTTTTTACTTGCCCAGTAAAAGGTTCCGCCCCAAGTCATCGTCTGCTCCCTTTTCTTTACACTCAATCGTTTTGCGCCAAATCCACGTCAGAATATACTAAGCAATATTTTATGTATTTCAAAGCGGAAAAAGGTGTACGTAAATTAAAATCAACAATTAAAAAAAACAAAATACAGCGAACACTATTCTAAAATCAGTTATGTAGTTTTCCAGTACAATTTTTTTTTTGTTGACAAAAAAATAAATTCATTATAATGCGTGTGTGTTTTTTAAATAGTACCTTTTAAATAAATTATTATTTTAATTAAACAATTTCATTCAATAAATTTGTTAAAATCAACAATTTAAAAATCTAAATACAGCGAACACTAATTTTCAAATCGGAAAAAAAGGTGTATCTGAAAAGTATCAATAAAACAATCAGTACTCTTTTACCGCAGGACCCGCGATAACTTTCGAAAAAAAAGTTTAGTTAAACTAAATTCTTTATAATGTGTGTGTGTTTATCAATTATTATTTTAATTAAACAATTTGATTCAATAAATTTGTGTTTTAAAACATGTTGGCCAATAAGATTAAGAAAATAAACAAACTCAGAACGTTTTAATAAAAAAGTAACACGGTTAAATGCCAGCAGTTTGTTTACATTTGAAATAACGCTCCCGTTCTGAGGGATGTAATCGTTTCAATGGATTAACAAACGCTGTTCAATCAATTTGACGTAACTAGGTAACTGATTCATTATAATGTGTGTGTGTTTTTTTTAAGTAATTTTTAAATCAATTATTATTCTAATTAAACAATATAATGGATAATAAGATTAAGATAATAAACAAACTCAGAACGTTTTAATAAAATAAATCAGTAAAGTTTTAACGCGCCCGTTTAGAGGGAGTAATGCTGTTTAATCCGTTGGACGTAGAGGAACGCGCCCGTTCTGATGGAGGTACGCTGTTCAATCAGTTGGACGTCGAGGAAATAACTACGTAACTCATTTTATAAATAAATAATTAAATAAATAATTATCATTTATAAGTAAGATTATTAGCGAGCAAAATAGCGTAAATACATGTCCAAATCTGAAGAGAACAACCATGAGTGTATATTTGCGAATACTAATTTATTAGAAGTTCAAAAGCAATTCATTAGGTAAATTGGGAAATGCGCATAGAGTTTATATCGTTTTTTTTTAATAGTATATAATGAAGCTGGCGGAATTTATAAATAGTCATAGTATTCTGATGGAGTTTCGGTTTCAGACAGACAGACAGACAGACAGACAGATACATACACTCCATTATTAATAGATATATACAAATGCTTAGATATATAGGGGCGTTAAAAAGAGACAGACGGAGGGCGTTACATATTAAATATACCAACAATGTTTACTTACATTTTATTGCATAAAAAAGTGGCCAATAGATTATTTGATGTCATTTCTAAAATTAGTCCGGGAAGGATAAATCGAAGCTGCACAAAAAACGTTTTCAGTCTGATACTCTTCTAACTGAGCCATTTAGATATTTGGTAAGTCAGCTTTTAAAATAACACTTATAAGTAACTTTCTATTTTATATGGTGAATGTTTGACAAGGGTCATTGCTTCTCTAAATAAAGAACCTAGACTAGTTCCATTATGTTCCACATGTGTTAAAAAACATATAATTTTGGTACATTTCGTGAGAGATTCGGAAACCGCTTCCATTGCTTTCATTGGAGAATTTTATACATATGATAAGATTCATTAAAAAATATACGTTTGAAGTTGTGAACGAGGTTCGCCTTCATAGCTAATTTAGGTTAGGATGACACCAACTGATTTTGGACCACTTCAATTGCCTTCTAAATACAATGTACATACGATTTAAATTTCATAAAACTAGGTAATAATGTACATATAATTAAACTTTTATAAAAATAAGTAATATTTAAAGTTCTTATGGAGTTATACCCTCAACCCCCCCCTAGATTAGGGAACACTTCTATTCGTCTTCCCCGGTAAATTTTACATAAGAATACATTTGTAGATTTTATGTACATCCTATAACTATTTTTTATAAGGAACACACATACATCACACGCAAACATATATTAAGTTATGTATAGATTGATTTGAAGTTTTAAAGGGAGTTAATCATTCATAGTCTCCTTAGTTGTGCACTTAGAGATTTTTGGAAAAACTTCTATTGTTGTTCACGATAAATTTTACATAAGGATACGCTTTTAAAATGTATTTACATTCTTTAAACATTTTTTTAGGAAACATACAACAATCACAGAAACACACATACACACGGACAGTAAGTTAATATATATATATATACATATATATATATATATATATATATATATATATATATATATATATATATATATATATATATATATATAGTGTGTGTGTGCAGGTTAAAATGATTTCGATGAGCATCCTAGTAAGAGGGCTCAATGTACATTTAAACAGAGCATGAATGAATTTTAATGGGAAGAAACAAGACACACATTCGGGTTGTATACATTATAACTTATTTCGACCTAGATCAGTCTCATCCGATGTATTACTAACTGCATTTAGAACATAAATGATGAGAAAATGTTACCACCGTTTTTAAAGTAAAGAAAACAATTCTAGTTGATTATTGGTCGTTATAATGAAGCGGAACTGGGGGATGTTAAAAGGTCACGTTGATTAATTATAATTAACTATGATGATAATCATCATAAAAAAGGGGGGGCAAAAGCAAAATATCAGTTCTCTTATTTTTTCAAGAAAATGAATTCCATTTAAAATGTAGAAAAGGGAATTAAAAATGTTCCCGATTAAAAAAATTAGAAGATATAATTGTAAAAAATTGTCCAGTATACTACAATGCGGATATTCGGATTAAATGTACGAGTATTTACGCTGAAAAGTTTAATTGATTACAAATCGAAAAATGTGGGGTATGTTACAGTGCGGAGATTACGATTAAAATTACGAGTGATCACGATTAACATTAGAATTAAAACTTTATTGATTATAAAACGGAAAATTCGGTGTATATAGCAATACCGAAGTTAAAAGTGCGACGAAATTCACACAAAGTGTATTTACAAATTTGAAAAAAGAAAAAAGAGAATTTTGCCGGTGGTTACTTATATATACGTAGACAATTTAGAATTTACGAATACTATTATTATTTTTATAATCGATACGGTCTGTAACCTAAAAAAGTGTTAAAATGAATATTTTTTTCATTTAAAATAGCATACGATGACTGTTTTCTTCTCTATGTAAATGTTTGTTCCTTATTTCTTGTTACCATCCAGTGTTCACTTTTTCGGAGGTGCTGGAATTTTGCCACATTAGAAGTAGACGTTGTGGCTTAGTCTTCCCTCGTAGAGAGGCAACTAAATAGGAACAAATACAAATTAACTAGCGACTACTTGTTGTTGGGATTTTCTGTTACGTTTGAAATAATTCATCCTGTAATCATTAAAGACTGAGGGTTATTTTCTTATCCAGTCTGCCATTTTCTTTAAAAAACGAAGACAATTGGGAATGTTATCTCAAACTAATTAGCGACTACTAACTTTTTCTAAATTATATTTGAAATAGTGTTTAAGTAGGCTAGTGTAAAAATGGTGTTTATTATTTGCAAGAATTTTCTAATGAATCTTTTTTCAGACTTAATGGGTTTAAAGCCATAATTAGTCCAAATACCGGCGTGTTGTGTCTTGGTAAGTTCTAATTAAAAGAAATTGGCCTATTTATATAGTTAAAAAAAGTATATAAAGAAATGAATCGTAAAAGTTATCGTTTTGAATCCAAAATACAATGTTAGTAGTGTTCATTGAAAATACTATATCAATAACGTATAAAATGCTGAAATTTAGCGAGTAATGCAGTGAAAACGCCTTTAAAAGTAAACCTTTATAAAATTGTGATTGGCGTATCTTGTTGTTGAGAGGTTTTTGAGAATGTAATTCTGAAATCTGGAATAGGGTTATTTAAGTTATTTTACTTATGGAAAGCTCTTTTGAAAAAGTTTGAGCGTTCATAACGACATGGAGAACGAAAGTGGATTTGAGGAAACGATTGCTCTCTATGTAAATGTTCAAACATGTTTTCTGTATATGAAGATGTAAAGTAAATTATATGACATTTGTTTTAGTTATTGAAAGTTACTTATGCACATTTTTAGCGTTCTTATGAATGTTTTTACAGGAATTAAAAATTGGAGACGCCATGTTTGAATTTTAAGGTTGTGTTCATGCATTGTTCGTAAATAAAATTCTATTATTGCAGGACATGAAGGTAGACAGCCAATCATAACGCCGTAAATGTTGGCTGAGTTGACAATGTAGGCGGCAACCCGTATTTCGTTTCGTAATGTGTAATGTGTAAAAGATAATAGAAAGGAATTGAAACTTAAAACAATGAGAGACGGTGCGGTTTAATTTATCTGATGAAGTATGTTTCCCGGTTTTTGATGGTAGATTGTTAAGAGTTATGGTGTGGGAGTGAAAGTTACTACTAAATCCCTTAACTATGTTTGTTTTGTGAGAGTAAGTTTGGTAGGATGTAATATATGGAAATTATGTTTGCGGATGAAAGTGAATAATTTCCGTAAACACGCATCAGTTAGTGGCATGGAGCCTTATCAGGTTGGAATTGTATGTAGTGCCTACGTTTTGTTTTCTATTATGTTTGGAAAAATCAAGATTCTTTATGTAATACAAGATAACAATAAAGAGTCACTTCCAAATTAGCGTGTGAAAGATCAATATTAAATATATACTAAATAGTGCTATGTAAAAAATAGTTCAAATACAAATTAAATTAAATTTATACAATCAAACACATCTAAAATCGTGAATTGTTCCTCTAAAATCATCTGGAAACGTACGTTAAATTCATGTTTTGGATGTTATCTATTCTGACACTTGATTTAAATTCTATGATTAATCTTGGAATATATATATATATATATATATATATATATATTAGTGAATTTTCCAGCGGTCAGTCAGCTTATGTAAGTGCTAAGTAAGCGATATCTTGGATTTAATTAGTATCCCTGGGAATTTAAACTGCATATTTCTTCTTTGTTTAAAACGCCCCAAATCTTCTTTAGACTATATATTGGGTATTTAGATCTGTCTGGCTAGGTTTCCTTCCCCTTATCCACTTGCCTATCTCGTACGATAGGTACTTTAGCTTTTTTTATAATGCAACTTTTATTCCTCTATAATTGTATTGCTAGCTACCATATTGCTGAGTGGTTCTTAGGTGTAGCGTTTAGATAGTAGTAGTAGTAGTAGTAGTAGTAGTAGTAGTAGTAGTAGTAGTAGTAGTAGTAGTAGTAGTAGTAGTAGTATTATTATTATTATTATTATTATTATTATTATTATTATTATTATTATTATTATTATTATTATTATTATTATTATTATTATTATTATTATTATTATTATAATAATAATAATAATAATAATAATAATAATAATAATAATAATAATAATAATAATAATAATAATAATAATAATAATAATAATAATAATAATAATAATAATAATAATAATAATAATAATAATAATAATAATAATAATAATAATAATAATAATAATAATAATAATAATAATAATAATAATAATAATAATAATAATAATAATAATAATAATAATAATAATAATAATAATAATAATAATAATAATAATAATAATAATAATAATAATAATAATAATAATAATAATAATAATAATAATAATAATAATAATAATAATAATAATAATAATAATAATAATAATAATAATAATAATAATAATAATAATAATAATAATAATAATAATAATAATAATAATAATAATAATAATAATAATAATAATAATAATAATAATAATAATAATAATAATAATAATAATAATAATAATAATAATAATAATAATAATAATAATAATAATAATAATAATAATAATAATAATAATAATAATAATAATAATAATAATAATAATAATAATAATAATAATAATAATAATAATAATAATAATAATAATAATAATAATAATAATAATAATAATAATAATAATAATAATAATAATAATAATAATAATAATAATAATAATAATAATAATAATAATAATAATAATAATAATAATAATAATAATAATAATAATAATAATAATAATAATAATAATAATAATAATAATAATAATAATAATAATAATAATAATAATAATAATAATAATAATAATAATAATAATAATAATAATAATAATAATAATAATAATAATAATAATAATAATAATAATAATAATAATAATAATAATAATAATAATAATAATAATAATAATAATAATAATAATAATAATAATAATAATAATAATAATAATAATAATAATAATAATAATAATAATAATAATAATAATAATAATAATAATAATAATAATAATAATAATAATAATAATAATAATAATAATAATAATAATAATAATAATAATAATAATAATAATAATAATAATAATAATAATAATAATAATAATAATAATAATAATAATAATAATAATAATAATAATAATAATAATAATAATAATAATAATAATAATAATAATAATAATAATAATAATAATAATAATAATAATAATAATAATAATAATAATAATAATAATAATAATAATAATAATAATAATAATAATAATAATAATAATAATAATAATAATAATAATAATAATAATAATAATAATAATAATAATAATAATAATAATAATAATAATAATAATAATAATAATAATAATAATAATAATAATAATAATAATAATAATAATAATAATAATAATAATAATAATAATAATAATAATAATAATAATATTATTTGATATGCACATTACCATATCCCACTGTAGTCTTAAGGGTAAGGTATTATTATTATTATTATTATTATAATTATTTTATTTTTTATATGTATATATTAGTGAAATTAAAGCTGAATTATTTCTACATTTGATTACTGGGGAAGTTGTCATTTGATCAGTACCACTGGAGAGCCATGAATTTTACAAGTTCCCTGTTTTTAAACCTCCAAAACAGTTACATAGTAAACAGAAGAGACCCCCCGTTAATATTTCACGCTTAAGTTAAGGTCCCCTGTTTTTGTTTCATTGTTAAATACTTGAATCCCCGTTGTTATGTGTGAATCTTCTGGCGGCAAGTCTGCTTATGTAAGTGCTAAGTCTGCGATATCTTGAATTTAGTTAGTATCCCTGTGAATTGAAACTGCATTTTCTTTCTTTGTTTAAAATGACTCAAAGCTCATTTTGACCATATATATATATATATATATATATATATATATATATATATATATATATATATATATATGAATATCACATAATACATGTTTGAAGACCAAATAAAAAAATGTAATTTTAAAAAAATAAATTATTTACTTATTCGAAGTTTGGATGTTTTCATTATGATAGACACGCACATATTCAAACCTCAACCGCTGAGTCTATTAAACAGACTCCTATCTCTGAGAGGCATAGATGACATATGAAGGATTAAAAAAGAGCAAACAATGTCTATGCTTTTGAAAAAGACGTTCACGTCGAAACCTCAAGTCCTTAAAATAAATGAATAATTTATTTTTTTAAATCAAAATGTTTTATCTGTTCGTACAAATATTATAACATATTTATTTAAATTTTATTTATTTAAATTTGAAACAAAGTGTGAATATTGACCTCAACACATTAATTATGGTTAGGGTGTACTGTGTTTTATAGATTATTTACAACACTTTTTTAACCAGCTAATTGTTGAAAGTCTAGAGACACGATATATTTTATGTTGGTTGAACTGATATTCCCTTTCGAGGGATAGTTTTAAAAGTTGACGTGACGGGTTTGAACCACGTTGAGTTTTCAGCGATAAAGCAAGATAGAGAAATATACGATTTCAGATACAAAAATTAAACTTACACACATTAAACCACATCGAAGTTAATAAATTAAGAAACCCGAAAAGGAATATACAATGATTATAAAATAAATATATATTAATTGAGAGGTAGTACACTGCTGCAAAAAACTACACTTTGAACAGAGAGATAATTTTACAGGCTTACACAAGAATCAGCATTGAAAAGTCATATACAAACATCAACACGGGTCCAAACAGCAAAACACACACACACACACACACACACACACACATATATATACGTGACAGTTTCCGTGGGCCGTGTGGATATGGCTGACTCTGTGTACCGGGTTCGCGCCTCCCGACCGTCTGAAATTGTAAATGCGTCGGACATAATTGAGGGCTGAAGTGTCTATGGAATATAGATCTATGTAATACTAACAGTAACATAAATAAACCATGAGACTGCATAACTACACCAAATCCTCATCTGGGCCTTACTTCGTCATATTCTATCAATTATTTCCGAAATTGTGCCACGGAAACGGAGATTATTAAAATCTAGTTATCTGATCAGGCTGAACTTTGGCATGGTGATTGTTGTTATCAAAGAGCATAAGATCAATGCATCAAATTATGAAAAATTGTAAATTTATATTCTGGAAAAATGTCTATCTTGGCACAAACTTTTCAAGGTCTAGGTTAAGAGTGAAGGACGTTATATAAGATGTGGAAGGTATCTACAGTGTGGGACACGTAGCGAGCTCATACGATAAACAGAACCGAGGTTATTGCCATAAGTGTGACTTTCATCATATCACAAAATTAAAGCATGGCTCAGTTAGACTATGACCAAACATTCCATCGGTTTGAGTACGATTAGTCAAGCTATGTGTACGCTAGGCTGTTGACACCCACGAACACTGACAGTCAAACAAACTCGACTAAAAACATAACCTCCTTGGCGGAGGTAATAATTGTTGGATCAGTAAACAGTGCAAACAGACTAAGTAATTTTAATTGGAGGAACAAATTACACTAGACAAACGATTGTATTTATGGGAATGGTTGTACTATTTAGAGAATTTCTAGAGTTCAGAAACCAACTTACGTAACGAAGTGATACTGATCAACACATTTTGGTTAAAATAAAATAGCTATATCCCCGATTGAAAACTGTTACATATAATGTCGAAATGAAGAACCGAAATTGCTATGGTAAAGATTTATAAGATTTAAGAAAAATGACTATAAGTAGTGCTTAAAATATATAAAATAATAACAGTGTCGCCATTTGGTACGAAGTAAAGTAAAGTAAAAAGTGGACTTTCGGGTTACTTTCATCAAAGGCATAGGTATTGCTTCCCATCTATTATTTACTTTCGTCCATACATTGCCTTATTTATTTTTCTAAAAAAGGCTGACTATTTCTGCTTTTCTGGGTCGGCTATTGATTTTAGGGAGTGCTATACGGAGATTTAGAATCCGCTTATATTATTAACCATAATTCAACTGCTAATCTATTCATAGTATTACATTTCGTCTTTAAAGCATGTAACGATCACCAGAATAGCACCATCAGGGTCTCGATGTCAAGCGCATAAAGATTACTGGGCAATTGACGAGATTGATTGTCTCTCGGATTCCAGGTAAAACCACCGGTCGCAATTAGGAACAAATCAATTTGCAACGGCTGGTGAGAGACATCAAGTTCATTATAATAATAATGTAATGAAACGAAGATAACTGGAATTAATCACGTTGAATGATTGGTGCGAAAACACAAAACCAATAATGATAATTCTAACATAAATAAATGTTCTCATGAATGTAATTTATTGTTTAACTTTTACTCGGATGTCATGATTTATCTGATGTTGAACTAAAATGGTTTGATTTTTGCGGCATTGTTTGACATTTGAATTAGTTGTTGCGTTGACGCTATTCGGTTAAGACCACACATTAGCTGCGTGGGATTAATCTATTTATTCACATCATTGAGCTACCGATTTTGATCTTTTTTCATTGAGTATATATAAATAAACAGACAAACAAACAAACAAACACCAAAACATAACCTCTTTGGTGGAGGTAATAAGTGTTGGATCTGTGAAAACAATGCAAACTAACCAAGAAATTGGAATTGGAGAAAAAATTTACACTAAAAAACGATTGCATGAATGGAAACGGTTAGCGTATTCAGAGAACTCTTGAAGTTCGGAACTCAACTCACGTACCAAGTGATCAAGTTTAAATAAGATAACTGTAAAGCAAAAAACGAACACAACCGATTGAAAAATGTTACATATTATAACGAACCCAAAAGGTAAAGCTTGGAGTTTGACAATAAGTTAGTCTTGCAAATATGCAAACTAATCACGTTGAAGGTATTTAGTACTAAGTAAATTAAAAAGTGGAATTTGGGATTTCTTTCAGCAACATCGTAATTCTTGTTTCCTCGATATTATTTCCTTTTGTCCATACATTCCCCGACCAATGTTTCTGACACATTGGGGATTATTTCTGTTTTTCGGAGTCGGCTGTTGATTTGAGAGGATGCTACGTGGAGATTTTGACTCAGCTTATAATATTCATCATCATTCTATTGATATTATATCCATCTCATTAACTGACTGCGTAGAGCGTGAAAGCATGCCAATATCTTAGAAATAGCACCATCTGGACCTCGATCTATATCCCATGAAAGGTACTGGTCAATCTTTCGTATTGCAGGTAAAACAACCGGTCGCAATTTGGGACAAATCAATTGAAAACAGCAGGTGTTGGACATTAAGTGACTCATAATAATGTTATGAAACAAAGATAACAAGAATAAATCATGCGGGATGATTGGCGCGAGAACAGCAAATGATAATTGTAACATAAATAAATGTTCTCATTAATGTAATTTATCGCGTGTCATGACTAAAAGGATTCAATTTTGCCGATAGTGTTTTCTATTTAAATTACTTGCTGCGTTGATGTAATTCGGTTAATAGTCATAGTCAACTATATAACAAGTAGATATGCGCATTTATTTGTGTTTATGTATATCTGTCTGATCACACACACGTAGAACACGGTCGGTCGAATCGATTTCAAGTAGTTAAGGGAATTGAGAAAGCAAATAGCAAGCCAGACAACCTACCACCTTCAATTTATTCCAATAATGAGATTTTTTTCTTTCTTTTGTTTTTCTACTTCCTATACTGTTTTATACGTTCTGCTATTCTTTTTTCGTCTTTTAAACTAACCAGCTCGATATAGCGTTTGTATTCTTATTTTTTTTAACTTCACCGATTCAAACGTTATTTCGTATGAAGATAAAAATTCATGCGAACACTGGTGAAGGATATTTTTCTTCTCATTTTCGACAAAACTGTATACTCGTATAGAATATTAACACTTTGGTTATATATATATATATATATATATATATATATATATATATATATATATATATATATATATGTTGCATAGCGTCCCCAAAGAGGATTTCTGTTACATTAAATCTTTCGAACCAACGACATCTGGCGCCCATAGCTTCCCACAAAATCATGATACGAAATCATACGAAAATCCCTTAGAAGCGCCGACCAAGGCTCGTCCCACAAAATCGATACAAAGTTACATTCTCAATGACATTATCGCCACGGCACGATTAGTCTTTTTCGCTTCTTTTGAAACACGAACACTATACGAAATCATATTAAAAGTCTAGAAGCGTTTTCAAACTGTTTTAACACTCATTTAAAGGCATTTTTAAGCCTTTAAACTGTCAGTCCCTTTAAACATCACTTTCACAAACACTATTCTTTTTAAACAACTTCTTTTTGCACATTTCTTTTTAAGCACATTATTTAAAATTCTTTTCTCGTTAAAACATCTTATATCGAGCACTGTTCCCTTCAAACACATACTCTCTTTAACACTTTACTTTTTAAGCATTGTTATTTACATCAAGCATTTTTCTCGTTAAAACATATTACTTTAAAACATTGTTCGTTAAGCACATTTCCTTTTAAAACATTCCTCTCGTTAAAATATTGTCACAGTTTATCTTTTCAGTCTATCAAATTAGATTCAAATTAAACATTGTGCCCTTTTTCTGTCTGTTTTAGTTTATCATATTAGGACCCGAAAATGTTATGCACAAAAAGTTACCTTACATTGTTTTCATTTGTCGCCCACTGGTCGTGTTCGCCATTTGTGCCGGCGGTTTCATTGGGTCTCTGGCCGTGATCGATTCTGGTGGTCTTTGATCTGTGGATAAACTTCATAGACAGGCAGGAGACAACACTCGGAGACGATTTTTCTTCAGAGAGATTTGATTCTTTTATTCTGGTCTTGGTTGCGGAAGGGGTGCCCGTACATTCCGTCGATTCTGTACTTTACTCATTCATACTTTTCGCTGTGGAATGCGACGATGCACGAATGACTCTTCGAGATCCAGCCATTACGACGAGCGACTACATCTTCGACATTAACGCTATCACTTCCAAAAACGTTATTTTTTCATTTGGATACACATAGAGAGGTCGACCCTCCGGCTCGCTTCCAAAACCCCAACTGTTTCAAAAACATTAGTTTCTCACGAAGAAGGAGTGACGTCACAGATCCACACGTGCGACACTCATGCGAAAAGCATTTCCTTCACTCATGTTTTCTGACCTTCTCTGACCGGGATTCCCTGTGTCGGCGTCGAATCTGTTACTTTGTTATGGTCTGACAAAACATGATTGACTCATAACGGTCCCCTTCGGTGCATGTCAGCTCGACCCGCACTCATTGTATTCATTTGACCCCAGCCATAATTCACACTAGCTCACTTAATCGTTTCTAAAAATATCGGGCCCATCCATAATATAACATATATATATATATATATATATATATATATATATATATATATATATATATATATATATATACTTTAAAATAAAGAATACCCACAATGGTATTCAAGTCATTTACAACTTTTTCCATGCGATGTATATTTTCAGTTATACAATATAACACAAAGTTCTTTCAGAACGGAACTTCTTGAGCATCATCAATTGTACCCCAAAACATTAATAATGTTCGGTAAATGTTATCTTCAAACAAAACTAAAAACCACAGGTGTAGTTCCAATGTTAACTACTTAAGTAAAATGTGAAATAATATCCACGTCATAGTTCCTATTACTGCAGGAAGACCCAGCGTTGATTGATATTGAATGAAGATCACTTCTATGTACTTTTCACTCATAACACCATATTACTTTCTTTGTTTTCACTCACTCTACTCCATTTAGGTCACATTTGGAAGTAGCTGAAATGTTCAAAACTTTCTGAATTATTATCTTATGTATGTGGTTTTAATTGTATAAAAACATGATATGCGTATTTAACGTTTAAAGGGGGTTCTGAACCCCATCGCCCACTTAGAGGTAGGCGCACTTACATATTCGGCACATAAAGCGTAACATAGAGATTCCAGACTCCGTCCATTGTCTGTCCTGGATTATTTTATACATATGATATAAATTTCATTAGGAAATGATATATTTGAAGTTTTAAGTGGAAGTTCGGAACCATAGCTCTCTTAGATGAGGTGTGCACTTCGGGATTCGGGACCACTTCGATTGTCTTCCCCACAAAATTTTAAACATATCATTTACATTTTAAAAAACGTAGGATATATTTAAAGTTTTAATCGTATAATGTGATCATAGCACCCTTAGATATGCACTTATAGATTTGTGAACACGCCCATTCGTCAATTTTACATAAGAATACATTTTTAGATTGTATGTATATTCTATTTCTATTTCTTTATATAGGTAACACACAAACATCACACACATACAGTGTATATATTTATGGAGAAATTTAAAGTTTTAAGGGAGTTATATCATTATAGCCACATTTAGGAGTGCACTTAGGAATTTGGGAACATTTTTATTATCTTCCTCTATAAACTTTACATAAGAATACGCTTTTTAATTTATGTACATTCTGTAAACTTTCTTCTTCAGAGAACACGCAAACATCACACACATATATATTAAGTTATATATATATATGTTAGATACTGGCCCTATGGGGTTGGACGCATCTTTTGGAGATCGGGTTTGACTTGCGCGATTTGTTGCGAGGTCGTCTCGTGCAGGTTTAGTGCAATGTTGTTCTCACGGTCGCGGTGACGGGTGACGGGTGACGAGACCTTGAGTTCAAAAGTTAGGTTACATCTGTGCGTCGATCACGAGATTTCGTGACGTCACAGTTTTCCCGCTGGGAAAACTGAAGTGAGATTGTCAGTTCTTGACTGGAAGCCAACGAGAGAACACGCTTGAGCCATGTAGCATTTACAAGCTAGAGGATTTCGGATCCCCCGAAATTGGGAGCCAAGCGACGTCCCCCATCTTCCTTTCTTTGCAAGTAGCTAAGTAGTTAGAAAAATAACTAGCGTAAGCCTTTCTCTCTCTTATACAACAAAATTGCGCAGTGTCGACAAGCTAATACCAATAAATGGCTCAAGTAAAAGGAATAGCTTATTATATTTTATTGTACGGGGAAATTTGGTTAAAGTTACAGAATGAAACCGCCGAGCCGAAGGTGTAACAACGACAAGCGTCTGCAGAGAATGGTGACGGCGACGGAGCGACTAACAATGGCAGCTGGCGTGCAGACATTGAAAGCAAAGAGGAAAAGAAAGGGAAATATCATGCCCGAATTGCGTCGACTGCTGTGTCAGGCGACAACAACGAGAGTATTGATTTACTCCTCTCCAGGAGTTAGGCACAAGGCCAGTTTTTATCTTACTCCCACAAGTAAGATGTGACCCAAGGTCGGGTCGGGAAAGTGGGGTTTAAAAATTGCCTGGGCAGCCCCGTCGGCATTCCCCGGTAGGGGCGCCTCAGGCAGTAGGCTCTAAACTTACTCCTCCCCAAAGAGGGGAGGCAAAGCCTGGGAAGGTGGACCTCCTAGAACTGCACAGGACAGGCCCATTGACCGGCGTAAATCAAGACCCGAAGATTAAGACAACACCAGTATGGGGTGCAGTATCCATCGGAACAGATACTACACTTTGATCTTAGCCAAAAGGCCAAAGAGTAAGGTTAGTACAAATAGTTTCCGGGCCGTTGGGATTCTCGAATCGAGAAACGACAAATCGTCTCATTAGTAGCGATGACGTTCATTCTGGATCGACAAAGAACAATTCTATGACGACCAGAGATTCCGACATTACGAACGTATGTTATAAACCTGTAATGTAACATATATATATATATATATATATATATATATATATATATATAGAGAGAGAGAGAGAGAGAGAGAGAGAGATAAATAGATAGATAGATAAGCTTTTTTTATACAATCTCGAACAAAGTGTATATAGGTAGTAACAATATTAGCAATTGTTAAAACATCAATGTTTCTGATTAAAAATATGTTTGTGAATATAAAACAGTATTGAAGAAATCTGAGGGAGATTTGATTACGTGCAGCCTAGTGATGGGACGATTCCAATATTTTTGTGATTCCGATACAATTGCAGATTTCGATTCTTGTAGTTTAATTTTTTTAATTTTCGGATTACTGTAAAACTGGTGTACTCTGTGCATATATTTAATCAAAAGATTAAATAAACTTGTTGTGATGTATATATTACACGAGTAGATGTTTCTACTCGAGTAAGTACTTTTCTCAAATGTTTTCCACCATAATTGATTTTAAAATGTCAGGCAAGTAAATATTTATTTATCTTTTAAAACAAAGACAATTTGCAATATTTCGAAATGACGAAATGTTTTTTGACATTTTACATAACCAATTGAACGTAGTCGACCAGGACATTTTTTACTAAAACAATAAACTATAGCGTAATAAGCAACTCATTTTAAAAATAAAAATACTGAAAAGAGAAAATGTACAGAAAACTGTCTCCTTTTTTCTTTATTTCCTCTTCGGAGATTACAAATTATATCGCGTTGATGTTCATTTCTAACAAACAAATGTGGAAGTGATGTGGTGTCCACATTAAGGGCACATCCAACTCCCACATCAGGTGTCATGCGTTCTTAGAAAATACTGAAATCTATGGATCACAAAATTACATTGAACTCTTACATTTACTGGGTTAATTAAATTGTGATCGCAAGTTTGCAACTAAGTTAAATTATGCTTAATACAAGGAAAATGAAAGCCACTTACTTCTACCAGACAATTCATACATATTTAGGGTGTGAATTATACATGGTTAGACGCTTTTTTAAACAAATGTTATGCTAAAAATCCCCTACGCACATTACACATGCGCGTACATTACATATGTTTACGGTACATTCGATTAAGCGACAAATGATTTTATGATTAGAAAAACACTTTTTTTGGAAACCTTGTCAACATATACTAGGTAACATGTTTAGTGCGTTGCATGTTTAGTGGGTTGCATGTTTGTAATGCATACGAATAACACGTTTGCTGCGTGTGAGAAATATTTTTCTTAGATAAGAGAAATTGTCCATAATATGGGAAAGCTCCCTGGTTTGGATTGGACCCCTAGACTCGATCTGGAGGCCAGTAGATGTCCTAGGTATTTTAGAGTTATTTTGTTTGTGTATCTCTCAGAGAGAGATTGGCGCTGGGGCTCAAAGCTAATGCATTGCGTTCAGTTGGACTTATGTTTTGGTGTGTGAAAGCAAATAATCCTCATTTGCAAGTTTCTAGTTCAGTACAAGAAAGCGAGTATCATTGTAACCCTTAAAAATAAACCTTTGTTACTTGTTTTAATTCGAGTTGTATTTTTATTTAAAGGGGTAATTCTTGTGTTGCAGCACAAACTTTATACTGCGACTAAGACGACAAGCGGAAAATAACGGCCTGTTTACTGAAAGCACAGAGATGCTCGTTCACAAACTTACCTGATTAATTTTAAGAGGGGTCACGGGGTCAGTCCAGTTCTCTATGTTTCTTTAACATAAATTGCTACACGCACGAGATAATGTCACCTCATATAACCGGAATCGTAAATTTACACCGAACTTACATAACGAACTTACCACTCCTCCTCATATAAATATTAAACGAGTAAGCTTTTCATTTTTTATATAATCTTACCATTTGTGGTGTCCGGAAAATTCAGTAATTTTGACAATGTAAGATAATTCCGAATTTGGTAACTAAGAATTGAAAAGTAACAATTGAACCATGCAAACGATTTACAGTGAAACTGTAAATGCAATTCTAATTTTATTATAATTTTATTCTAATTTGATGTTATAAATTAATTAAAAAAATAACATACGTGCAAAAACATACAAAAAATACATTAAATCGCTCGCTGGGAATTTGTACTAATACTTTTTAGGAAATTCTGGCTAAAGTGAGTGAAGTGTTTACAATAGAAAAATATAAAGCATCATTCTCTTTCGAAATAGTTTGTTATTTATCACCAGTGTTCTACGGGGTGCTGCCATAGACAGTTGTGTCGTCTGCATAGATCTAGAAAAATGCTCACATTTAGCAGATCATTAACGGAGATCAAGAAGAATTGTGCCGACAGAATAGATATTTGTGTCACTCTGACATTGATTCTATATGCTTCCAACCTCCGTTCCTCAACAACTACTTTTATAAATCTTTCATATAGAAAGACTTCGATGGTTGCGAGGAGATTGTCGGATATTCCATAGATAACAAGTTTTGGAGCAACCCTTTGTCCTAGACTTTATCGAAGGCATTTGTGTTTGCAATAGAAAGGTGTCCCAGCATCGTTCTCACTAGAAATACGCAGTTATTTTGAATACACCATAGATACTCAGATCATTACATTTGTAAAGAGAAGGCCATTCCATGTAATCTCGTTTTTCGCCTGACGTCACATTTATTGGCGCTCAGCAGATAAAAACGACGCTTAGAAGAGAATAATTACACGTTATGTATGGATATATGACAGCAGTGATTTTTGTCTGAATCTATTTTTAGTATTGATATAGTAATTGTTTGGTATTTAAATTAGCATAATGATGGTTTGTTAATGTCGTTTTTAAGGTGAAAAACTGTTCGTGATTTAAAAGTAAAATTACATAAAACTCATTTAGACTGAAATGCAATGTCGATGTCAAAATCTCTACAGGAAAACCTTATATAAAAACAAATACTGACTTTTGGCTTCCCTAAAATTTGAAATATTGTTTTTACATCCGGTTTTAAACGTTTTTTTTTCTTCTCATACACAATTCGAATTTATTTCTGAACGCATATAAATTTGAACTTGTATGGTTACCCATCGATGCTACATTCTATCATTCCTGTTTTCAGCCAGTGAAAGATAAATGTTACTAGACTAGGGCAATCTTAATTTTTATTCCAATCCAGAGTGCCCCTTTTTAAGGAGCTCGATTTTTGTGTCTAATGCGGCCCTTTTGAAAAATCAAATTCCGTTAAAGCTTGTTTCTTCTTGTATAAAAATAAAAAAAGTTTATTTCTTGTGTTAGAAAGTTCTTTGTGTGTAATAAATGAGTTCAAAAGTTTTATATCTTTTGAATTATTTTATAACCAGTTCACAGACATGAAAAATATTGGATGTATTTCAATGTATCTCAACCTGATTGGAGAGTTTGTTTTATTCATCGATTTGCATATAATGAACATTATGTTCGTTAATGGATAGAAACAATTGTTTGCAAATAAAAATGTTTTTGTTAAAAAATATATGGAATGTTGTTCCCTGAATATCTAAGGTAATAAGCAATTACTAGTTGTGTACGTTAAGAACTCATTAACAAACAGATATTTGAAAAGTTGTTTATTTTTCAATCATCATGGTTTAGTTTAATTGTGCTCTATTTATAATATAGCCCCCCCCTCTCTCTCTACCAGGTAATCGATAAAAGTTCAGAGACACGACATGTGATACGTTGGCTAAAATGTTATTTCCGAGTTTTTATTCTATAAGATTTGTAATATTAGCAAGATGCGAGTTTTCAGTTTACTCTACCATATGATATCTACTAGAAATATGTTTGTCATATTAACAAGAGTAAATAATAATAATAATAATAATAATAATAATAATAATAATAATAATAATAATAATAATAATAATAATAATACATGAAGTCACATAGAGACGAGACTAAGAAAACAATGTAAATTGTTGACAAAGAGACGAAACAGTAAGCCACATTGTAAGTGCATACACTAATCTGACCGAAAACCAATACAAAATGTACAGGGAATATGCTCCGATTAACCTGGTACTCGTGTGTCCCCTTGACGTAAATACACTCGACCAACTCGACAATACGCTTAATCTCATCTATCTATTGTAGAGATCCCCGGATGCCGGAGAGCCTTCTACTTTAATAACTTTTTTCCACGAGCTTTAAGCCTTAGGAACTCCATCACTGTTCCCTGTTTCCCCGACTGTACCGACATGCAGAAATTTAAAACTAATGTTAACAAGCATCTTGTTGCGCAGTTCCAACTTTAGGGTGACTCTCAAAACTTTCACCCTAATTCTCAGTATCACCTTACGTCTACAGTGGCAACTCTCCTTGTCTTGAGTGAACTAAGTTTTTAAAACATACATTGCTATGACTGTATTGAGAGGTAGTTCACTGATGCAAAATACTACACTTTGAACACATAAATAAATTGTACGGACATATTTAAAAATGAAAATCATATAAATACAGACAAATGTATCTAAGCAAGGCGATATATAAAACCTGTTAAATTGTAAAAAGTTACGGAGAGCTGACGTGGCTATGATATATGAAATCTACGTAATAGCAAAATGAAAATAAATCAGTCATGAGACCGCATAACTCCGCTTGACAACGTAAGGATCAACCAAAGATTTATGTGGGCCTTACTTCTTCATATTCTATAAAGTATACACGCGGTTATCCTATGTAAACGTTGCTAACACAAACACTATTTATCTGTAAACTGAATTTGACATTGTGGTGATTGTCATCAAAGAGCATAAGATTCAGGAATCAAATTAGGAAAAATCGGAAATTGAAATTTCCTCAAAATTTCGACCATGGCCAAACTTTAAAAGGTCTAGGTAAACGGTGAAGGAGTTTATTTAGATATCTACAATATGGGATTGTAGCGAGTTTCAACGATGCACCGAACCGAAGTTATCGCCAAAAGTGTTACTTTCCCATTTTGGCTGACCGTGACCTTTAAGTTAGAAACTAAAAAATGGAAGCAGTGCTTAGTTAGAACATCGCCGATATTTCGACCAAGCAAAGAAACAAACAAACATTGTGACCATTAAACAAACTCGACCGAAAACATAACTTTGTTTGGCGGACAAGATAATTGTTGGAGAAGTGAAAACAGTGCAAACAAAGTAAGAGATTTGAATTAAAGGAACGAGTTACACTACGCAAATGATGGTATTAATGGAAGTAGTTTGAGTATTTGGAGAAGTCCTAGAGTTCGGAAACTAATCTAAGTCACGTACCGAGGTGACACTGATCAAACACATGTTAGTGAAAATACAATAACAGTAAAACAAACAAACAAATAAATAAACAAACACAGACTCGATGCAAAAATGTTACATGATAAGGCGAAACTAAGACCACTGAAACTACCAAGTCTGAGAGATTTAAGAAAAAGGACTATAAGTTAGTCCTGAAAATACACAAAATAATTAGTGTCACCATTTAATACGAAGTAAAATAAAGTAGAAAGTAGAGATTGAGTTTACTTACAGCGGCGTCCGTATCCTTGCTTCCCTTTGATTTTTCTTTTCTGTTTGTTTTTTGTCTTGGCTGGTGATTTGAATGGGTGCTATGCGGAGATTTTGAATCCGCTTATATTATTCATCCTCATTCAAATGCCAATCTATACATCTTGTTGACCGGTCGCATGAATAATTGGTGACTCATTTGTAAAAATAAAAATAAAAAGTTATTGCGCAGACCTTGAAAGGATGTAAATATCTCGGAAAGGAGCACCACCCCGACCTCAATATGAGATTATGGAGAGTACTGGGCAGTGTACGAGATTTATTATGTCTCTGATTCAAGGTAACACCATGGGTCGCAATTAGGGACAATTGGCAACGGCTTGTGAGATAAACCAAGTTAATTATCATAATAATGTAATGACACGAATACAACCGGAATAAATCAAGTGAGATGATAGGTGCGAGAACACAAAATCAATAATGATAACTGTAAAATAAATAAATGTTCTCATGAATGTAATTTATTGTTTAACTTTTACTCGCGTGTCACGATTTACCTAATTTTAAACTAAAGGGATTCGATTTTCGCGATAGTGTTTGCTATTTAAATTAGTTGCTGCGACGATGCGGTACGGTGCATAATCATAGTTAACAATATAGAGCTAAATGTATTTATTTGTGTTTATATATACTTTCGATCACACAAAAGTAAATACTGTGGCCGAATCTATGTAATGTATTCAGGGGAATTCAGAAAGCAAATAGCAAGTCAGACAACCTACCGCATGCAAAATATTTCAATAATCAGACAATTTTCTTCTTTTTTCTTTCTTCTTTCTCTACCGATTATCACGTTTTTCTATCCTTTGGTCTTTTATTAAACTTGCCAGTTTGATCTGTTTTCTTTCTTTCTACTTTCTGTTTTAACTTCTCTGATTCTGACATTC
This sequence comes from Sepiola atlantica, assembly GCA_963556195.1. Lineage (NCBI taxonomy): Eukaryota > Metazoa > Mollusca > Cephalopoda > Sepiida > Sepiolidae > Sepiola > Sepiola atlantica. The sequence goes on along the minus strand of OY744518.1, from coordinate 159,902,963 downwards.
TTTTTTGTGAATGTGAACATTTGTGCGAACGCTGGCGAAACTCAAGTTTTCCGTTAGCTTAGGCTGAGAGTGTGTACTTGTATAGAATATTAAATGTCTGATTAACGATTCAATCAGTGTTATTATACCTCAATGTATGTCGGTATTTTGATATAAAACAAAAGGAATAAAAAGAAATTGAACAGTTTGTTCGCAAGAGTAAGATCTTATTTACTTCTTATCGTGTCCGTTGAACTCATTCTAAAGTTTTAGACTGAACAAGATGAATACAAACAATCCAAAGTCTCAGAATTCTTATTGATAAAATAGCTTTTAATATTATTGCATTTGCGTTTTGTTACTCATCATATCAAGAATATTAATTACGTTTTTTTAATTTTGTGTACAATATTAGATAAGTGTGACATTTTAATTTCGCATGCTGGCTTCCTTACATCATATGTTAATCACTAAAATATTAATCCGAATATATTAACTGTGTTGCTGATGTCCTAATGTATAAAATAAAATATAACAAATGTACTCACTGTTGAAAAATTATATTGCATATATATATATATATATATATATATATATATATATATATATATATATATATATAAGGATTTAAATTAGTATTCCAAATTCATGTATTTAAGGGAACCGAGGAAGCCATAATAACTCAAAGTACAGACCGCCTTCAATATATTGCAATAATAAGACGATTTCGTTATTTTCTTTTTGCTTTCAGTAACGATTTTTACATTTACTTTTCCTTTCAATAAACTTGCCAGTTTGTTACGCTTATTCTTTTCTTCTTTTCTTTTTTTCCCTGTTAACTTCACCGATTCAGACGTAATTTTTCTATGGATAGAAACATTAGTGTACACAGTGGTATTTAAGTCGTGTACAACTGTTTCTGTTCGATGTGCATTTTCAGTAATACAATATGGCACAACATTTCGTCAGAACGGAACTTCTTGAGCATCATCAATCGTACCCCCCCCCCAAAAAAAAAAACATAACTCTATCCGGTAAAAAATATGTTCCAACAAAAACAAAAAACTACAAGTGTAGATCTACTGTTAAATATTTAGGTAAACTGTGAAACTATGTAGACTGCATAGTGCATATTCTATAATCTAGGAAAGAGACAAGGAGTCAATGCAGTCAATAATTCAGAATCTATAATTATCATTCAAGCCAAAGAGACGTCAATCAATCTTACTAAGGACTTATCAAAGGAGATACTTAAGATAAAACAAAACGTGTTAGCAAGAATGAAACAGGATGCCGCAAAAATATTGAGAATTTGTTAATAATTCACAAATATGGTTAATTATTATTATTATTAGTAGTAGTAGTAGTAGTTGTAATAGTAGTAGACGTGTTACGTTATAAAATTCGCATTTCTTACGTTATGGCTTTTTTAAAGTCCTTTAAATCAACGATTCTCGAAATACGAAAGTATCCATACTGCTAACTCAAGCGTTATTCAAATTACAGGGCCCCTTCATAATCCAACAGTTGTATCATTATGTAATTTTACTTCTGTTGTTTGTTTTATTATTTTAGTATTATTTTTCCATAATAGTTTGTTAAAATTTTATCATTTTATATTTAATTATTTGCAAATTGTTAATACTTGTCACATCTGTACTTGTTTTGCAAAAAAGTAATTAAAAAATGTATTCTTTTCATGAAATTACCGAAGGTTAATGTACAGAAATGTGACTGTTTCTGCACTTTCGGTGTTTCCTGCATTCACTGATTAAGAAAATGGCTGAAGAACGATGCATCGGGTGTAAGCCTAATATTTTTCACCATGCATGAAAATCACATCAGAATCGGAACAAATCTTATCCAAGATAGTCGATCTTGAACACAAACAGCTTGATATCCTTTTCAATAGAGCTTTATAGCCTCAATCAATAATTAAAAGTCGCATATTACTACTTTACTGCAGTTGCATGGTAGATCCGATTGTCACGAGTTTATTATTATTATTTCACAAGTTTGTATACCGTTAAATGTGAATGCGTATTCAAATCTGATAGAAACGATTTGCAGTTTGTTATTAATCATATTTTATTAAGTAAATTAAAAACAGCCTCTGACAAGCAGTCGGACCATATGAAGATCTACTTATCATGATGCAAAAAAGGAAAATAAAGTGGTACGGCCATGTCACATGTTCATCAGGTCTTGCGAAGACAATCTCGTATGGAACTGTACAAGGTGGAAGGAGGAAGGGAAGGCAAATAGATATGTGAGAGACAACATTCAAGAGTGCATATGGATGGCGCTGAGTAACATGACACAGTCAGGAAGGCAGAAAATCAGGAGAGCTGGAGAAATCGGGTTGCCAGGTGGTCATCTTTGGTGCCCCAACGCTTATTCAAACCACGGGACAGATGGTGATTAAAAATTTAACAATTAGAAAGACGATGTAAGAGCAAGAATAAATACATAATATGTAAAAACAAGGAATCAAAACAATCAGTGCGTACTTGTTAACTGGATGGGATGTGACGGTGACTGTGTGATATACGATACACACTAACAACGCCGGTGTGCCAAGTTCGACTCCAGTTCGTTCCACAGAAAACCTTTCACTTGGCAACCATCAAGTGGTTCCTTCTGTAAGTACCTGGTGTATTTCTAGTAATATTTTAACTAGAAATTTATCTAGAAAACCAATGCTAACAACATAACCATCATATTAATACGAATTGAATGAACGAACTGGATGAACATCATGATGTTAACAATATGATGTTAAAATTAGAATTCTTAGTAGAAAATTCTCGCCAAAAATAATACCGTCGACAGCAAAAAAAAGAAGAAAATACGGGCTGTATTAACTTTTTTTACTTACCCAAGAGGTTAGAAGCTATTCATGTCATTCCCCTTTGATTTCAGCCTTTACATAAACTCATACAGATAGCTATACAAAATTCTGGGATGCGTTCCACATTAGTATTTGTTCTGTATTTTTAACGGCAAGAAATGATCGTATCATCGATCTCAACGTTCAGAGCTGGATTCTAACGCTTAACATAAGCTAACATTAATCCCAAACGTACGCATAACAAGATAGAATTCACAAAAGTAGCACCCCGGAATAATAGTGTTACACCTATCACAGTATGCTATATTATTAAATTGAACCAAGTTATCCGACTAAATTTCTAATTTTCACGTTACAAATGATTGGATTCAACAATTTAATGACATTTTTGATTCCAAGAGTTTTCGGTTTCACGTTTCAAACGAAGAAAGTGTGCAAAACAAATTAATTATGCTGTGTATGAGATTAGCTATACGTTAGCTTTTTACAACCAGCTACGTATATGCAAAGATGAATCAGAGTTTCCGTCGTCTTTGCGCCGAAACCTGTCACTCTCCCCAGAGTGTGGCTTCAATAAAATGATTAATTTTCAACGTTATGGTCAAAGTAACTCAAATGCTGGATCAACTGGAACATTTAAATGAATATTAGATTTAACGTTCTCCGAGCTAAATTTCTGGCGTTTTTTATAGTAAAAAAGACGATGTGTAAAAAAGCGTGTGCAAAGTGCAATGGTTGCAGAAAGGTAAGCTTATAATTGTATGGACCCGTCGTAGCTTTGTTAGATGATAAGACATTTCGTTGATCACTCATTTGTCGATAGCCCACGGAGAACATACCGAAGAACATATCATAATATAGTCTATCTTCAGTGGAGAGATGTCGAAGTTTTCTTTAATCGTCATAATTAGTCTTCTATAATTTTATTATATCTGGTATTAAAAAATGCTTGACCTTTTGGATGGTGCTGTTCTCTTACCCTTTATCTTTTCGGTCCTTGGTCAATGAACGAGAAGTCCTTCTATATTCAGGCAATTTTAATTTTTGTCCCAATCCGGGGTGCTCTCTTTGGGGAGCTGGATTTTACTCACATTAACAACCGATTTTGTATAAAACAGTGTCTCCGCTAGTAAGCAAGTAAATAGAGATATAAAAGGCTCGCTATGACAATATTAGTGTAATATTAATCTATAATTATGTGGCCTATATATATATATATATATATATATATATATATATATATATATATATATATATATATATATATATATATATTGTTAGAGGCATGCAATACACCTATCCCCCTTTCAAAAGTAAGTGGTAATGCCCGGGAAATTGTCTACCGTGACAGTTGCAGCTATTTTCAAATGCAACAATTATTTAAATAAATAATTCATTGAATTGTCGACGCAGTATGGGCACGTATCTTTTAAGTTATGATAATACACATTTATTAATCGGTAGCAATGCGTACGTCTGAATCTTAAAGAGCATAGTTCCGAATAAAAATCTAGAAGAATATTTGTCACTAGGACAACAAGATAGCTCAGTGTTACTATTAGATGTGCGAGCGAAGACAAGAACACACGGATTCGTGGAATGCATTCTGTTATTCTGAGAATGTAGACGATGTCTTCTAGTGTTTACTCACACGTTAAAGCACTGTTTTACCCCGCCCGTGAAAAGCAAAATCAGTCGGTAAATGTAACCGATGTTAGTCGGGAAAATACTTTTGTCATTATGTAAACACTAGTTAATAAACTTGTCAAAAATAGTAGTACTGTGATTCTCCCTTTAAATTCAGAACGCACTAGTACATTCATATGTTATAATTCAAGAGGGCTAATATTTATTATAGTTTAGTTACTAGAAGTTTTCACAGAAGTGTTTGCCCAAAATAAATCACTAGCATTATACAGGGTGTTTACGGACGTTCGAGTTACAAATTGTCTCCAAAGATTTCGAGTAATGTCCGGGTCTTTTGATCTCCCCCTCTTGATGTTTTATACGGGCGTCACCTTTTGTTTTCGCCTACCAAGTGTTAGTGTTGCATTATAAAAGGCTCTATGTCAAAGTAGAGTAATTAAACTAGCATAAATTGTGACAAGGGTTTAACTTAGTATAGCTTAAGTGCAAGTTAGACTGACGCATACTTTAGGGAAATTAATCTGTTCCCAGGAGTGATTAATCGGATAGGTGAACCGTGAGGTCAGAAAGCAACGCATTGGGAACAGTGAGGATCAGACACAAAAGCAGACCGGTCAAGAACACGATGAAGTCACTTGTTTGCCCTTGCCAAGAAATGAAGGTTGAAAACGAGTCTGTTCATAGATTTCAAGCGACACAGATCGTAAATTATGATGTAAAACTTTCGAGGCAGTTAAAAATCACCGAAGGCGAAAAGTCCCCCCTTCGCAAGATGTCTGTCCGTCGAGTTCATCGATTACCTTATAAGAAGTATGGATCAATCTTTTAGAACAAGTGTATAAGATAGACTGTAGTTAAAGTAAACCGTATCTCTCTCACGTGTTCTACCCAGAAAGAATAAATCTCCTAACTTTCCAACAAAAAATGAGTCTTAAGTCTTCTTTCTGTCGCAAGGAGGGTTTTTGTTTCACTAGCCAAACAGAGTATGCGATTCGACGGATTATCATCAGCATCGCGACGACGATCACGGTACGACAAGACTCAAAGACGGAGAGGAAGAAGAAATCAACGCGGTGATTATAACGGCAGCGAAAAAGTAGGATCACGACGGCAACCCAGCAGAAAAAAGTGAGAACGGAAAATGACTGAGTGAATATAAGGTAAATTATGATTTAATATTAAATGGACAGTTGATTGGTAACCTGTCAACCAAAAAAAGAAGAGACAAAGAAGTTGTCGCTGAACACACCCATACACACAAGATACATAGAAGATTTTAAGGGTGCACAGATAGAATTATGTGCACGTATACACGTATAGAGAACACTCTCACACCCGTTGAAAGTAAAATACTCGAAAGGCGCGTATATGAAAAAGAACAGAGAAAATAGTTTTAGTAATTTTTATTAATAGAATGTTAAGGTAAACCGTTACATTAAGAAGCGAGTTCACTTATTAATTTAATGATTAATAATCATATTTACCTTTCAAATTATTTGTAAGTTTTACATTATTTTACGCTATACCGTAATTAGTTTTGGGCGACGCAATGTAAACATAATTCTCTTCATTTGGGGTTTTCTTTATAAATCATAGTTATGTATTATTGCTATTTATTGCGTAGTTTATATTTAGTGCTGGGCGATTTATCGGATCTACAGTTTTGCTTAACTTAAGAGAACGAGTCACGCAAATACACTCGTAGAGAAAGAGAGAGAGAGACAGAGAGAGATAGATAGAGAGAGAGAGAGAGAGAGAGAGAGAGAGAGAGAGAGAGAGAGAGAGAAAGAAAGAGAGAGGGGATCAGAAAGAAGGAGAAACATAGAATGAGAATATTGGAGAAAGAAAAGGAAAATGACAGACACAGAGAATGAGGTTAGAGAGTAATTTTATTTAGGTCAAAGAGTAGCAGATTTATCGCGTTTTTATAGCAGTTGCCATTTTTGACAATAATCCAACTTTTAAAGACTTCAATGCATCTTTCTCATGTAAATTCAAATTATTTGTCATGTTTGCGAGGAGTGTATAGTGTAGTAGCTGTTCTGATGCTGCACTTTATCTTTTCTGTCCTCAGTCAGTGAAAGAGAAATCCTTTAAGACTTAAGTAATTTTGATTTGTGTCCTAATCCAGAATGCCCCTTGTTTGAGAGCTCGATTATTCTGACATTAAAAAACAACCTTGGGTCTTACTCGGACCCCGTCAGGAGACAAATAAATACGAACAAACGCCAGAAATAGCAACGAAACAAACCCCACCCTATAGACCAGTATTGTCCGGGCCTTCGGGTCTGGATTTACGGTCTATCGGTTGTCCGTCTTGTGCAGTTCTATGAGGTGCACTCTCCCAGGCTTTGCCTTCTCACCTTTTGAGAAGGGGTTAGTTTATTGCATCAGGCGCCCCTACCGGGGAATGCCGACGGGGCTGCCCAGACAATTTTTAAACAGTCAGAGTGCTCAAATTTTCGAGCGCTGGTTTTTTTCCAACTTTCCCGACCTTGTGTCACATCTTACCTTGTGGGAGGAAGATAAATAGAAGCAACGAAACAAACAATTCTTTAATCTTTTACTAAAGCTTTTACGCGGACAATTTGTTTTGTATTCACGCGACACTTCACAAATACTTTTACATAGATGCATAATCTACAGGCATAGAGAGAGGGGAAGAGGGGTGTGGATGAGACTTGGCTAGCAGTAAAATCGCTGCTGATAAATTTCTCGGTAAAATCTGGTAAAAAAATCAACTAAAAAACAATTACAATTTGGCCGGCTAATTATAAATAATTAAGTGAAGACGGGTGTTATTTTCACTAAGAATTAATAACACGTCTTCTAATTTAAAATAACTACGTTTGGATCTTTTCAAACCATATCGATAGGGTAGTTTCTTCGAGAGGGTTTCATCAGAAAATTAGTATTAACAGGTTTTACATGTGACGTAGGGTTTTACCTTCACGAAAAAGAAAGAAGCAACACGTGATGAAAATGCAACGTTAGGTAATCTAATTCTGACCGAATAGCACAATAAAATGTAAACAAATCTTTGAAACCAGGCTTAACTGTAAGGTTATCATCATGTAATCAATGCCAATATATATGTCGGGCTAAAATTGTGCTGTTAGCCTACTAATCGAAAAAGTTTCTGCGCGGAGTAGAGATTCTAGCGAATGGTAGGTTGCTACATTTGGAACTTGACCTAAACCAGCTTTGTTTACGTTCGTTATTATAGTTAGTACGTGATCAGCGAAAACATTAATGTCAAAATCGAACGATAATAAAAAACTTCGATACAAGCCAATTATTGTTTATTGTAATCATAAAACCTAACGGCTAATTATTAAACTGCTATAAAATTCCCAAAGGGAGATAATCACGAAATAAATCCAAATGTACGCATCGATGATTTGAGACGAATACCAAAAGCAATCAGAGTGTTGCGAAAGAAGCTAGGAACGGTTTATGAGCCGAGACAACACATGTGAAACCCAATATCCGGCTCTTATCAGCCGTGCCGAGTGTCCCCTTATATATATATATATATATATATATATATATATATATATATATATATATATATATATATGTATATATATATTTGTGATACAATAAAATTAGATTCTTTCAAATATATGCTATTACTCGAATAGAGGGCGCTAATATATATATATATATATATATATATATATATATATATATATATATATATATATATATATATATATAGGTGTAATCATAAGCGCACAAGTGGGAGAAAAATAAGAAATACAATCTGAGAAGGAATAAACAAATAAACGTGCAACTTACACATTCGTGCCGAATTTATTGACGATTTTAGAAGCAAAGTTAATCCCAACTTCTGTTTTAGTTTTTCTTGTGTTTTGGGATTATCTGTAGTACATTTTTGGGAACCATTCACGTCTTCAAGCGTTCCATAGTATGTGAAAAGAGTTTTGTAAAACAGCGAACTAAAATTTATATTAACATTTCCTAAAGCGGACACACGGGGTCGCCTGTCAGGATAATATGTGGGGGTGTTTTTGTTTGTTTTATTTCCGGTACACATGTAATAAGAATGGAATAAGCGCACAAAAGAAAACAAATAACAAAAAAGGAAATTAAGTTCTTGAGTTAAATCTGTCTGCTCAGTGTGGGTGCGGTGGGTGTGTTCTTTTTGAATGCCGGCGTTATTTTCTGCAGGGTGTGCTGTGTGATACACATCCGGACAGTATGAGAAAAGGAAAAGAAGGGAAGGAAAGGGAAACTAATGTTCATTAGATACATCCAATTATCTGTTGTGGGTGGGGTTAATAGTGTGATTGGCAATATCTTTTAGAGGTATTCATCTAAAATGGAAATTCTGTGATTTGCATGTGAGTCTGTATATACATATATATATATATATATATATATATATATATATGAAATATATACACCTAAATGTATACATCAATATATGTATACTTATATATATACACATAAACACGTATATATTTATCTGTTTACTTATATACGTTTTTTAACATTCTTGTTGTAATAAAACTCTAGTCTTTTCATCTCAATAGATATTCCACTTTTTCGATCCAACGGTTCAACTATGTGAGTCCAGAATAGCAACACAATTAATTTTGACTTCGACAAGGATAAACTATCGTGTCAAGCAGTGAAACATACATTATCCGTTATCAATAATTAAATTATCTTCAATAACACTTAATTAAAATCAGGACTAATATAAATATATAGTCCGCACTATCTCCAAAAGGGACGTTCGAACGAATACAACGTTTTGTTTTCATTTTATAAATCGCTAACGATTGGAATGGGCTATAACGGCATTTTTAATGATAACATGTCAGTTCATCTCGATGAAACCGCGGTACGTCTCTGAAATATGTAACATATAGATTTTAAATAAATAATTTATATATATATATATATATATATATATATATATATATATATATATATATATATATATGAAAATATTAGTTTGTGCATCTACTTTAGAAAAAAAGATTAAAACATCTACATGAAAACTAGACGATTAATCTTATATACAGTTTTCCGGAAAAGACAATGGAAGTAGCCTTGTATCTGTAAGTGTACCCCTGATCCGCTATTAAATCAGAACTAACTTGCAAACTTAAAAAAATATCCTATTTTGATAAAATTAAAATAATAAGTTTACATTTTTCAGGAAGAATATTAGAGTAGTTACGATTCTCTAATCCTTATTACATTTTTTGTACAGCGCTAGACTACGAACATTTACATCGAAGGTTCGATCTCTACCCGGATAAGTAATGCTAATGACGGCTCATAGCCAGAAACACTTGTCCATGTCTACCTTTTGTGCACTCAAAAATTAATTTATGAATTAATTAAATAATCTATACATAAGAAAAATGAATTAATATATTAATTAATAAAAACATCTATACATGAGAAACATTATTTAATATATTAATTAATAAAAACATCTATATATACAAAAATTAATTAATATATAAATTAATAAAAACATCTATATATACAAGAATTGATTAATATATTAATTAATAAAAACATCTATGCATGAGAAACATTATCTAATATATTAATAAATAAACACATCTATATATACAAAAATTATTTAATATATTAATTAATAAAAACATCTATATATACAAAAATTAATTAATATATAAATTAATAAAAACATCTATATATACAAGAATTGATTAATATATTAATTTATAAAAACATCTATACATGAGAAACTTTATTTTATATATTAATTAATAAAACATCTATATATACAAAAATTAATTAATATATAAATTAATAAATACATCTATATATACAAGAATTGATTAATATATTAATTAATAAAAACATCTATACATAGGAAACATTATTTAATATATTAATAAATAAACACATCTATATATACAAAAATTATTTAATATATTAATTAATAAAAACATCTATATATACAAAAATTAATTAATATATAAATTAATAAAAACATCTATATATACAAGAATTGATTAATATATTAATTAATAAAAACATCTATACATGAGAAACATTATTTATTATATTAATTAATAAAAACATCTATATATACAAAATTATTTAATATATTAATTAATAAAAACATCTATATATACAAAAATTAATTAATATTTAAATTAATAAAAACATCTATATATACAAGAATTGATTAATATATTAATTAATAAAACATCTATACATGAGAAACATTATTTAATATATTAATTAATAAAAACATCTATATATACAAAAATTGTTTAATATATTAATTAATAAAAACATCTATATATACAAAAATTAATTAATATATAAATTAATAAAAACATCTATATATACAAGAATTGATTAATATATTAATTAATAAAAACATCTATATATACAAAAATTGATTACAAGTCCGATTAAAAACGAATTAAAATGCGGTCCTCTGCATATTCTCTAATATAAATACATGAACAGATTTTGATCAAATGGAAATCGAATAATGCAAAAAAAATCGACATTTGTTAGTTCACATTCGAATGTGAAAAATCACAAATATTTTACTTACTTTTATTTTCTGTCCCATCTCCATGTTTCGATATAAATGTAATAATATCGTTGTTTGGTTCTTTTAGTCTTTGCTATAATTTGTTCAATGCTGACAGTAGGTATCAGCTGATATAATTTTCCACTTTAGTAGAGCCCCTCACACGGTTGCCAATACTCGCTTACAATGAAGAGTGAAAGGTAGAAGAAGGAAATGCAGGCAGTGAATGATATGTGATGTCAACATATCGAACTGATGATATCTAATGTTTGGGAACAACAGAAATAAAAGGGCTTTTTCGACAGGCCATATTTAATTCAGACACAATTAATTAGACTAATGGATCGCTGACGACATATTCTGAAATGCATCCGCGAAATAAAATAAAAACATATTGTTATTTTCTGGAAGCTGTCCTGTTTAACATTATGTTATCTTCTGTCAAACAATTATAATAAGAATTGAAAAATTGGCAGATATAAATGTGTACATTTAAATAAGTAAAAACAAATAATTGGAGACTGAATGTGATTTAGAAGTATTACATTTAGTAATAACTAAATATTCAAATAAGTGAATGAAATACGTTTGCATTCGGTTATTCACTCAACATCCTTATCTATTATAATTATTATGTATTCACTAGGAGTCACAGGTCACCATCAGTGATTTCTTATTGATAATAATCGGTGGTGTTCCCTGGAGTCTGAGTGAGAAACAGTCTCCAAAGATTTCTAGAATAATCCACCTCTTTCGATAGCTATTGCAAATGAGTTTAAGCTATCACAAACTCCGCTTACCAATGATATTCTGTGGGGTGGCCTTTTGGTCAAGATCAAAGTGTAGTATCTGTTCCGATGGATACTGCACTCCATAGACTGGTATCGTCTTGGCCTTCGGGGCTTGATTTACGCCGGTCTATGGGACGGTCCTGCGCAGTTCTAGGAGGTGAACCCGACGGGGCTGCCCAGGTAATTTTCAATGGCCAGAATGCTCACCTTCTCGGGCGCTGGCTTTTCAAGTCCCACTTTCCCGACCCGACCTTGGGTCACATCTTACCTTGTGGGAGTAAGATAAAACTGCCCTTGTGCTTAACCTCCCGGGGAAGTAAATAACCTGTTCTCAGTCATTCCATTCTCCTTGACGCTATAAGAATATCATGTGCTTGCAATCGAGGCTTATGCCATTTTAAAACGATTTTTTGGGTGGTGGCAGTTGATGAGATTACTCGTAGTTTAATTTTCCCCAAATTCACGTAGTGTTCTATCCACGTTTTTGTTTCTATTGCAATTTCTAGTGTATGTGGGTTGGTTTCCGCATTCGAGAATTTTCCTTAAGATTTCAGTTGTTTCATCATTGCCGCCCGTTGTATAGTATCAGTTTTCTCTTCGATCACAATTTCGCCTAGTCTTTTTTTCAGTTTTTTCGATACTTTTCCTACTGCTTCTCTGATTATTAGTATTATATTGACTTTCTTCATGTTCCTTATTCTTTTCACTTCTTTGGCTAAGTCTGTGTATTGGCTTCGTTTTTCTGTTTCCTTTATCTATGTCTCTTGATTTTGTGTCTGTACCTCCATGCCCCAGAGGATTTGGTGATTTTCCTTGTCCAGTAGTGTCTCTTGATTTTGTGTCTGTACCTCCATGCCCCAGAGGATTTGGTGATTTTCCTTGTCCAGTACTGTCTCTAGATTTTGTGTCTGTACCTCCATGCCCCAGAGGATTTGGTGATTTTCCTTGTCCAGTACTGTCTCTAGATTTTGTGTCTGTACCTCCATGCCCCAGAGGATTTGGTGATTTTACTTGTCTCTAGATTGTATGTTTGTACCATTTGTCTGCGTATTTAAAATGCAATCGTTTGCATAGTTCCCAGTGTACCGCTTTATTCACGCAGTCGGGTTTGTTCTTGTATTCTTTTGGTGCCAGTTTGCTGCATTCATTGTTATGTGATGCACCTTTTCATCTCTTTGTCTACAGAGTCTACTCCTTTCCCGGGTTTTGTCTATCGTATCTTTGATATAGTTAGTTTTAATCGCATTGTTTTTGCATCCGTTAGTAGTGAGTAGTGATTCGGTTTCCTTATTTAGGTATGATTTTCGATCACATGGAGAGGAGGTATGTGTGTTTACGTAAGTTCGTTGGTTTTGGGTTTACGTACGCAGGTGCGTGCGCGCATATATGTTTTTTTGTTTATACACACCCATATGCGCACACACACCCATTTTTTATGCATATGTATGTACATACACATGCACACACATATACGTGTTCTGTGTATCTGTTCTCTGTATGCCCATGCGCATATGCAAGTGTGTGTGCGTATATGCGTTCTTGTCTATACACTCACCCACAGACACACGCACTCACACTCGTTTTTATATGCACGTACATGTGTGTGATCTGTATGTTCTGTGAGTTGTGTTATGATCTGTAATGCTGGGGACAATTATTAATTTGTTTTTTGCTAATGAATCATCTTTTTTGTTTTCGTTATCATTTAATGTTTCTGTTAGTCAGAATTTACGTTCACATTTTGTAAAGTCTTTCTTCTCATATTGCTTTTAGGAGTTGGGCAGAATTTGAGGCCTTCTTTTAGGATGTCCATTCCCTTCTTTGTTAATGTGTATGTGGATGGATTTTGGGTTTTGGGTTGTCTAATCTGGGACTGTTGTCAGGGGAGGAGTTTCTAAAAAATGTTTGTTTCGTAGTTTTTAGTATATTTTAAAAGGGTGATTACTTTCTATATATTTGCTGTCTTTTAGAGGAGTATGTTGTTTAGGGAGAACATTGGTGTGCGTGTTATTATGAAATGAACTAAAAAAAAACACACGGGAAGATGACTCATGGAGATAAAAGTCAAACCCCCGCTAGCATGCTAAAAAAATTATTAGCTTTGACCCAAGGAAGTGAATGATATGAAACCACATACACACAAACGCGCGCACGCATGCGCAGAAACGTCGAACTGTTAAAAACAAACCCAGTTTTACAAACTAAAATAATATTTGAAGGGAGCCAAAAAGCCTGATACGCATTATTAAATTATAAAAAAATAGAATGGCTAGATCCTTCGAAAATGACCTCCAGTCTGTAGAGAATTGGAGGCATAAATGTTTAGTAACTTTTAATGCTGCAAAGACAAAGCTCCTTTCCTTCAATAACTACACGAAACCTCTCTAACCACCGATTGTCATGGCAAATAACACCCTACGTGATAGTTCAACATTCAAACTCCTAGGCCTATCCTTCACAGGTAAAATGAATTGGAACAAATACATTGAATACATTGCCAAGACTGCAGCAAAGAAGGTGGGCTCCCTCTACCGTGCTAGTAAACTCCTTACACATGACATCATTCTGTATCTCTACAAAGCCACCATCCACCACATCTAGGTTGGTGCATCCTCTACTAGTCTCTCCCTCCTTGACAAGGCCCCCAAAAGAGTAGCTAACTTAATAAGTCTCTTACTGTCATACAACGTCGAGCCCCTGTCGCATCGTCGCAATGCAGCATCCTTGTGCTTGTTTTACAAATACTTCAATGGATTATGTTCCGATGAACTGACTACTCTGGTCCCCCCTCGACGTAAATTCACTAGACTAACTAGACAATCAGCTAAATTCCATCCTTTAACTGTGGAGGTCCCAGGATGCCGGAGAGCGTTCTACTCCAATAGCTACTTTCCTCGTGCTGCTGGACTCTGAAACTCCCTTCCTGCCACCTGTTTCCCCGACAGTACCGACATGCAGAGGTTTAAAACTAATGTAAACAGACATCTCGCTGCACAGCTCACCCTTTAGAATGACCCCCTAAACCTACTCCCTAATACTCAGTAGTCCCTTATGTCTACAATGGCGTCCTCCCTTGCTTGGGGTGAAATATTATTTAAAAAAAAAAGAATGATGAACAATTTAAATAAACGTTCTTTAAAATTTATAAACTTTAGTAGCCTCACTTATTTATATATATATATATATATATATATATATATAATCTAATAAAAATTGCAATATTAAGCGATTAAAACACGTATCTTTTTCGCGGACGAAACCATTTAACGCGTTGAAGAGAAGCAAGATAGTAAATCGCAACCACCGCACACTTACCCCGCCACCAAGAATAAATCTTTCATTATATAATCACAAATGATAATGGTGAATGTTTTTTTTTGTAAAAGTCATTCGAAATAGTAATAGTAATTGATATATGAAAAATAGAATTTACTTTAGTAATATATCTAGATAAATAGCGAGTGTTAACAATGGTGAAGCATACATTTTCCGACATTTTTAGCGTAAGGTGTACACCTATAACGGAATATATCCTGGGAAATATTTACCAAATATGCTTTCATATATTATTTCGAATTCTTTATTAGATGAAACAAAAAGCATTCTAATTTGTTGACAAGAAGGGATATTCTTGCGTCAGGCCGAAATAGCCTTCGTTCAATCATTAAGCAATAAAAGCGGTCATTTTCGTTTTAAAAAATGTCAGGTGAAATAGTGACGATATGAATATGCGAGTTTAAGAAAACCCTAAAAAATCAAGGATATAAAAATAGAGATTTGAATGACAGCCGACGAATTGATTTTCCAGAAAGACACAATTAAAAACGAAAGTGATAGAAGATAATTTGAATAAAAAGAACTTTAGGGAAAACAAGTGAAAGAAGTGGAACATGGACATTATAAAGACGTTTCTTAGAAATAGAGGAAAATAAAGGACATTGATTCGCGAGAAAAAGCGAAGACTTGCAGCTACTGGTCCAAAGTGGTTATAGTGATTGATAGCACCATTAAAAGAATGACAAGATGGAAGATACATGTCGCATAAAATACGGAGTTGATCGTAATGGACGCAACCGAGAGAAGATAATATAACAAAGATAATAATGAAAAGAGAGAGAGAAAGAGAGTGATAGAAATAGAGATAGGTAAAGCATGAGCCATACATACGAACAGAGTAAGATAATATGTAAGATAATAACGAGTAAGCCAGAGATTGTGGCAGTAGTAAAACAAAGAGTGAAAGAGAGAGAGAGAGAGAGAGAGAGAGAGAGAGAGAGAGACAGAGACAGAGACAGAGACAGAGATACAGAGAGATTATATTGTAGAATAATAAAAGACCGGTAAAGGACTCGAAATACAAAGTTATTTGATATTATACAGCACTAATAAATGTAAAGGGAACTAGTGAAAAAAAAAAGAAAATTAACAAAAAGAAACAAAAACAAACAAACCTCTGGATGTGACTCGATGTGGCGAGTGTAAAATGCAATAAATTTGGGCAATTTGGGGCATGTTTGACCCCCCCCCCTTTGACGCCCTGGGGCGCGAACCAGAATTTGTCTGAGGTCAAGGATGCTGATTTTATATCCAGAACAATTGCCTCTACATTTTAGCCAAGTTTAAGAACAATTGAATGGATGGATCAAACGTTATGGGAGAAAAGAGACATTTTTTGCCATTTTGGGGCTTTCGACCCCCTGGAGGCGCGGACCAGATTTTTTCAAGGATCAGCGATACTTATTTTCTATTAGGAACAATTGCCTCCATATTTGGCCAAGTTTAAGAGAAATTGAATGGATGGATGAAAAGTTATGGGGCCAAAAATGTCATTTTTTGCCATTTCGGGGCCTTTTTAGCCTCTGGGGGCCTAACCAGATTTTGTTTCAAAAATCGGAGAATGTCACTTTCTAACCTGACCAAAGTTACAACTTCATGCAAAATTTCAGAGAAATTCAATGGATGGTTGCGGAGAAAAATCCGGACGGACGAACGGACAGACATGCCTCAAAACATAAGTCCCCCGATTTTATAAATTGGGGGACCAATAAGGAGGATGGACCCGAAACAACATTCTAAATGAAATGAGACCTTCAAATTTTCTGTTTTACTATGGTAAACTGAGGATTTATCGATCAGGTTATTTAGTTTAATGTAAAAAAGATTACTTTACCGGTCGATCACACACACACACACACACACACACACATATATATATACATTATATAAAGTAAAAACAGGTTTCCCCATTGCATTAAATTAAATAGCTTTCTTGACAAAAGAAGGTACAAATTACAATCTGTTTCGTAGGTTAATTATGGCAAATATTGACCGGTGTTCTAAAAAAAGGGCAATGATTCATTTGCGATTGATTTCAAAATTTTATTTTTAATCAATAACGGAAGGGGGGATTTTCTTACATCCACAGTCACGTCTACTATTCCTGTAATTATAACAACGGTTAAATATTAAAAAACGAAATTCTTAGAGAATCTCTGCGAAGAAGAAAATAAAGCCGTTAGGAACTTTTACTTTTTTGATATTCTTAGTAGGTGATAAACGTACGCGGAACACTCTACTATAGTTCTTCATCGACTAGAAGATTACGTGTACATATCATAAATATAAAAAAACATACAAATACTCGAAGTTTTCGCCTACTGAACGGTGCTGAAGAATCACTCTTGATTATAAGCTAGTTCTACTTTTACCTCAGACCCGACATGGTCAGCTTGACGAAACCCCGGTACTCCCAACATACAATGTAACGCATACAAATTTAAACACAATACTCTCTCTCTCTCTCTCTCTCTCTCTCTCTCTCTCTCTCTCTCTCTATATATATATATATATATATATATATATATATATATATATATATATATTGTTGATTTTATTCCATTAGTTGCGTTAAAGTGAAGTTAAAACTTATGCCATTTGAATTCCATCGTCAGCCCGATGAGTTGGTCGCTATTTGCACCAATGAAACAAAACTTGTTTTGTCGCAACTAATGGAATAAAATCAAAAAATATATATTTTGCTCTGAATTTTCATTGAGCACTCTCATAAACCCGGTTTCAACTTCCTTCGGATTCATACCCCCTGGATATTTGTAACAAGTTAATTATATATATATATATATATATATATATATATATATATACATAGTTGTATTGTTGCGTTATTTATAAACTAGATGCCCCTATTCGTATTTTCCTACCTTATGTTTTACTTTCACTTTCGTTCTTTTTTTTCTTTTATTCAAGCAAATTATTATTAAATAAGATTTTAAATAAAGTATCGTTTAAATGATTAATGTAAATAACACTGCAACTAATTTGGTTATGCCAATGCTATTGTAATCTATATTAATTACATTATTGGATGAAAATAGCTTCCAAAAGTTTTCTATTTTTTAATACATGAGTATACATTCGACAAACATTACGCATGGACCTGAAAACATAACGACTCCGGAAAAGCTTTTTGTCTTACTCATTCATTGATTTTTTAAATTTAAATCAATAAGTGATTATTACACCACACTTTTGGAACATCGCTTTGCTTATATTAAGTTTTCATAGGGTATTTGTTTAACCTTTGACATATACTGTCAACGAAAAAATAAAACTGATATTTTATTTGTTCACACCCTGGCAAAATGTCAAAAAGAAATATATATCGTAGACTTTAGAATAGGGGTTAACTTCTCTATTTATATACAGTTACGTATGTGTATATGTTTATATATTTGTATGTACAGAAGTAACTTCTAAACTAATTCACAGATCATTATGAATTTTGAAACACAGCTGCTAAGCGTAAGAGTTGGTAATATACGCTATATTTAATTTCATTGTTTTTTTGGGTAGTGGCAAAAAGGGGGTTTCGTGACAGTTCAGACTGCTCCGATTTCAACATAACAAACAAACACCAATCAGCCACAGGTAAAACTAGAAATAGAAACCGAAATATCAAAAAATAAAATAAAAAAGAGAGGGCATTTAGTAAAATTAAGATGCCAGAAATCTTACAATCCCCCCCCCCCAAAATACGCACATTTGGTGGGCAGAAGCCCCGAATTGTACTACCAATTTGGTGGTGAGTGGTCAAAGAGAATAAAAAGGACGATAAATGAGAACACCATTGTAAGACTGTAATAGATGAAGCAAATAGAAAGTATACAGAAATGACTAGAAAACGCATTAACGCACAGCAACTAGGTACTCGCCACTTCTGAAAACTCTTCAATAGTGTGGTGAATAAAGAGAAATACACAATTCCCTCAATATCCAAACACAATAATGTAGTTTGCACGGTAACTGATAAGGCTGAACTACTCGACCAGCGTTTCGCATAAAACTCCACTTTGGACTCCACAAACCACTCCCTCCCAAATTTCCGATTACGGACTGAAACCGCACTTGGTGACCTGACCATCACCCCATCTCATGTCCAGGACACCATAAACACCTTTTCACCTCCAAAGTATGTGGGCCTGATCTAATACCAGTAATAGTAATAAAGAAATGATCTGCTGAACTGGCCCTTGTCCTCTCCAAACTCTACAACAAATGTCTTGCCGAATCTTGCTTTCCTGATAGCTGGAAAACTTTATCTGTGGTACCAGTCTTCAAGAATTCTACCGTTCTAAGAAAACTTCTCATACGTGACTCTACAACACTTTTATTTTATACGGTATCTATCACCCTCGCTTCTGCAACTCTTTATATCTCTCTTTCTCTCTGTGTTTATTAGCAGTCAAAGGTAATCAAGAAAGGAAATAATAAAAGATAAAAATAGGACGTTATAAGCAACAGTGAATAGCACAACAGTCGGCAATATTATTTAACCGGTAGTTGCAGAGTGAAGGAGAGAATGTTAGAAAGCGAGAGTCGAATATAGCAAACAGAAATAAGCTAATGTTTGATTTTGTCTTTTGACTTTTCATATTTAACTGACTTTCCACACATTCTCCTGATACACACAATCAAACCTTGGCTCAATATGTGACCCAACAGGTCACAGTTTTTTCTAGTTACATAAGAGAACAGATATTTTTAAGATCCGTATATTCAATCTGTACGTGTATCGATGAAAATACGATTTCAGACGTTAGCGTGACAGATCAACAAACAAGCTATTTCAAAATTAAGAATGACAAAGCAAGTAACTACAGAGATTCCTATTAAGACGATTGTACCCTGCTAACTTAACCCTCACGCCAATTTGATCATTATTTAAAGACTAAGAAAGTAGACGAATCTTCAATATAATGCTAGTGTGAAATGTGCGTTTTTGTCTATGCAATACTATTTTGAACCAAAGCATACCAACAGACTGACCCTTTATAGAGTTGATTTGACACATCTGAAAGCTGATATAGGTAAATGATGATATCATCATGAGATGAGACTATTGTGTGTATTACTATTCCCTATTTCTCTATGTGCTGGTTCAACATGGGCCTTCACAACAGATCTACGCAGACATATTTATTTTACTAATGGTTCACCTATTACCTAAGCCCGAAGGTCACTCGAAGATAAATGGTTAAATACATTGTCAGTTAGACGATGTACGCCACGACTAGAAGATTGGTAACACTGGGTAGGATAGGCAGAAGATTACTTAAGAGAAATGTATTATCTAAGAAGACGGCTCAAAAAGTATTTGTTTACATTAGATTTGAAGATACCCATGTTGAATTCGACCGTGAAAAAGCCTCGTGGTATTTTGTTTACCAGGTTGAGTATTCTATGAAAGAAACTTTGTTCATGAAATTTCCGTCTAGTTTTAGGTACGGAGAGAAAGAAAGGACAGTTCTTATTTGTGTTTGTCGCTATGTGAGTTCTTGCTGTTAATGTTTCACAGGTGGGACTAGAGATTGGAGCTCAGTCGAGCATTTACCATCAGCATAACCATACAGTAAGGAGATAGTCTAGCAGCATCTCTTCTGTGACAGGGGCTGTAAGGATTGTGAAGTTGCTTTTGTAGTCTGTCAAGGCAAGAAAAAGGGCTCCGAGCGGCATGTTCATAAAATCTGAGATGTTCTCTTATTAATGAGTCCCCATTTATCACTGCCAAAACACTCGAGGATAAGGCTTAATCGGATATATAGATTAGCAGTTGAATGATTATAAACATTA
>OY744518.1:159844486-159876986 GCA_963556195.1 Sepiola atlantica | reverse complement strand
ATGTTTAACTATACATTGAGCTTGTCTTACTTATTTATTTTTTATCTTATTTTTTATTTAATTTTTCAACTTTACTTTTGGGCTGGTCTTATTTAATCATACTCTTAACCAACTGGAAAACCCTTTTAAAATCTGCAGTACTTTTAAATCTTTTAAATATATAACACTATATCTCTGCCGGCTTAGTACTTTTTCAAAATTTAAACTACTAATCCCCATTCTTTGAAACAACCCTTTTTCCCATCGGACACTCCTTTTTCTTTTAATTTCAAAATTATTATTGTCTCTCGGCCTAAACCCGTCTTTAATCACGGCTCCCCCTTTCTTCTTTTTTAAATAATAAATACACTCAATTGACCTAAATCGACCTAAATTCTCAACCACGGCCAATCTCTACTGCCATCGGACGTAGCATATGCCAAAAATAACTTCATCACTAGAACCCCCCTTCACTCCCCCTACTCCCTTTTCCATCAGCAGTCATGGCTTTTTCATCTAACCCTCCTACCATTTGCCCCACCTTTCTCTTTCCTTCCCACCTCCTAATTTGACCTTGATTTTAACTTAGGGCTTCTTTTCTCAGAACTACTTCAATTTTTCATTACTAATGTCATTCGCTTACGACTCATTTTTTGACCGAGGAAGCATTGTTTTTAAATTGCCAGATTTCTGCATTTTAATTCCGTTTAAGTGCGCTCAATCTACGACTTGAATTCAATTTTCACCATTGGATTTACTTCATTTTGAACGCCTTTCTGTGATTCCTCCACGAAACTTTTTCTTCTCCATCGAAACTTCCTACCATTGGACACCTTATCGGCAGACAATTACCACCTGGACAAACCCAATATCTTTTTACACGAACTTTTTTCACTCATCATTTTCTTAATATTTTTTAAAATGTTGAATTTTGGCTTTTCTATTGCCAACTTATCTATCTGTATAATTCCTCTAATGATAAGATCTCGATCTTTGAAAAACCTTAGCTTAAGGAAAGAATAATAAACATAATGTTATTACAGAATATACCTTGCATTGAACAATCGAAGTTTGAAATAAATTTGGATATTCGTGCATGTTTATCACTCTTCGTCCATCTATCTTTATATCATATATATATATATATATATATATATATATATATATATATATATATATATAAAATTTATTATATATAGTTTAATATTTCAGATATATACACATATTATTATAAATAGTAATTAGGTATATATATCAAACTTTTATTTTAATCTAAATATTTTTTCGTTGGAAATTTTATTTATCACTTAGGAAGAATTCATGTTATAGTAAAATAGTAGTTTATCATGTAAAAGCACATCGTGATAGACTACTGTTTGAGTACTCGATCGTATTTCGTGCTTGGATCACATCAAAGTAGCATGTATGAATTGTGCACTATTCTAAGAAAATTTATTTTACAAATTGTTCCCGATCATATTATTAAATTCAAATGTAAATTAGATCATCAGGAATTAATCGCAATGTACCAAGTGTCAAATAAGTTTAGCTTAACTGAAAACAGACACCATGCACTACTTAGTTTTTCATAACATGCAGTAAAGTAAATAATTAATACGAGTCACATGTCAATTAAGTATTGTGTAAACCCTTTTTTTAATATGTAGCAGAAGCAATCAAACTTGTTTTATAATATTGACTATTGATTGGATAAAAATCTTAATATCGATATCTTTTTCAAGTTCATCAGAACGCAGTAAAGATACGTCTCAGCAATTAAAAAAAATAGCCGTTTTAATGTTACGAACATATCACCTGTAGCCGACATTCAGTGCTGGGTTTCTTTCAGCCCTGCTACACGAGTGTACACCACTAAAACTCGTCCCAGCTATAGTAAACGATACGGCAGACGGAAACTCGCGAAGAGTTATCAGTCAGACATGTCTACACTACTCGTCTTATATAGAATACCTTGTCTGTCTCGTTTGCCACATTCTACGGAACACAACTTTCAATTAAAAACATTATTACAAATGAAGCTAATGTCAGAAAAAAGTCATCACATCACTGAACTCTTTACTTTGTTTGTTTTTAAGAGGCCTTCAATAGAATTAAACATATTTTTGCGTGTATTGCTTTTACATTCTTTTAATTTCTTCACCATTTGCAGAAACCAAAGTGATTTTGGAAGTATTCAGGAACAATCGGACATTCTGGTATGCATTTTCTACAGAAATAAAAAGAACCTGCACAGACTTAATGTTGTTTTCAAGAAACCCGATTTTACCAGAATAGTACAGGTCTGCTAGAACTTCAGCAAGGTGACGGTGACTTAGAAACCATTTACTTTTCAAAATTACTTAGTCCGGTCGCGACGACAGCTACCATGAAATATATTTAAATATTCATCTTAAAGTAAATATAAGAAGCAACTCATTTCAAAATTGAAGAATATAATAGGAGTTGTCTACTTTTATTTTATAAAATGTTCAAACAAATAAAAATTATATATATATATATATATATATATATACATATCTTCTAGTAACAGTAATGCTAGAAAAGTAAAAACTAGTTCCCACTACTAAGAGAGGTGTTATGGCACGAATTCAGTGTTATTAAAAACCAGTCCGTGCATGCAACTCCCAGTTTCCATTTTCAGCTTAGCGGATTCCAAAATGATTTAGTCGGTCAAAGTCGTCTGATTATTCTTCCGCCCGTATTAGTGTTATGTGACGAGTTGTGAAGGCCAAGAGCCACTTGAGGATAATGGTTGATGAGATGGAAATATTTTTATCCGATAGATGAGGAAAAGCAATGCGATTAACTAGGATTGATTATTTATGGGACGCTTTATTAAAAGTATTTGCTGATATTGTATTTGAAGACTCCTATGTTGTAAGCCGCAAGGAAGCAGTCTCGCGGTATTTGCGGCACATACAGAAAACTCTTGCAAATTAATATTGTTCATAGAAATCTCGCCTGACGCTGAGCAAATGGACGAAAAAGGGAATATTTGTCTGTTGTGGTAATGTTACATGTTATTTCTTGGAATAGCTTATGAGTATTGATTTACTCCTCTCCAGGAGTTAGGCACAAGGCCAGTTTTTATCTTACTCCCACAAGTAAGATGTGACCCAAGGTCGGGAAAGTGGGGTTTGAAAAGCCAGCGCCCGAGAAGTGAGCACTCTAGCCTACAAAAAATGCCTGAGCAGCCTCGTCGGCATTCCCCGATAGGGGCGCCTCAGGCAGAAAGCAATAAACTTACTCCTCCCCAAAGAGGGGGGCGAAGTTTGGGAGAGTAGACCTCCTAGAACTGCACAGGACAGACCCATAGACCGGCGTAAATCAAGCCCTGAGGGCCAAGACATTACCAGTCTATGGGGTGCAGTATTCATAAGAACAGATACTACACTTTGATCTTAGCCAAAAGGCCAACATCTTATCTTATTTATCTAATTCCCACAAGGTAAGATGTGACACAAGGTCGGGAAAGTGGGATTAGATAAGCCAGCGCTCGAGAGGTGAGCACTCTGGCCATTTAAAAATTGCCTGGGCAGTCCCGTCGGCATTCCCCGGTAGAGGCGCCTCAGACAGTAAGCAATAAACTTACTCCTCCCCAAAGAGGGGAGGCAAAGCCTGGAAGGGTGGACCTCCTAGAACTGCACAGGACAGACCCACAGACCGGCGTAAATCAAGCCCCGAAGGCCAAGACAATACCGGTCTATGGGGTGCAGTATCCATCGGAACAGATACTACACTTTGATCTTGGCCAAAAGGCCAATATCTTATGAGTAGAAACCACGCAACATTCACGTGTTCAGATCCATGCGTACTTCATCATATTGGACATACGAGTGCCTCCCCTCCCCAAAAAACCAATAGAATAACGCCAAAGAAAAAATCGACCTAAACATGAAGACCTCAGCTACCACGTCTTTATACAATTTTTTTTTTTACTTCATACGGGTTCACAAGATCAGCGAATGAAGAAATACTTTTTCTTATAGCCGTTGTGCTTCTTTCTTCATTGCTGACACTCTGTCATTAGCACTCAAATTTTGAAATAATATGGGCGTGAAGTAAGCATTTTAATATTGATTTAGAATTCCCTAATTAATTGTGTCATTTTTTAAATCTCATATGTCTTTAAACATAAGACATTTGAATATTTGCACCAGTATGACGCATATATACTTTAATAAACGGCATTCGATTAAAGTAGAAATTAACAAGTCAGAAATATTTAAGAGCACAACCTTAATGTAATAATTCATCCTTCATCTTTTTATCCAACCTTAACTCGAATAAATCTCGTAACGCTTCGTTATTTTTTTGTATCAATATGTCTGCTGTATTTCGGCCACTTTCTACAAATTGAATAATTTACTATTGCATCTTATGTATTATATAAACTAAGAATTCTACCTATTCTTGTGACCGGTATATATCCCTAAACAAAAGCAATATATAGGACTCTGCTTTATACGCGCTAATTCCTATCAAATAATTCCTTCCTAATAGTGTTTGTGTATAGATAGTATTGCTTAAAATCTTAAAATCTGAATGAAAAACATCGTTTCTACGTAAATACGTTATTGAAATAGTGCTCTTTTCTCGTCATGAAATAATTCGTTCGTTTAAATATTTATTATTATTTCGAATTTCGAATTTCAATACCTAACGAATATTAAAATTAATACTTTCAGATCGTCAAAAGATCGAGTAAAATACTTATATTGGTTCAGAGTTGAAAACATAAGTTTTTTGGGTTCATCAAGTTTCACAGGTCTTACATGTTCAAAATAAAATCTTTACGTAAAGTAAACATTTAAAGTCGTTGATATTGGATTCGAAGACAACTATGTTGTAAGCCGCATCGAAGCAGTCCTGCTGTAATGTTCTCCACAGACAGGAACATCATACAAAGAAGCTCGGTTCATGGACATCTTACCTGACGCTGTGCACGTGGTCGAAGAAGGGAATCTTTTTCTGTTGTAGTAATAAGGTGCTTTCTTTTGTGGGAGCTCTTATTGAAAACATTACCAGGGCTGCTGCAAAGAAGGTGGGCTCCCTCTACCGTACTAGTAAACTTCTCACACCTGAAATTATCCTATATCTCTACAAAGCCACCATCCGCCCATGCATATAGTATTGTTGCATCAACTGGTCTGGTGCATCATCCGCTAGTCTCTCCCTATTAGACAATGTCCAAAAAAGAGTCGCCAACTTGATAGATCCTTCACTATCCACCTAGCTCCAGCCCCTGTCCAATCGCCGCAATGTTGCTTCCTTGTGCCTGTTTTACAAGTACTTCAATGGATTGTTCTCTGATGAGCTTGCTGCTCTGGTACCCCCACGACGTAAATTTACTAGACCAACCCGACAATCTGCCAAATCTCATCCATACACTGTGGAGGTTCCAAGATTCCGAAGAGCTTTCTACTCCAAAAGCTTCTTTCCTCATGCTGCTGGACTCTGGAACTCCCTCTCTGCTCCCTACTTTCCTGACGGTACTGACATGCAGAAATTTAAAACTAATCCCGCTGCGCAGCTCCTAAATCTAGTTGAACCCTTCCAAATACTTCACCCTTTTTTCTCAGTAGCCCCTTACGTCTACAGTGTCGGCCTGCCTTGTTTGCGGTGAACTATGTTTAAAAAAATACATGAATCAGGCACCCTTAACGTGTTCAGAACACTGCGTACCTAATCATATTCGGGATAATAACTTGGAAATCATAATTAGTTGTGTTTGTTTAAAATCTCAAGTAAAATTATAAAATATCGATGCAATTGCGCATACGTCTGTTAGTAAATGTAATTATATCAAAAGTTATCCCCAACCAGCTATAAATAATCTCTAATAATTGCTGGTATTGATGCTCTTTCTTTTATTGGTATTGTTTTCTTTTCTGTTTCTCTATTACGAAACGCATGTTAGCAATTTACGGCAAAAGTTAATTATGCCGTGTAAACAGGATACTTGTTATTTCAAATTTGCCGTCAGCAAAAACATTAATTAGCAAATTGAAAATAAAGGCTAGTTGAAGACGTCATATTTCCGTTTGTTGTTAGTAGTGATGTCATTTAATATATCACCGCATGGAGGGTAAAAGCTCCGTGGTTAAAAAAAAATGGATAAGGAGTACACAATTAGTGGCTCATCTTCTTTACTTCGCTCAAACTATTTTGATACTACGGATAATTACTTTTGGAAAATTCTTGTTTTTTATAGTGTTTGCCTCACTTTAGATTACACTCTTTATATTAGAGGTTGATTAATTTGCTTGAAGAATTTTGTGTAGTATATATATATAGTAAGTTGTGAAAATATATTTATGTCAATTAAGTTACACAGATGCTCCCGAATTTTAGCTTGAGCCTCTGTGTTGCTTAATTTTCATAAATATATTTTCATAACTTACTACATAGCTCAACATAGGTATCGAGCACTGTTGAAGTAAATATTGAAAATTGATACATGAAAATTATATCTCCTTGTAAATGTTTTTGTGGATACATGAAATAATAATAATAATATATATATATATATATATATATATATATATATATATATATATATATATATATATATATATATATATATAAGACAGTAAGATAGAGACAACGAGAGGGAGATGTATACTTTGCAGACGGCGATTACAATGCGAGTATGTATCATATATAAGTGTGATTGAAAGCAAGACACGAATGCAAAATCAAATGACTTTTACTACTTTTCTCTTCTTCTTCTTATACTACTTATTGCTGTGATTAAGATCTTACTTGCCTTCAGTGTGAAGTCTTTATAACATAATATTAATGAACAAAAGAATAATAATGCCACTTAAAGCCTATTAATATAAAACTAAACGATAGCAGTATATTTACTGCAGAGCTAATTTCGACGATCGTCAGTCGCAGGTTTTAAGATCAGAGTTGAGCATTCGTCATCTGAAGAAAGTGTTTTTCTCAAAATATTGTGTGACACGGACCCCAAAGTAAAGTGACACTGAAGTCAAGTAATTAAAAAAATCGCAATAACAATACTACTACTACTACTACTACTACTACTACTACTAATAATAATAATACTAATAATATTACTACTAATACTACTGATAATAAAAAAACTCATTTAACTTTTGCATTCTATAAATTATTTCTCTTTATATGTGTTTATTTTATTTTAATTTCTCCTGATGTATTGGTGGCCTTGTTGAAAATAGGATCTATTGGAGCAAACATGTTGTATCAAAGTTAATTGGTTTACTTTTAAAAGTAATATTTTCCTTTTTATGGTTGTATATACTTATGGCAAGTGAGCTACACATAAATGTTTTTCTTTATTGCATTGAAACAAATTCCTCATGCTAATTGCAACATTGGATATTTTTCAATCCCTTTTATAGGAACATAACTATTTTTTTTATTTACGGCCCTTACTGCTTAAATGCATTTGATTAAATAGTCAATGATAACAAATATATTCTAGCAGTAGAAGTCGTTAATGAAAGTTTTAAAAACATGATTTTGTTATACAAGCGATACTAGAATTTGAATATCGTTATGAGTAACCAATTAAGCAGGATTTCTCGAATTTTAGTTTCCTCCTAAGATCCATCAGCTTAGACTTAAATTTTAGACATTCTTTAGAAATTAAATTATGCGTTTGAATTTTGATAGCAATTGGAATGTGAAATTTAGTCTTCGGAATAGGACATTCACCTTGTGCAAAACTATTCTATTCGGGGAATTAACCTTACAGCTTCAAGAAAGATGTCTAAGAGGTTGATTAAAAACAATCCAGGTGGTGAATGGTAGTCCCAAAACGAAAAGGTTATCCAGTCGCAAATTTGTTTACTATCGATGCAGTAGATGACAGTGAAAAGTGCATTCAAGATGTATGCAAATTAATAAAACGATAGAAAAAAACAAATCATTAACCACCGGGATTGCTTTTTAATCAACCTCTCTTGAAGCTGTTTTAAACTTTATCACTTGGATGAACTGTATAAGTTTTTAAAAAAAGTATGTTTTGGGCCGATATATTAGATGTTTTATATACTTTTATGTATTTCATATATTCTTTGTATATTTTTTCAAAGTTTAATTTTATTACCTGCAGTAATGTCATTGCAGTAATGGTCATTTGAGGAGAAAGTTTTCTTTGAAAACTCATGAGTTAAGGACTTTAAAGTACTTTGCTTGAACTTGGAATTGCAATAAAATTTGATTCGCACCTTATTTTATTCTTTCACTTCATCCAGTGTTATTAATGCTCTATACAGTATATTTAACTTAATTTTTATCCGGATATTCACTAATTAAAGATATTAGTTGCCTCTTATATCTTTTGTTGTATTAACCTATATATATAAATTCTGCTCTTCCGTGACACGAAGAAAAAGACGTTGCGGAGGAAACAATTTGAAGTGTTTATTAGGAAGTAGAAAGCAAATAGCAAGTTAGAATACTGCTTAAGAAATCCTTTTCTCTATTTCCATAATACTTTTTCTTTTTGATTACTATACTGATAGATATTTCCTTCGTTGTTGCTCTTTTACAACTTTCTACTTGAAGTGATTTTCTTTCATGTTACTTATTTTTTTAACTTTATCGATTAAGATGTTATTTAATGGGAATATTAGTGCGAATACTGGCGAAGCATAATATTTTTTTTCATTTTTAACGGAGCGTACACTCATATACAGGGTGACCCAAAACAAACGGGCCCCAAATCTAATTAGGCCCTGTTTCTTAGAGTTTCGTCCGAAAGAAATGCATGTTGGGGCATAAATAGTTAATTATATTCATGACATCATATCAAAGCACTAGGGTCTTTGGCCTTTTTTTCTCCGTTCTACAGCATGTGTTCTAGATCGACTCTTTTTAGCTCCGTGCATTTCTTGAGGCGCAGAACGAAGTTCTCCATGACGTTCTTACAGACTAAATTAGGAATGGCTCTCATCTCCTCCCTGATGGCTTCTTTGAGTTCCGTGATGGTTCTAGATTTCCCTGCGTACATTCTGTCCTTAAGATAGCCGCAAAGGAAAAACATCTGGGGGGCTTAGGTCCGGGCTATGGGGTGCCATTCAAAATTAGTCTTGAGACTGATCACTCGGCCTCCGAAGTTCTCTTTCAGCCAATCTCGGGACAGGTTTGAGGTGTGAGAACTTGCTCCGTCTTGCTGGAACGAGAACTTGCTCATGAGCGACGGGTAGAGGGTCTCGAGCTCACTCTTGAAGGTTTTGAGGACCTCCACATACCGCTCCTTGGTGACTGTCACTGCGGCGCCAGATGCATCGATGAAGATTAGTCCGATGATGCCTCTGACCGAGATTGCAGCCCACACCGTGCAATTAGGAGAGTGCAGGGGCTTGGTGGCTACTTCATTGGGTCTGGAGGACCCCCAGAAGACATTTGTCTTGGAGTTTCCCTTTCCATCAAGATGGAAGTTGGATTAATCTGAGGTCCAAAGGAGGTTAAGGAAACCTGGTGTCCCTTCGATCTTATCGAGCATCTTGACTGCCATAGCGCTTCTCTGCTTCTTGTCTGAGGCTGTAATGATCTGCAGCGTCTGTATTCTGTATGGGTAAGTCCTGATATCGTTTACCAGCACTCTCCTGCAAGTCTCACGGGAGATACCGAGGGACTGTTTTCGCTTACGCACAGAGCGTTTCGGACTCTCCTGGAGAGACTCTCTCACACTTTCGACCAGCTCGGCTGTACCCTTCTTGGGACGTGCCAAGTGGCTTGGACGGTTATCACTGGCAGCGTTGAAGTTCTTCACGGTCCCATACTTCTCGAAGTCGTCCACCCAGTTCTGAATTCTGCTTTTGGGTGGAGCCTTTTCACATCCGAACTGATGCATGAAACTGTCCGTAGTTTTCTTAAACGAGCCTGTATTGTAGTAAAATTTAACACAGTGTATTCTTTGTCCCAGCTCCCCCTGAGGTCTTGGTGTACTCACGGTTGTTGATTCTGCCATGCCCTGTAAAATAAGGTAAATCGGTTAATAAATAAAGAGATATCACATAAAGTGTACACGGGGTCCGTTTTTTTAGTCACCCTGTATATATATATATATATATATATATATATATATATATATATATATGATGAATATAATTATTTAAACAATGTCTATTCACTGAATAAGGCATATATGCGTAATATATGTATGTATATATTATATAAATCTATATGTATATATTGTGTTTATTAAAACCGCATACTTTTATTTAAGCCACCATTGTTAAATACAACAGAATCCTTCTGCTTATTTATACCTGTTTTATAATTTTATATTTCTTATGATCATTTTAGTTTAAAAAGCAAACATATTAATAAATATACCAAATGTATTACGAGTACTTTCGATTCTTCGTCAAATCCTCTTTAGGTGACAAAAACAATCAACATTAATCTGGAGAAAATTTTATTTTCTAAAAACCATGAACGCTGTATGCGAGATTGCGAAACGTCAACAAAAAACTATGTTAGTTTCAGGTTGGAGCTTTACAATTTATGTCACGCAAGAGCGACAGAATTCACGTCCAAGAAAATTTTTTATTCACTTTAAACATTTTGAAATATTTTTTAGTTAACGCATTTGTTGACAACCCAAATTTTTTAAATTCAAATGAGATGCTATCAGAGTTCTATTCAATGTTTTTTTTTTCAAGACAGCATAATATTTCGGAATTTTGCTTTTTTATTTCAAACAAGTGCATCCCTTCCATGCACACACTTATTTTAATTACCACATGGTAAATTCGCCGCTATGAAAACAAAAATTCACATTGAGCAAAATGTTTAGTCTATCTTTTGTAGAGTTATGTTAGATTATTGGCACATCACCCATAACATTCAAAAACACATTAAATAGCACATTTTATTTTCCAACCTTTTCATCTCTATTTTAAATATCGTACGTAAAATAACATGCAAGTAGTTATGGAACGGACACATTTACTGTCGTTTATATATATATATATATATATGAAGAGTTCGGATGTAAAACGCAATAAACACCATTTAAAAATTACGAAACTATCACTACAAAAAATGTGGCACTTTAACACTTAAACACACTTGAAAACTATGTTTTACATCATCTAATACCACCATAATTTACATTTGCTTTCTTACTAAAACAATCTTTTAATTGGAGTCTATATTTAACATATTCGACTTTTTATCGTTTAATGTCTCAATTTAAACAAATTTGATTTCTTCATATACACTATTAAATTCATGACCTCACAAGCAGACTACAATCTGAAATAACAACCGAAGAGAATGACCTAAATCAGGAATGCCTCTCTCAACTTAGCCCACAGAACCATCTCGAACATAAACAAATAATTTAAAAAGGAAACTCACTAGATTAACCAAAAGAAAATTAGTCTCCTCGATCCTAGAGAAAACTAAGTTCATCTATCCGGAATTTAATTAAGTCAACACTGAAAAAGAATGACTAAACCCCAGCCACAATTGTCATTACTAACAAAAATTTGACACCATACAAAAATTGAACAGAAATTTGACACCATACAAAAATTGAACAAAAATTTGACACCATACAAGCATTGAAAAAGATTTGACACCATACAAAAATTGAACAAAAATTTGACACCATACAAAAATTGAACAAAACATTTGACACCATACAAAAATTAAACAAAAAGTTAACACAATACAAACATTTAATAAAAATTTGACACCATACAAAAATTGAACAAAAAGTGAACACCATACAAAAATTAATCAAAAAATTTGACACCATACAAAAATAGAACAAAAATTTGACACTATACAAAAATTGAACAAAAATTTGACACCATACAAAAATTGAACAAAAAATTGACACCATACAAAAATTGAACAAAAATTTCACACCATAAAAAATTTGAAAAAAAATTGACACCATACAAAAATTGAATCAAAATTTTACACCATGCAAAAATTGAACAAAAAATTTTACACCATACAAAAATTGAACAAAAATTTGACACCATAAAAAAATGAGCAACAATTTGACACCATACAAAAATAGAACAAACATTTGAAACCATGCAAAAATTGAAAACAAATTTGACATCATACAAATATTTAACTTCTATACCTAAATGTTATTTAATTAGTAGGACAAATAAAATCCCATCACATCCAGATATACGCGAGCTCCTGAAACACAAGTGTATGAAGAATAAAAGCATCTCCAATAAACAACAATTACCCACCGAATTAAAAAATCACTCCGAATAATCAAATGCTTTTTGCTGTAATCCCCTCTAAAACAATATCATTCAAAACACAAGAAATTCAATCGAACACAGGCTAATAAGAAAAAAGACAAACAAATCCCACTAAATAACTTTAAACGCACATTAATAAAGTAATCACTGCGAACAACGTCAATAATGATTCTATAAAGCTCAACAAAATCATCGGCGAATGTAAATACGGTTATATATGTGAAAATGTTTAAACACATACAGCTAATTATCTCGATAAGCCTATTATATTAAAAATCCCATCACCCATACACCAATTGTTAAAATTCCTTACCAATTTTATCGCAAAATATCTACGCCTAAGCGTATATATATATATATATATATATATATATATATATATATATATATATATATATATATACATTTATATATATATACATTTATATATATATATATATATATATATAAACATATATATATATATATAAATGTATATAAATATATATATATATATAAATATATATATACACATATATAATTTTGGCTTTTCTACTGCCAACTGATACTCTATGTACTTTCTCTGATGATAAGAGTTTAATCCTTGAAAAGCCTAGACTTGAGGAAAGAAAAATACACGTGTTTTTACCAAGTAGCCCTTGCATTGAACAATCGAAGTTGAAATAGATTTGTCATTTGTACATATTTATCTCTCTTCTTTCATTTATCTTATATATATATATATATATATATATATATATATATATATATATATATATATTAGTGCACATATATCAGACGCCATTTCTAGAAGACCAGGAAGGATTATTACGACAAAAAAGGTTAATACCTTGTATTTGTCTTAAGCTCTGTCGAGTCTAGTTATATCAAGCGAAATATTAGATGAAAAAGTCAAGATGAAGAAAAAAATGTTTTGATTTTTATTTTGATTTTAATAAAAAATATCTGCATATAAAAGATGGTTTTGTTGAAGGCATTTTTCTTCTTTCTTTATGTTTAAAATTCTAAAGATGCTCCTATAATTACTGGTATGATGGAGATTTTCCTATGATTCCAGCTTCTTGGCATGTCGTACATAAGATCTTGGTATTTCGTAATCTTTTCCGTTTCTGCTCTGTTCAATCCTGCATCATTAGGGACACTGACTTCAACTAGGGTTGCTACTTTCTCCCTTTTGTCTCATATTACGATGTCAGGTTTAACAGCTCCATTTTCTAGATATGTAGCTGTAGGGATTGCATAGTCATAGTGGATGGTGTATAACTTATTTCCAACTGTACTTTCTAGTATATGCTCCCAGGACTTGCTGCTACACTGGATATTCAACTTTTTACAAATAGTCCAGTGAATATATTTACACACTTTGTTGTGTCGCATTGTATAATAGCCATCCCCAGGAGAACATTACAACTGGATGTCAGGTGGCTCACACTCTCTATTTCTGTGTGGCAGAACCTGCACTTTTTATTGTTGCTGAGACCACTCATCCCTTTAAAGGCATTGGTCATCAAGCCTTGATCTATAGCAGCCATTATCATTCTCTCTTGATCATAGTGGAGAGATTCTCTTTTCAGTCAGTCTACAGAGCATTCCTTATTTATATATTCCTGGGATAATTCATCTAGAAAATACTTAGCACGTTGTTGGTTGGCCCATTCTTCCAGTTTTCTGGAATAGAAGGTCTTTGTGTATTTTGACGGCTTTTGTGAACTATTTCTGTGGCAGGATTGTTGTCTGTTACTGCCTCATTTGTAAGACAGTCCTCTCCTAAATGTTTGGCCAGTTTTGTGATAGAGGTTGTTCTGTTTGCTCTGGTTTCTTCATGTTGGTATACCAGCATAAAGGTTTGCGTTCTGGGAGCTCATCAGATATTGGCCGGTGCTCACAATAGTGGCTCGATGTTGATGGTCAATTTCTGAGAGACCCATACCCTCTGTTACTTTAGGGAGATACAGCCTTGGTAGACACTGGTTTCTGTACATTACCCTGTACATTGTCAACATTTTTCTCGTTTTCTTCTATGCCAAGGTATTTGTATTGTTCCTGTTCTCCAAGGTCTTTGATGTCAGTATCTTCATTAAGCTGTATGTTTTCCGTTTCTTCTTCCCAGCTCTAAGGGAGCACTTGCCACATTTGTCCAGGCCGAACGTCATTCCAATATCTTTGGAGAAGGTATGTACACCCTGTAAGAGTTGGCTTGTCAGCATATGAACTAGCATACAGCTTGAGGTCATTCATGAAAAGCAGGTGGTTGATTCTTTTGTTTAGATCTTGTTTGCGGCCCTGGCTCAGATTATACGCACTCTAACTTTTGTTTAGTAATTTGCTTAGTGGATCAATTGTCAGGCAAAAGAGTAGAGGAGATAAGCTATCTAATTGGAAGATTCCTCTTCGAATTTTGACGTCAGGGATTTTTATTGTTCCATATATATATATATATGTATGTATGTGTGTGTAAGTAAATTTCGCGTACAACAAAATTGTAGGATACATTTCAGAGGAAACATTTTTTCATCAATGAAACGGGCGGGTGGAAAAAATAGAAAATTGCTAAAATTTTCCTTAAGGCATTATCGTCTGATCCTCTAAGATGAAACGTCAGAATGATTAATTAAAAACTAAGAAAATCGAATGAGATATGCGGGGAAAATTTGAATTTGAATAATTAAAGATCTCCAACTGATGCTTCAACATCTTTTTGTCTACTTAGAGGTCAGACGATAAGGCTTAAGAAAAAAATAGCAATTTTCTTTATTTTCCACCCGCCCGTTTCATTGATTAAAAAATGTTTCTTCTGAAATATATATATATATATATATATATATATATATATATATATATATATATATATATATATATATATATATTAAATGTTATGGAAATAATATTCCAACGTAAATGCAAATGGGAAAACTATTAATATATTCATCAAGGTTTCGTATTTATTTCAAGACTTTATCTAGATGATTAGTTTGAAGAAATAACATACTAATACAATATTTTAAAATATTTATTGCGTTTGTGACGTGAAAAAATATTTTTCATGTTTTTTTCAAACGAAACAGTCCAAAACTCATTTACTTTCATACACGCCTCACACATTTTGCATTTTAACGTCTATATACGTTCGATAATTAAACAAACACATTATGTTTACGTCATAAGCGCACCACACATTGTGCATTGTGACGGCTATGGTTGATTTAATAATAATAATAATAATCGCACCACTTCTTTTTTAATTCTAACAGTTCATTTACATACTAAAAGCCGCTATTCTTTTATTTTTCTTACAAAGCATTTTTTCAGTGCAAATTATATCACGAATAGTTTCGCTTAATATGAATCAAGCAACATTATTATGCCAATATTGGATCTGTTCACCTCAAGCTCGTCATTAAAGTACATAAAAAGTACATGAAAAAACTATACACTGTATAGTGACATGATATACGCAAACGTTCAAAAGAAAAACTGTAAACACACGTGCGACCCTCAGAGGTCCGCCATCTTGAAACGACAATTTAGAGTTAGCAACATAAATCACGCAACACATTCCAGCAATTTTAAATGAGTTTACTTCTTCTATATTAGCAAGTGAGGCTTATTTTTTATTAATGAAATACTTTAATTAACTGTAAGATGATTCTCATTGCATACTTTTATTAATTAATATTGTGAGTATATATTTACTTACATTGAATACGAAACTAAGTGCGGAGTTAATACACATTATAGAGTCCATTTAAATAGGTGTTATACCCTTATACACTAACATTTATGTTGGTTATACTACCCTATTTCTTACTTCTTGAAATAAGGTAAATTTTCTAACATTTATGTAAACATTCCTTTATAATTTTGCGCTCTTAACAATAGGGTATCAGTTTGAAATATCAACATTCTAAACGTACGAATGTCAAAGAAACCATCATGGTAGACATGATATTTATAATGAAACCAATCTATTTTAGATATTTTCCCTGTCGGATGCCGTTAGTTAATAATAGGTAGCGTTCAGTCGTAGGTAGAATATTTTTTCAATAAAGCATATTTATTGTATTATTCTAAAGACAACATTTACTCCCCAAGTTATTCTGGGCATCTAAACATCCCGCTTGAATTGTACTATAATCAATATTATATATATACAAAATTGTGTGCCCAGCTCTGAATTGTAAAGTTTAAAATACAAACATATATTTTGTCCCCGTTACTCATCGTGTGCTCTATAATATGTATTCTCTAATTCATAATAATTGATTTATTAAGAATAAATTGTATACATTAATATATATATATATATATATATATATATATATATATATTGAGCTGTATACTCTTCACAATAGGTTTTACCTTTCCTAAAAGTTCGCTTTTAGTACACCACTTTATATATATATATATATATATAAATATATATATGTATATATAAACATATATGCAAAGTTTTGTGGCATACTCTCTACATTAGAAATTTACACAAACTTCATCTAACAACGTTACTCATCGTGTTCTTCAGAATATATATATATATATATATATATATATATATATATATATATATATATATGTATATATATTTATATATATATAATGGAAATTGCTCCAGACAAGGCGCGAACCCACTTGATGTAATGAGCTAAAAAATAGTACATCAAGATCGAAAACCTCCAACGGAACTTGCTAAATGGATCGATCTCGACCCAAAACACAGCAACTCTCCCCCCTTTGTCATAAGCATCGCACTTGGCGAAAGGACAAGAATAGGAAACGAGCTACGAGGCTGCCAAAAGTAAACCCGAGTACAACTTTTTAGCTCGAACTGTTTTTACCTAATGAGCAATGCATTAAAAGCTAGTGATACTTAACGATTTTCTTACGAGAGTTTTACCCAATAATAGGGACAAATAGGTCATCCATATACAGACGCATTCGCTGTATCACAGATATTCAGTGCGGCTAGACTATCTAGTGCCTCGAGCCGGGAACTAAACTATATATATATATATATATATATATATATATATATATATATATATATATATATATATATATATATATATATATATATATATATATATATATATATATATATATACATATATATATATATATATATATATATATATACATATATATATATATATATATATATATATATATATATATATATATATATATGTATATATATATATACTTTGGGAGCAAAATTTATGAAGAAATAATTCTCCCCTCATATAAATCGTGTATCCGAGAATGTATGTTCCATAATTTATAATTGTCTGTTCATTCGTTTAGGAGTGAATCTTATACTTAAATATGTTCTAAAAGTAAACCAAAATCCATTACCTGATTTTAATTCTAGGAAATCTCCTAAATTTGAGCTTAGCTTAAGGGGTGCTGGGAAGTAATTGCAATTAAATGAATCTTGCTTACTTGTCTAATGACTATATATCAAATTTCATATGAATCCAATATATTTGGATTGTCAAGTGAGAGGTTAGGCCTATATCGGTCGCCTAAAAATCTGAAATTAGAAAAGAACCTGAAATTAAAGAAATATTTATTAATTGATATCTAATACCTATTTTAAAAGTTTCACAAAAATCGGAAATGTCTGAATTTTTGGCGAAGGGTTCTAAGCTTTTTTTTTACTCCTCGTACATGACATTAAATAAAACTCAATGTATCTCATGTTTTGACACCTTACCCCCAATAGTTGTATTCCAAAATTAATAATGATTGGTTTATAAGTTTGTTGGTTAATCCTGCACATAACAATATATAAACATATGAAAATACCTATCTTTGTATGTATACTAGAAAGAATACCCGTCCCAGGACGTTAACATTAAACACAGAACTGTGTTACCTACTTTTTTGTCTCATTACAGAGATAAACTTTATATCTAGAATCTTTATTCAACTTTTGACTAAACTCCATTGCATAATTTTAATTCTAGATGATGTCTGAAATTTAAGGTTTATATCTGAATTTATTAAGAAATTGAAATTCAGAGAAACTTGCTTAATTAGTGTCTAATGGATATGGATTAAATTTAAGGCAAATCTTAATATATACATTTTTTTGATGGAAAGTTATACCTATATTATGCTCTTCAACACTCTTTTATATAATTAAAAAATGCTTACATTTGGGGAATATTTATTAATATTAGTCTAACACTTATTGTTAAGATTTCACATGAGCAACCAATCCATTTTATACCTCTTTATATGAAACTAAATTAAACTAAATATAGGCCATATTTCGCGCCTCATAGCTGTGTTCCGAAATTCATAATTACTGGTTCATTAGTTTGAGAATAATCTAGTAGAGCATATATATATATATATATATATATATATATATATATATATATATATATATATATATATATATATATAAGCACCCACTAAATGTAAAAGCTTACAAAAAATAATGTACTCATGTTACTCATCTGTTGTCTAAAATATATGTTCCACAATTTATAATAATCCGTTCCTCAGTTTAAGAGATTATTCTGTATATATATATATATATATATATATATATATATATATATATATATATATATATATATATATATATATATATATTAGGGGAGGTCGATTTTGAAACTGTAAATAATCGCACTCGAAGAAAGTTGCCAAATAATGTCAAAAGTTACCACAAGAAATATTTTTCTTCAAAACTTTGTATTTATTTGAGCATTGCAACTTTAAGATCAAATAAATCGAGATTTGTTATCACTGCCTAGATTTCACCGGCAGATGTGTCGCCTTAAATTAAACCCGGGTTTTAACAAAAAATAGTAATACATTACTTAATAATAAATATTTTAAAGTTTATTATTCCTTTTCTTAAGAAATTAAATGTACATATTCAAATTAAAAAGGAATAAAACACTATAATATTTAATATTATATATAAATAATTATTTGTTTACATAGGCGTTTTATTTATTGGATATTTCTTATGGTATTCACCGGTTGAAAATTCAACGGGCGAATTTGAGTTCCCGTGTTGATTCTGTGTTTTGTAAACACTGTTTACACATTTAATTATCACAAATATATATTGAATTGTCGAGCGCTGGCTTATCTAATCCCACTTTCCCGACCTTTTGTCACACCTTACCTTGTGGGAGTTAGATAAATAAAAACTAGTTCAGCCAGGGAGTTTTACCCCACTAAATAAACCGGTATCGTCCGGGCCTTTGGGTCTGGATTCATGCCCGTCTATTGGGGCTTGTCCGTCCTGTGCAGTTCTAGGAGGTGCACCTCCCAGGTCTTGCCT
Source organism: Sepiola atlantica (assembly GCA_963556195.1). Taxonomy (NCBI): domain Eukaryota; kingdom Metazoa; phylum Mollusca; class Cephalopoda; order Sepiida; family Sepiolidae; genus Sepiola; species Sepiola atlantica. The sequence continues at coordinate 159,857,441 of OY744518.1, read as the reverse complement.
TCCCTCTTTGGGGAGGAGTAAGTTTATTGCTTACTGTCTGAAGCGGCCCTACCGGGGAATGCCGACGGATCTGCCCAGGCAATTTTTAAATGGCCAGAGTGCTCACCTCTCGAGCACTGGCTTTCTCATCCCACTTTCCAAACCTTGTGTCAATCTTACCTTGTTGGGGGTAGATAAATAAAATCTAGTTCAGCCAGGGTTTTTTACCCCACCAAATAAACCGGTATCGTCCGGGCCTTTGGGTCTGGATTTACGCCCGTCTATTGGGGCTTGCCCGTCCTGTGCAATTCTAGGAGGTGCACCCTCCCAGGCTTTGCCTTCCCTCTTTGGGGAGGAGTAAGTTTATTCCTAACTGTCTGAGGCGCCCCTACAGGGGAATGCCGACGGGGCTGCCCAGACAATTTTTTAATGGCCAGAGTGCTCACCTCTATAGCGCAGGCTTATCTAATCCCACTTTCCTGACCTTGTGTCACATCTTACCTTGTTGGAGGTAGATAAATAAAACTATTTCAGCCAAGGGGTTTTTACCCCACCTAAAATATATGTATTGGAATAGATGGGAGAATGGATAAGGACACATTGATGTATAAGGAAATTGTGGATGAAAATAGACAGAGAATTATGAAAAAAACTAAGGGACCAGAACACCATTTAACTTTTACAAAAGAAACACCATGTGAAAGTAAATATCTGACACATAGAGTTCTCCCTAATAGTGGTGCAACAGGTGCTGTTCATGCAGATCAAGTGGTGGATGTTTTGCATGAATTCCACAGTGAGAACAGTATCAAGGCTATACTTGTTGACAACACTAATACCAACACAGGTTGCGAAGGTGGAATGGTTGCAATTTTAGAAAAAAAACTTTTTTTAAATCTTCACACAATTGGTTGCTCTTTGCATCATAATGAACTACCTTTCAGAGCCCTTTTTAAAAACATAGATGGTTGCGCAAAGGGCCCTACAACATTCAGTAGCCCTCTGGGAAAATTATGCTCAAATGGTTGCCATGATTTACCCCAAATATCATTTTCCACTATTAGCAATCCTCTAGAGTCAATTTTTAAAATTGATGAAATACATGATCTTAGTTCTGACCAAAGACTCCTTTATGAATACACAGTAGGTATTTCTAGAGGTAAGGTTTTCTCTAGATATGTCTCCTGGAAAATTGGTCCTTTAAACCAAGCAAGATGGTAAACTTTGGCCATCAGGTTCATGTGTTTATGGACTCGTGGTGCATACCCACAAAGGCACACAACAAAACTACACTATGTAGTAAATTTTATTGTAAATGTGTATGCCACTTCTTGGTTTGAAATTAAAAGAAATAGTAAATTCTACAATCAGTAAGTGCACATTTTTAATATGATCCAGAGGATTAAGGAGCAGCCTTAGGAAATCCAAGATATCACATTTAGAAATATACAAGGTAATACATTTTGTTTACTGCCAGAAAACTTTCTATATTCCATGGTTAAATCTGAGGAGATTGAAGTAAGAGAAGAAGCTTTTAAAAGAATTTTGGCCATTAGGTAAGTAATATTTATTCATATATCTCTGACTCAATTATTTATTCCAATTTATAGAATGATTTTTAAAGATTTTATCTAATTTCACCATACTTATTAAAGCAGTACAGATTGGAATTTTTTAATAATTCAATTAATTAATTAGTTCTTTCAGGAGTGAGGAGTCAACTAGAAAAAGATTAAAAATAATACTACCTATTAATTTTAATGCTACACATTGGACACAATTAATAGATTTAAAATTATGCGGCATTTTTGAACCACCAATGACGGAAGATTTTACTGAATCTGAACTTCGAGAATCGTTGATGAATGGAACCAAGCTTGACTTGTCAGATTTGCGCTCACATTCTCAGGGTGTTGAACGGGCAGTTAAGTTAATAACAGAAGCTTCACAAACTGTATATGGTTTTGAAGCAAGGCATCAACACATTACAGCCAAAGTTTTGAGTCAGAAATTGAGACCAGCATTTTTGTCTAAGGGGTCTTATATGGAGCAATTTGACTCTCTATATTAAGCTCCATTAAAATAGTGTTAGGTTTTTCCTTATTTCTTTGCTTGTTATATTTTCACTTATAACAGAAAAAAATCATTTTTTTAGGTATTCAAATATTACTGTTTAATTCATAACGTTAAAAGGTAGTTTACAAAAGCAGATACTGAAAATGAGGGGGGGGGGCAACTTTTCAATTTGAAGATTTCTTTAATTCATATCATTTTTATAAAATAAAAAGACATTCCCTGATTTTAAATGCTTAAATTATTTGGTTTTCACACCAATATTCAAGCAAATCTTGCAAAAACGAGGAATTTTCAGTATATTCTTCTCTACGATCTTTGATACCAAACGCTCAAAAAACCGCTGAAGTTTTTGATCTAATTTTTTGCATGAGTATTTAATAGGTCTATATACAACTTTCGGTACGTGCCCTTTTTTAATATTTAAAAAAAAGTGTAAAATCGACCTACCCTAATATATATATATAATATTATAATAAACCCTTTTTAATTCTCATCAACATTCACATGTGTTGCTTCCTTTTCTAGGAACCATCAATGTGATTCGAACACCAGGCCCAAGTCACCTTTTACATTTCAGGTCTGAACCTCTCTATTGATAGGACCAACCTACCAGCTATGTATTTACAAGCGGGGATATTTTATTGGCTGTCAAACAATGTTCAGCAATCTAATTATACGGAACATCCCATTTAAACATTAATTTGGTAGTACATTTTCCACTTCTCTTAAAATGTTTATTCTGCATTAAGGCAGCTATAAGCAATATTGTAGATAGTAATTTTCAAATTTTTATCCACATTCACATGTGTTGCATTCTTTTCCGGTAATCAGGAGTGTGGAGGATAATTATTCTATCGGTCGCACGTTTCAAACATCACACACGCCACCTTTTAACTTTTAAATCTGAATCTCTCTCAATACGAACAACCTAACCGCTACAGGGAAAGAAAAAGATTCAAATCCAGTCTTTACGAGCGGACACACTTGCATACTTTCATCATTAACAAGAAACACACACACACACACACATATATATATATATATATATATATATATATATATATATTAGTACTTCATGTATCCACATAAAATATTATAAGGAGATATAATTTTTTATGTATCAGTTTTCAATATTTACTTCAACAGTGCTCGATAGTAAGTAGAGCTAGGTAGTAAGCAATGAAAATATATATGGCAATCAAGCTACACAGAGGTTCACGTGTTTCATCCCCGGGGGGAATCGTCAGGCTAAATACATGGAGTTTTTTTTGTCAGGTGTTTTTATATACATGGATTGCTAGTTAACCAATCAGATTCTTTGTTGTTCCCTCAGCCAATCATTGGGCTTCCCGCGAACAAAGGCTTCCCGCGAACAAAGGCTTTGTTGGTGACGCTCCTATGTCTACTCTATTGTTTGTTAACAATGGCTTTTCCTATATCCTGTTTCTTTTGTTTTGTCAATACAGTAGGCGAATTTATTTTAACACGTGGTTTCTTGTATTTCTATTTTAGGTTTTAAATTTTAACTTGTTCAGTTTTTTATTTATTTATTTATATATTTATATATATATTTTTTTTTTATTTATTATATATCATCCTAAGGTAAATTTATTTCTGTGTAAACAGCTGTTGCTATTTCGCTTCTAGAGTTTAATAGGTTTCGGGGATCTTTAAAATTTAGGATTTCATATTTTTCATTCAGGCATAATCTACACGGGTCGTCTAAGTTTCTACATGTACTGGCCTGTCTTACTATTTTCCATTCAATTATTGGTGAGTGTCCATTTTCTTTGAGTTCCCAATAATGGTTAGCTAGTGCTGTTTTAGTTCGACGTTCTTTGTTTTTAAATGTGCTTTTGTGGTCATAGTATCTGGTCTTAAAGTCTAGGGATGTCATACCCACGTAGTATTTCTTGTTATTTGGTCTTTCGTTGGCAAATATCGTTGCTTGGTATACAACACTTTTAGTTAGGCATTTATTTTGTAGTGGACAAAGTTTACCATTCATGCAGTTACATCTTTTCTCTTCATTGCTAACTTTTTCGTTTTTATTCGGGTGGTTATTATTAGTGTTTTGTTTATTTCTATTAGTATTGTTTATATTTTTGTTCTTCGTAGTTTTATTTTGTGTATTTTTTCTACTTTGTTTATTTTTTTCTTTTCTGTTGTTGTCTTTTAGTATTTTGTTGTTGTGTGCCTTAATTATCATTTCTAGGTTTTCATAGCAGCTGTAGGATAGTTTTAGATTATTTTTATTGAATATTTTATGTAGAGGGTTAGTTACGAGGAAGTGTTTTTCAATCAGATTTAGGAATTTGTTGCCTAGTTTAGTTTTTAGCATCTGGTTATAGGGAGGGGTATAGTAGATTATATTTCTTTTTCTTTTGTTTTTATATTTAATTTTGTTGTAATTATTGGTGTCCTGTTTTTTTATATTTAATTTCGGTATTATGGTAACCACTATTTTTTAGAGCTGTATTGTAAATGTTGATTGATTTTTTAAAAACGCTTTCGTTGCTAGAATTGTTGATAAGCCTACTTTCGATCGAATTCGGGATATGTTTTATGATTGATGGGGGGTGATTAGACTTTGGGTGTACGTATATTGGGTTGGCGTTATCTTTTAGGTATGGTTCGTAGGTGTTTTTACTTAAGTTTAATGTGACGTCTAGAAAGTTCGTTGTTTTTATGTTAGCCATTACTTCTACTTTTAGGCCTAGTTTTTTCATTTCCATATGTATAATTTTCTTGAAGTTTTCTCCCTTAACTTTGTTGGAGTCTCTTATTATCGCTAATCCATCATCTCTATAAAGGCCGATATCCGTATTATCGAATATATTTGTGAGTGTATATAAAATGAATAACCCCACAAGATCGGATCTATATATAATATATTTTATTTGATTTTATATCATATCCAATGTTTTGAAAGACAGCTCCTATATTTCACAGAATTTATTTTCTTAATTAATATACAATTTTTCGGCATACACCACGATAGTGTAAATACGCCTATGTATTTATTTCTTGGTGTGGCTATCCTCAGTGCTAATTCTATAAAAATAAAAACAATACAAAAATAAAGGCAAAAAAGTTCATAAATTACAGTCAGTATTCATTATCACGCCCTTTTTTCTCTCTAATGGAACTCGTCATAACATATCGGCATCTAATATGTTTCACTGTTAATATTTTAATCGTTCCTCATCCTCTAATATTTTGATTCAGCATCTCCTAAATTAAGATATATATTTCCATACAAACATTCCTTTCTTGTTTTGTCTAATTCCAAGAAAGGAATACTATTTTATATTGAATATTTGGTCAGGGTTTACTTGTAGGGTGAAGTAGTCTCATGTAAGGTTGTCCTGAAAAACCCTTGTAAAGACAAACAGAAGACTCTCCCGGATTGTATGTGTAATTTTATTCTTAAAGTAAAGTAGAACCCTAAAGAGACAAAGGAGGCTGTCTAAGATCTTCAGAAGAAGAATGATATTTTATGACTTGTGAAATACAGACAGCTAGTTCATCAACTTACCGCGTCAACAGGTATTACTTCCATCTTTAAATGTTCAACGCTGTTGCTGTTCTGAATCTGATTTGGATAATAGTCTAAACATATATCATGTTATTAGCCAAACATTATACGGTTAATGAATTCTGATTGGCAATTTACCATAACAATAGATTTAAAAGATTAGAGAAATATTTAAAAACAAACTTTCTACAATAGGAATGACATAATTTATTTTGAAAATCTCGCTTAAATCACATCTAATTATTCCTTGTAGTAAATAACTTAATCCCAATTTTGATGATATATTTTTGTAACTGATCGCTTGTTATAGTTATTTTGTTATTTGTTGAGAGACTTTAAATCTCAATAATATATTATAATTTCAATAACTTGACAGGTCCGAGTGTAATACGAAATATGAGATATAATTATAACTTTATATGCCATAAAAATAGTTCTCTCTGTTGGAATAACTAAACTATCCATCTTACCATTCTATTCGACCTCGATAAAATAAGCAAATTATTATTGTAAGTTTTAAATTCATCATCCAAACTAATCTCTAAATCATATTCTTCATTTACCGTTTCTACTTCTTTGTTGCTTTATATATAATTCCCGATCCAACGTTTACATTCTTCTTATTTAAATTTCAATTCACAAATAGTTTTCGGATGTAATTATCTGAAGCATTAGAAGAGGTAGGTTTATCAGCATTCATAATGTCTGGTTCGCCTGCGATGTTCATACCAGCCAAGGATACGTCTTTGGTATCATTCTGCAAATGCGATAATGAATCGCTGGTGAGCATAGTTTTCTTTTGTCGTAATACGCTCTAGTTCAGTCTTAGATGGTGAACGATCTTCAACAGGAGTGGTTTATTGCCGGACGCCTGGAACACCTCTACCGGACAATTATTACATGGCAGATCTAGCCTACTTTTGTATCCACCCAGACTGCCCTTTTCCGGGAAGCTGGTTTTACTACTTTCAGCCCAAACCACATTTTGTTTAAAGTGGGGCATAAGTAATTCATAACTTAATAATATTAATAATGACACTTAAATGTAGTTCAAACAGCCCTTTGCTGAGCCTGTACAATGGGTGACTATTTTATGAATAACTTTTTACAATGGCAACTCCTTATTAAACACATATTAAGAGAATTAGTGAAAAGATTACTGATGGAAGTACCATGGTCTCATAAAAATTCGACTCTCCCCCTTTGATTTATCGTAGTTACGTATAGATGTTGCCTATTTTAAATGTTACTTAAAGATATACATAGATTTTTGTAATTTGAATTGAAGAATCGATATTTACTTTACTTTACGAACTTTTGGTCCAGCAAACTTAAAAGGTAGCCTCCATCTTTGAATAAAAATCAATTTGTATGCATATAAATATATGTATATATATATAATTGTATATATATATATATATATATATAATTACATATATAAGTATATATATGTATAATTATATATATATATATAATTATATATAAAAAATTATATATAATTGTATATGTAATTATATAATTATATAAATAATTATATAATTATATATAGTTATATAAATGTATAATTATAAAATTATATATATATAATTATATATATAATAATATATACCATTATTTATATTTATGTATATATAATATAACTATATGTATATATATATATAATTATATAATATATATATATACAATAATATATATCTCTTTATATATATACAATAATATATATATATATATATATATATATATATATATATATATATATATATATATATGTGTGTGTGTGTGTGTGTATGTGTGTGTATGTGTGTATATTATGTATGGAGGCCTTATACTATTAAACGGAATTTTCGCATTTGGTTATTTTTTTGGTGATCTCGATGCGTCGAACAAGCATTCTGGTCTCCGGTGGTAGCCGTTATTAGATGTTTCAACTATGTATATATATATATATATATATATATATATATATATATATATATATATATATATATATATATATATATATATATATAAGTATAAATAAACTTATACTTATATATATATACATACATAATTGTACGCATTTTTATATATATATATATATATATATATCTTCGACTTTATGTGTGTTTATACTGGCTAGTTTCTCTGTCTCCTTCCCTTTTATCGCCTTTACCCTCCCCGCCTACTGCCTCCCCTATACTAGCTCGGTAGGTGCGAAAATGGAAAAGAAAAGAAAAATGAATAAAAATATAATAAAAGAATAAGAAATATGGAAGAATATGTCACCTACTTGTCAAATTATAATTCAATTTAGCTAAAAGTCTTCTCCTATGGTCTATTCGGATCATCTTTTCCTTCTCCCATGTGTGTGCCTTCAAGATAAAGAGGTTCGATAATACGAACGAAGCCGGTCAAATCTTTTGATTTTGTTTTTCCTGCATTATAACCTGTTTTCCGTTTGTCTCTTTTTTCAAACATATATATACATACACACACACACACATATATCTATTTATTTCTACTTTTTAACCGCACCAATTGAGATGTTATTCTATATGAACATTTATGTTAGTGCAAACAGTGGGGAATGATAAATGTTGTCTGTCATTTTTGACACAGGGTTTACATCCGTTTTTAATAAAAACTAAATTTTATTTTAAATAATCTAACTTATCAATAAAATATATTTATTTCCGTTTACATTTTTGAGTGTGTATATTCTGCAATGCTATGCGGGGAGTTGTGAATTTTATGCTCAATATCCTACTATTTTAAGTCCGCTATGATTTTACAAATTAAATAAAACTAAATTACGATATTTCGAAATTAGCCGTTATGTTACAATAAAAGCATCAACAAAGGCTGACCGATCACGTCGACGCATCTAACATTTTACATTACTCTGTTTCTAACGGAAATTCGAATTATATGCTTCAAAATAATCGATTCAAAAATTATACTAGTAGAATACCCATCTTAGAACGGGTATGAGAAATAAATATAACTTTACTTTTACATTTTAATGCTCGCTCCTTTTCTAGGGGGTAAGGTACGTTTTTGGTGGTACCCCCGAAATAGTAAAGTTCACTAAGAATTAAATGATGTGTCAATGTTACCCACCCTGTTTCTTAGAATACATACCAAGAACATGCATATTATTGACGCTTACGCGCGCACACTAATCCTTTTTCAAAATGTATCACTTTAAATAAATATAAAATTTGATGTTGAGAATTTAATTTTCTCTATAAAATATTTTATGTATAAGTTTTTGTGAGGAGGGTTCGATTTCGAGTATGCGCACCACCAAAATTGTAAAGTTTACAAAAAAATAATTTGTCCATGTTATCTCACGTTTTGCTTCGAATATATATTCCAAAATTCATAGCGATCTGCTCATTAGTTTAGGAGATTATCCTGTGCACACACACATATATAATATATAAATATTTTGGGATATCTAATTTCATATATGGATAGATTATATTATTGCATGTATGATTTCTTTAAACATTCGATCAATATAAAAAAGAAAACATTTTAAAATTATATTCTGAAAAATATTGTTGTTTCAATAAACAAGAAAATACTAATAACAACAACTAAATTGTTTAAGTACATGTCTAAGGCAGGTGTATCTTTTTTAAGGATACATTTAATTTTATAAAAATGTATTTCTAAATTGGTAATTATTTTCGTTTAAATTGCATATTTTGCCATTACCATACTGAAAATGGAAACGGCATTGATTTAAACGGGTGGAAAAATAATGAAAATGAACTCAATTCGATTCCAAATGAAGATGGTTAATGAAATTTGAAGTGATTTAAATGTAATTAATCATGTTGATATCGATAGCGTAACGCGTCATTTTATTCAATACATTCATTATTTGGTAAAATCTCAGAGAAAAGGATTAGAATAAACGTCAAAGCATAAAAAAGAACACGGACAAATTCTTGAAACTCACAAAAAATAGAATGCTTCGAATGGGACTAATAGACTGAAATGTGATTGGAAAAAGGAGTCACAACACTAACGTCTTTAAATATAAGAAACTCTTAAATTCGAACAATTTCATTCATATTTTATGTACACATTAGGTGTAATTCTAATCGTTAGTTTCAAAATCTAAAACTATTTATAATTATTATTTGTGTGATTATTATTATGATTGTTATTTTCATTATTAGTAGTAATATTATCAGTAGTACTAGTAGTATTATTACTACAAGTACTAGTAATATTTTATTATAACATTATATAACAATAATATTAAAGAATTTCCATGTTAAATTGTGCCGAGCAGGACCTATTACTTTTGGGCATTCTGAGCATTATAACTCATTTTATCTGAATATGGAAGTATAAGAATATATAAAAAATCATAACTTATATTAGGTCATCAATTAAGTTCTTTCTGGATTTTAATTTTCTGATATTGGGAATTTCTAGTGGAACTAAGTAATATTATATATCACAAGAAGAACACCCGCCCCAGAGGATAAACACTAATTATCTGAACAGAACAGTTTTGAACCACCTTTATGCTACCTTATGAAAATTAAAATCGAGATATAATCATAATAAACTTTCGGTCTGAAATCATTTCTCTAATGTTGATCAACATCCATTACATTATTTTTTTTTAGGAAATGTCAAAAAATTTAAGAAATCTAAAAAAAAATTGAAATTCATAACATTTTGCTTAAATTGTCTACAAAAAGGCGGATCAAATGCAATGCTAATATTTTAGTTTTCAACAAGGACGTTGCGCCAATAGTATACTTCCTAGAAACCCTTAAAATTACTCCAAAGAATAAAAAAAAATCCTAGGAAAATGTATTAATTGATATGTAATATCTATTGTTAAAATTTCACAAAAAATCGAAAATATCTAAATTTTCACCAAGGATTTTCATCTCTTTTAACCCTTTGCACAAAAGGAAATGAAACAAATATAGGCAACATTCTGATCCCTTACGCATAGCAGCTGTGTTTTACAAATTCATGGTCGATTTATTAGTTTAAAAGTGTACTGTGTACATACAAATACATAAAGATATTAGCAAACCTAACTTTATAGAGACGAATATATATATATATATATATATATATATATATATATATATATATATTTAACTTGTTACAAATATCCAAGGGGTATAAATCCGAAGGAAGTTGAAACCGGGTTCATGAGAGTGCTCAATGAAAATTCAGAGCAAAATATATTTTGTTGATGGTTTTATTCCATTTTGCTACATAATATATTGTGTTTCATTAACGTTTAAAATACACTCGTATTATGTAGCAAAATGGAATAAAACCATAATATATATATATATATATATATATATATATATATATATATATATATATATATACGTGCGTGTGTGTGTTTTGACACAATTAACTCATTATTTACGGTTGCATTCATATAATTAATCAAGCACCCGTTTTTCAGCTTAGTAATTTTACTAAATTGATGAATATGACGATCACCAGTTTTATGGAGTGTAGAAAGCTCCATTGTAAATTCTGCAATTGATAATATGAAGTTTTCTTTAAATTATGCTAAAAAGACCGCATCACCAAGTGATAAGTCTTCAGCTTTAAGGACGAAGTTTCTATTGGATAATTTGGTAAACCATCTCTGCACGTTTCCTTATTCAGACTTATTTTTCAATTAGGTAAGTGAATATTTCGTGTCACATCGGTTGCAAGGTAACGTTTTACTAACTAATGAACTACTATGTGGTCCTTTGGATGCTATAATGTTCCAATTGATCATTTATTTATTAAGCAGGAAAACCCCATGTTTCACTACTGTCTTTTTTTTCACTATGCTCATAACAATATATAACTGTCTTTATTGAAGTCACCACTAGTTTCGTTCTCTAATATAGTCGGAATAAACTGAAAATTTAGACAACTCTCTGAATTACCGTTTTATACAGATTGTTAACATTTCATTAAAATCTGACATACATATTTGACGTTTTAGTGAGCACAAAGAGATTCGGTACACAGAGGGACACGGATTAATGCTATACAACTTCCATGATCTTTCTTCACCCGAAAATCTTATACCTAGGATTTAAATGTCTTTAAAATATGATACATTTCATGTTTTAAATGAGGTTCAGTCCCCATAGCCTTGTTTTGAAGGACACTGAGAGATTCGGGATCACTTGCATTATGTTACCCGGGAAAAGTTTATAGATATTATTCTTAACAAAATATGATATATTTGAAGTTCTGACAACATATCATCCTTATAACCACTACCATTGTCTTCCCATGAACATTTTACATAGGAATACACTTTTAGTTTTTATGTAGATTTGCTTACCTTTCTTTCTATAGAAACACTTAGAACTGATTTTCACTGCAGATCTGAAAAGTTTGCTGGAAAATTGTTGGATCATTCTACCGGTCTAGAAAGTACCTCACTCCTAGCGCATTACTCTACCCGAATAAGAGCCAGATACGTCCTACAATTGAGTACTGCTGTCATATATGGGGAGGTGCCGCTCGTAGCACTCTTACTTTCACAGTACAGATAGCCACTTTAACACAGAGGAGATTTTGCTAGCCTTTCTCTACTGTATCGTTATTTTCATGGTAGGTGCTTGACTGAGCTGTAATCCTTGGTTGTTAAAAAAAAAAAAACACTCACCGCAAGTATTATCCTAGCTACAACTACAGCAATAAACTTTCCTTTCTCCCTCTCTGTACCAAGAAAAAAGAAACGAAACTTCCATGAACAAAGTTTCCTTCCTAGAAAATTCTACCTGTGGAACAAAATATCACGAGTCTGCTTTTCCGCCGACTGAAATATAGTGGTCTACAATTCTAGTGTAAGCAAATACTTGTTTAACCGCCATCTGGGATAATCAGTTCCTCTTAAATAATCTTTTTATCACTCTACCCTATGATTCCAATCCTCCCGTGGTGGCTTTCATCGTCAAAATGACACTCTCTCTAACCCTAATCACTGAGTAGCCCCTGGGCCTTAGGAAGTGGGTTACCCATTTGTAAAACACACACACATACACACACACACATATATATATATATATATATATATATATATATATATATATATATATATATATAGTCGAATATACGTAATAGGACGGATATAAGCAATATATATAGCATTAGTTTTAAATATTAATGTTTTTTCTTTTTCTTTTTTGTGGGGGTATAACACGCTTTTGTATGCCCCCCAGGGGTATAGTTTAATAGAATGTGCCACAGTTACACACCTTGATCCCTAGAATACATATTCCATAATGCATAATGATGCCTTCAATAGAAGGATTTTGCTAAACACATACATTATATTGACGCACATGCGCGTACACCGACACTTTTTAA
>OY744518.1:159831986-159834486 GCA_963556195.1 Sepiola atlantica | reverse complement strand
CACATCGTAAGAGAATATCGTCTTGTTTAAACTCTAGTTCTGTCGACACGTTGTAAGTTGTTATACAGCTATTTACATTTCTCAGCTCGTTTTTGTTTCTGTTCTGGTAGCTATATAAATAGGAGGAACACAAAACACAAAAACACCATTATTTACTTGTGATATTTACTTCCCTATCGTCAGCAATTCACACCAATACCTATCAAGATTCATTCATTCATTCATTTCGTATAAACAAAATGATGATACTGTTGGCATTAGTTTCCACGTTATCTTTCTAGTTAGAATACCTTATAGAAAGATATCGGATACTTACAGAAAGGACAACGTGAAGGCTGCAAAAATTAAAAGTGAAAGTGTGTCTGTGGAACGAGCTGCATTTGAACTTCGCACACTCAACTTACTAGTCCGTGCGCTGTACCACTGAGCCACTGTCACCTTCCTATATCAAGATTAGTTGCAATTTCCCGACTCACCCTCGTAGGTGTGGTGGAACTGGAAAAAGACGAAATATCATTTTGACGTCGTATACTTAAAATGCAGATCTCCTTTCTTTGACACGTAATTCCTTCCATGGTGACATATCCGGCAACGTTGTCATAACACTAGTGTATGTATTTCTAAAAGAATTCTCCACAAAAATAAGCATACGTTTAGACCTAATACTTACCTTTGCCGTGTGTTCAAAACTACCGTCTTTAATATTATTTCGCACACTCTCCTCCAATATTGCTACAAAGCTTCACATCATAAATCGCGGTTGCAATACAACCCACACCAACACAGATAATACCAACATGATTCACAGGTCTAGCACTGACAATAATAATATAGGTTTGCAGAAGGAATATTAAGTTGAGGACAGAGAGAATCGTAGTGTCAATTTCATCGTTGTAAGTCTGCACCGATATGTAATCATTGTCTGGGTTGAAGATTTATGCTCTTTACATAATCTATGATATAAAGTACCACTTTTTGACTATTATTCTTTGCAATGACCAGTAACACTTATACCGTGCTAGGAAAACGCCCAGCGTTGTCCGGTGTCAGATTGGAGTAACATTTCTAAAGCCTGACAAAGGTAACAGTTTATATCTTACTGGCAAAAGTATGAAAAAAAGAGTCATGTTACTGTTTTGATCGCGAATTACTTTAAAAAACCAACTCACACATAAACGCGTAGTGAGGTTAAATATAGAAAAAAACATCTTGCTAGTTGTTTAAATTAAATTTCAACAGTAAGAGTCGATTTGTTATAAGAAAGTAGTACTTAAAGTAATACTACAACAAATAGAAGTCTTCGAATTTCTAGGTTAAACAAGTTCTATTTGTGTAAACTATTTCTGTAAATTAAAATATATCACTAACAGTTGATATTGTAATTTGCGTAAGATAAGCATTGTGTAAAAAATACAACTACAAATGTACGTGTTAAAAGTTTTATTTCGAAAAATAATTCTTTGCACGAGTTAAGTATTATGTAAAAATAACACAAGAGATAAACGCGCTCGAGACTTCATCTGAAACGTAAAAAAAATATTGTAGTTTTTAAACAGCAAATATCTTTAAAGAATACTAAATAATTCGTTAAATCTTAACAATACTACTAACATCATTATTTGACTTTTACACCTTTCTAAATACATTCTAGGCTGATACATTCTTTGTTTTATTTTTGTTTGATGAGACGTAAAAATTAAGTTTGTGTATTTACGTTGTGAAGTTTTAAAACGACAAATGACATCAGCTAATACTGGTTAATTCGTTACATCATTAAAATCATATTAACTATTTTTTGTAATTTATAAACTTTTAAAAATACATTTTACACTGATATGTTCTCTTTTTAATTTTATTTTTTCATGAAACCTAGAAAATATAATCAAAAAATAAAGTTTGTTTCTTTATGTTCTAAAACATTTCAGTTATTTTATAGATCCTAGCAATAGTAAACGTTAGTTACTCCAGATGTAATCGAAGACAAATATTTTAATAGTATCTTCATATTCAATAAAAACTAAAACGTTTATTGAAGCGTATTTGAACGTTTCGTTAACATATCGATGTATAGAAAAGATCGAAAACAAACAGTTATTATACACACATACACACAGATACACACACACACACACATATATATATATATATATATATATATATATATATATATATATATGTATAATGAAATTCAACTACGGTTTTAGAAGCGCCAGTTGAAACGATAACTTTGAAATTTTTTAGACTCAGTAAACATGACGCGAGATTTTGTTACACAAATGAAATATTTTTTTAATCATTTTGATTTATTAAATCATTTTTAAAAATTTTTTTTTAAATCCCAAATTTTCGGTTTTCAAAAACCTTAATCATGGTAGCCGATGCTTTTTGTCCTCTTCTGGTTTTATGAAGATATTGTTTTTTTTTTATATGTCCGATCCGTAGTTTTGGCGTACTGAAACGCATGTGTGCGATAATAAAATTCAAATTCAACTACGGTTTT
>OY744518.1:159666986-159826986 GCA_963556195.1 Sepiola atlantica | reverse complement strand
TAATTCGAATATAGACGTGCAATTGACTAACATGTTGATAAGGATTTGAAGCGTTACCGTAATAAACGCAGATTTTTATTTGCCGGTTTATACGACTCATCGATAATTAATTCTTGTTTATAAGCTGCGTTAGTCGGTCTTGTATTTTTCACATTTTTTTCTTCAGTATCATCCAGTCGTCATGGATCGCTTTTAATCAATAACCTTTTTTCGAAATGAACGGATGGAACAATATTGCGTTTCTACACAGTAATGATTTATATGATAAAGATTTACCAAGAATAAATACGTGGCTCTCATCTGGAAAATCTTATCGTATCGTCATGGCCTCGTATTGTTGCATACCCGTCCCCCGACGCCTTACATTTTGGTCATGTTATGCCCTTTTCTATAGACCTCTTCAGTTGTTGCTGAGGGATATAAACAAAATGGTATCCTGTTTTGCATGGTGTATCTTTTGAAATGCAATACGCACTTTGCGGAATATTCTGTTGTACATTGTTCATTGTACACAATTTTATATTTTGCTTATAGTCATGTGGGAGGGTGTTCATATATTTCTCTATTGCATTAGTAAATGCAATAGATACAACTGAATAAGAACTCGGCTTTGCCGTTTGCAGAATCCCCGCCGGTATCCATTACACTAGTCAGATCTACAATTCGCATGTTTATCTATGTATACATATTGGGTCAATGCAATAAAAGACGAGTAAGACCAATTGTGAAACGAATGCGTTTCAAAATAACAGATACATCACTATTTGCGCATTTCTTTAATCATTTATAAAGGTGATAGGTCATCCGAAAATTCTTACTCCCGAATGGGGAAAAATAAGAATAATATATATTTAATGAAACTATGCTTCTAAAAGGTCGCCACACTACACTATGCCTTCAATAAACCAAACAGTTAGTTACAGTTATGTGTAAGTGTTTTTACATACACTTTCACGTATTTTTAATGCCTCTTTAACTTCAGATAAGATGTCAGTGCGATTCAACGTCTAGCACAAAAGACAACTATTTTATTGACGTCTCTACCGCGTCGACATCGTGTCATGATGCAATTTCATGACTGTTTTCGCTTAGATTTCTAGTGTGATTTTCCGCTTTTTACTAATTCTAGCTTTTACATGATTTTGTGTTATTTTTGATCTGAGATTGTCACAGAATATTGTCTTGTCTGAATTCTAGTAGGGTCGACACGTTTTTATGTAAACATTTACAGTTTTCAGCTTTTTTCTTCTTTTCTGGTAGCTATAAAATGGGAGGAATATAAACACACACAAATAACACCTATATTTACTTGTGGGATTTACTTCCCTATCTTCACCAATTTTCACCAATGCATATACAGACTCATTCATTTATTCATTTCGTATGGATCAGATGATTCTATTGTTGACATTGTTTTGACCGATATATTTCTATCTGGAATTCTTTTTAGAAAGCCATCTGGTACTTACCGAAAGGACTGCGTGAAGGTTTCCAACATCCTAAGTGAAAGTGTTCCTGTGAAACAAACTGCATTCGAACATGGCACACCCAGGTTGTCAGTCCGTGTCGGTAACCACTGATCCACTGTCATCTTCCTATATCAAGATAAGTTGTAATTTCCAGACTAACCCTCGTAGGTGTGGTTGAACTCGAAACAGACTCTTTAAAATGTTGACGTCGTACACCTAAAAGAAAGAACTAACTTCTCTGACACGTATCCATCAACGTTCTCATAACTCTAGTACATCAATCTTTAATAGAATTCTACACCAAAGTAAACACACGGTTGAATCCTTATACGTACTCTAGTGTTAAACATTTCCGTCTTTAACATCAGTTAACACACTCTCGTCTAATATTGCTACAAAACTTCACGTTATAAATCTCGGTTGAAATACAACCTATAAAAACACAGATGATACAAACACGATTCACAGGTCTACAACTAACAATAATAATATAGGTTTTCAGAATGAATATTAAGTTGAGGACAGAGAGAATCAGAGTGTCAATTTCATCGGCGTAAGCGTACACCGATATGTAATTGTTGACTGGGTTTAATATGCATGCCCTTTCCATGATCTATACTATAGAGAAATACTGGGGGACTATTATTGTTTGAAATGACAGTGACAAGCGTCGCCAGACTATTATTTGGAGTACAATTTCTAAAGCGTGATAACAGTAACAGTCGATTTCTTACTGGCAACATAGCGAGTTAAGTATGAAAAAAGAGTCTACATATTACTGTTTTAATCGCGAAGTATATTAAAATAACTAACTCACCCATTTACGGTGATAAGGTTAAATCTGGAAAAGATCTTGTCGGTTGTTTGAATTTAAGTTGAACAGAATGAGTCTATTTTTTTATTAGACAAGTAGTACTTAAAGCAATGCAACAACAAATAGATGTCTTCGGATTTTTAAGTAATAATGTGTTATTTGTTGAATCTAAATCCAACAGTAATAGTTGATATTGTAATCTGCGCGAGGTAAGCAGTGTAAAATACAACTACAAATGTACGTGTTAAAAGTTTTATTTCAAAAATAAATTCCTGCACTAGTCAAGTATTACGTTACAATAACACATGAACTGAACGCGCTCGAAGACTATCTGAAAACTTGAAATAAGATCCTAGCTTTAATGAATACTAAATAATTCGTTAAATCTTAAAAATTACACTAAAATAATTATCTTCATTTTAAAACTTTTTAAAAGACATTCTACATAGATATATTCTTTATTTTTTATGTTTGTTTTATGAAACGCAGAAAATATATTAAAAATATTACGTTTGTTTATTTACGTTCTAATAGTTTAGTTATTTATTGGACCTAACCAATAGTTGGCAGTAGTCGCCCCAGATGGAATCGAAGGTAAATTGCAATAGTGTCTTTAGATTCTCTGAAATCTTTTAACGCTTATTAAAACGTGATTAAATGTTCCGTTATCATATCGATTTCTATAACACACCGAAACCAAACAGTGATTTTATATATAGATAAATATATATATATATATATATATATATATATATATATATATATATATATATATATTGTTGGTGATTTTATTCCATTAATTGCGACAATATATATGTTGTTTCGTTAGCATTCATAATGAAAGCCAACTCTTCAAGCTTTAAACGGAATCACTGCCTAGAATCTTAAATTAAACCTCAACCGGAAATTGAAGATGCATAAAAGGGAGGGGGGACGAAGATGGGGCTTAGCCTATAGCGAGGACAGGAAAGGGGGGAGACCCCCAACAGGTGATATTTTAGAAAGTTGAGTGGTGTGATATCTAGTGTCTGGGCCATCGTGACCTCAATTTCAACCGGGGCATAGGGCCGGGTGGATTTAATTTAATAATGAGAATAAAATTATAAAATTATAACTGTCATTTCTGTTGTAATAGATGATTATCGTGTAGATAAAAATATTTTTGATAATTTAATTTAGGGTATTAATTGCTACTTTTCAATTCTATTTCAATGTAATTATTTTTGGATTTTACAATGAGCTCAGTACCGGTAGTGAATTTTGTGTTGATAATATTTGTTAATTGTAATTATATTATACTAAAATTAATACTAGTGAAATTACTATATAACAGAAGTTTGATGGTGTTACTATCTTTAGTATTAATACAAACAATTATAATAACAATGATAATAATAAAGCCAATAGTATCTACGATAGTCGCAGTGACAATAGTATCAATACTAATAATAATAATAATAATAATAATAATAATAATGATAATAATAGTAGTAGTAATAATAATGGTAATTATTATAATCTTGTTATTTGTGAAGTCATTAGGTGAAATAAGTCTGCAAGTGATGGTAAGCTTTTATTGTTCTACTACCAATAATCAAGACTAGGCACCAGTCAATAATTAAGTGTTCAAGATAGTAATCGAAGGATTAAGTAACTGAGATTAGATCAATCTAAGTGGTATCAGAGTTAATAGCTATCATAGTTATGGGTTTAGGTGGGAGGTGATTTTGGTATAATTGGTAGTATGACTGAGAGGCTTTTGAGGCTGAGAATTTTAGGTAATACTTAGAGATTTGATGATTTAGTGGGGTGGTTATATATGTATAGATTCATCGAGACTTGTTGGGGGTGGGGTTGGGTGGTAAATTCGGGTGGGTGGGTAGGGGGTTGTAATGTGTTTTGAAGTAGTGTATAATGGGGGGGGGTAATGTAATTATTCATTTCTAAATTTTTTCGTTTTTAAATATGTGGGGGATTGATGAAGGGTTAAGGTGGGGTATGTGGGTTGCTAAGGAGGTAGAGTCTACTATGTTTACAGTTGATAGACGTCTCTTGTTTTCTATTTAGGAGTTTATTTCTGTTTTTAAAACGGATAATTCCTAGTTTTTCATTCAAACATAATCTACATGGTGAGTTCATTGATTTGCAGGTGCTAAATTTTTTTAGGATCTTCACTTTATTATGTGAGTTTCTTTTTTTGTTTTTATTTTGTGGTAGTGTAGTGATAGTCCAGTTTGGCCAGGATGGTCAGGGCTGTTGAAGGAGAGTTTATGGTTGTAGAATCTTTCCTTGAAATTGTTACCTGCCAGACCAATATAATAGTTAGTCTGGGATGGGTTTTCGGTTGAGGAGATATATGCCTCATAGACCACTTGGGTTGATAGGCACTTTTGGTTTAGAGTGCAGTTTGATTTGTTAGTACAGTTACATGTTCTTCTAGGATTTGAGGTTACTGAGGTGTTTAGTATTTAACTGTTGGGCTTTTTTATGATTTTTCCCAGGTTGTCACCACAACAATAGCTTAGTTTCAGTGTGTTCTTGTTAAATATTTTATGGAGTATGTTGTTATTGGGGAAATGAGTATTTATTAAGTTTAGGAATTTATTTCCTAATTTGGTTTTAGTTGAATTGTTAAATGGAGGTGTATACCATATAATTTTCCTATTTCTATTTTTGTTCCTACTAGGGTTATTTTGTGTAGTAGGAATATACTCTATTTTGGTATTTTTATATCAACTCTGCTTTAGTGCTTTTTCATAAAAGTTCTTATGTTTATTGAATATATCTATATTAGAGGAGTTGTTGCTAATCCTTCGACTAATTGATTCAGGGATGTGTTTACTTACAGTTCTAGAGTGGTTAGATAATATATATATATATATATATATATATATATATATATATATATATATATATATATATATATATATATATATATATGAGAGAGAGAGAGCAAGAGTGAGATAGATATATAGATTAGCGAAAGTAGATGTATTTATACAATAAATGAAATATTTCATAAGAAACACAAATTATCAAATTTGTCGAGATTCTTATAATCCACAGCATATATTTTCCAACACTATTATAATAGTTTAAATAAAAATAATAGCATCTCTAGAGCGCTACAGTAACCACCCTTCCAGCACATCCCTCCAAAGCACTGGCAACACGATGCAGGGATTCGGAGGTAGGTAGAGTCGGTTCAAACTGCAATGGTTTGAATATAGCATTAGTCGTGATAATGTGTTTCTAAACATAATCTAGAGATAATCTATTGCCCCTCAGTAGACGTCAAAGGAACCATGCTTCAACTGATCAGAGAAAGATAGTCAGTGAATGACACATTGACCTATATATTCAAAACTACTGAGCTGATCTTATATAGAGATCAACGGGTCGATACATTGAGCACAGGAAGAGCGTACGCTTATCCAAGAGAAAGAGGTCGGGTTGATAATTTGATTTTAGATAGAATTGAAAGTTGACGCTTATTTTTGGCAGAATAATTAAAACATTAAATACACCCATTGCATTTTATGATGGCAAGAATCTTAGGGGTCACTATTTACTACGGCAAAGTAAGGCAGATGATCAGTTTTTATGTGTGAAAAAAGGACTGAGAAAAATTAAAAATGCCCCAGTCAAGAAAAGTTTCTTCTATTCTGACCAAGGAAAAAACAGATGCTAAACTTTGATCACACATTTTGATTCGATTGTCGGGTGTAATAGTATTCATCGATAAACGATCCCATAGATGACAAACGGTCGTCATTTTCCTCATATCTGATGGTATTGCATCTAATTTGTTACAATGTATACTTTTTTTCATTTCTATAAAATAGTAATTCATGCAGTACTTCATGTTTTGCTTTCGATCAGTGAAAGAGAGGCTGTCTAAACTGAAGCATTTATTTTTTTGTCCCCATTCAGAGTCTATTTTTGTGACAGAGATAGATTTTCCGCACATTAAATACGTAAACATGGTCTCTCGTTTATGCTGTGTATTTCTCGTTCGCATGTTTTTAACTCTCAGATTCTGCAATTTACTCGTCTTTTTTGTATGTTTGCTTTACTTCAACAACATGAAAATTGGTGTCCTCACTAATCAATTATCTATAATCCCTTTAAGCTGCAACACTATGTTTCTAAACAAAATTCTTATATGCTATTTTCATCTGAGTGAGAAAGTGAGAACGCAAAACCTTTATCTTAATATGAACCATCGTTGAGCCTTAGAAAACTTAATTTAGTTTTCGTATTTTATTCGAGTTTGCGGTAAATATCAATTACCTTATTATTAAGCTAACAAGATGACTGGACCAGATATCTTAACATCCTAAAATAAAATAAAATTGTTTACAACCATCTAACACTACAGAAATACAGAATTATCTTTCCCGCATTGTGAATGATATAAAACATTCCACACTTCAAAAAACACCGTCACCAAAGGAAGTATCCTAAATATAAACTTATTGACTCTAAATGAGCAAACAGTTGTTGATAAAACGTACATCAAAATTCATTCATTTCTTTCGAATTAGATTATTCTAATATTGACATTAAGTTTCCTGATATATTTCTAGTAAAAATTAGTTACAGAAAGACCTCGGGTACTTACAAGAGGGGCCACGAGAAGGTTGCTAGCATCCTAAGTAAAAGTGTTTCTATGGAACGAACTGGATTCGAACTTGGCACACTTAGATCGTCAGTAACTTAGCTACCCTCACCTCTCAAACTAAATCAAATCAATCATATTTATAGTGGCTGGTATAAATAACACGATGCAAAAGATCCTCGGTTGGCAATTTAGATCAAATCGAGGAAATCTATTAAAATAGTCAGAGAGCCAATGAAAGACAATTTCAGCGTAGGCTGTGCGAGAATACACTGCGGTAATATAAATATATATTCGGCAAATGCTTATTCGTTTCTATAAAGTGTGTCGAGGTGCCTTATTGCCCCTGCAAATAGGTCATATGAGAGAGGTTTTTATTTGAAGCTAAGCGAATATGCTGTATTGGGAAGTGGGTCGTAAATTTATACTTTGATCGAACTATACAGAAATATTAAGCTGACCCTACATAGACATAAAAGGAAAGATTCTGCGACTATAGGAGAATTGCTAGTACATTGCCACTCGTAACAGGGGTTAGAATATTGATCTTAGAATTGATACATTGGCCGCTGGTTTTCCGCGAAATATATCGAATACTTAGGACTTGCAATTGACTTTGATGATGATCAATATCTGAAGCGGCACCGAAATAAACCAGAATTCCTTGGCCGGTTTATACGAATCACCAGTAAGCAATTTGTAAGCTGTGTTAGTAGGTCTTATTTTTATTACGTTTTATTTTCTTTCGAAAGCCTCCTGTTATCATGGATCGCTTTTAATCAATTACTTTTTTCGAAATCAACGGATGGAACAATATTGCGTTTCCACACATTAATGATTTATATGATCAAGATTTACCAAGAATAAATACGTGGCTCTCATCTGGAAAATCTAATCGTATCGTCATGGCCTCGTATTGTTGCATACTCGTCCTCTGACGCCATACATTTTGGTCATTTTTCACCTTTTTCTAGGCCTTTTCAATTTCTTCTGAGGGATATAAACGAAACGATATCCTGTTCGTTATAGAGTCTCCTTTTGAAATGCAATACGCACTATTAGAAATATTCTGCTGTACATTGTTCATTGAACACATATAAATATTTTAGTGATGGGAAAGGGGGTTCATATATTCCTCATTGGCATTAATAAATGCAATGGATATAACTGGATTTGAACTCGGCTTTACCGTTTACAACATTCTTGTCTGTATTCATTAAACGATCCGAGTCTACACTTCGCATGTATATCTATGTATACATACATAGATCCACGAAAGAAAAACGAGTGATTCTAAATTGGAAACGAATGCGTTTCAAAATAACGGATACATCTCTATTTGTGTATTTGCTACATTATCTTTAGAAGTGATAGGTCCTTCAAGAATTCTAAGCCCTCTATGGGAAAGAAAAATGAATATAATATATATTTAATAAATAAAAGTATGCATCTAAAAGTCTCCCCCAAAACAAGACGGCTTTAATAAACAATACAGGGAGTCACTGTTACGTGTGGTTATATTTTTAATCCACTCTCAAATATTCTTAATCTCTCTCTTTGTATTTAGAGGAATAGTGATTGTCTTTTTTCAACGTAACAATCTAATTTACATACCTTTGTCTCTACAAACAACAAGCACGTTTCGCAATTATATGACACATAAGAATGTATTTACTTCTATCTATATGAATATAACATTAATTACGAATACTTCAATATGATGATAATAATAATAAAAATAATAATAATAATAATAATAATAATAATAATAATAATAATAATAATAATAATAATAATAATAATAATAAAACGAACTTATATTTGTTGATGTCAAAGTTTATAAAGTTTTGAATAAAGTCAATGTAGGATTATTAGTCTTAGTTGTCGGTTAGGTTTAGTATGTATCCCTATCTTTATAAATTTAGCCATGTTTATATATGTACACATTTGATGTACAATATCATTATAAATTTTGAAGTCCAGCTTCTTGGTGTAAGGGGTTCAAATGTGGGCAATATTTAGGTTTATTAAATTTCATGTAAAAAAGATAGAAATCCTTCGTGAAAATATTGACTCTATTTTTGTTAACATTTAACAATAGGTATTAGTCATCAATAAATAAACATTCCCAAAATGTCAGTTTCTTTTGAGTACTTTAAAAGGGCTTTTAGTGGGGCATAATATGTTCACAACCTCCCAAATTCAAGATTCAGATTCATCAGATTTGCATTGAATTTGATCCGTATTCAATAAGGCCCCAATTATGCAAGGCCCCTGAATTCCAATTTCTTCTAAGCACCTCTTGAGCAAAGACATGAGACTCCAAGAACTTTCTAAAATCGAATTGGATTTGGAACAAAATTAGAAGAAACATTCTAGACATTCTAGATACAGTAGATTGTGATTATGATCTCCGTAAGCTGACATAAAAATGATGGAAAACTGTTATGTTCGAGGAATTCATTTTATTCGTTCTAGGACGTTTATTCTTCACACACACACACACACACACACACATATATATATATATATATATATTTATATATATATATTATTTATAAATAAATATTTATTATATATTTTAATACCTACAGACATCGATGTTTCATGCTAACGCAATCTTCAGTGCAGGAACTAATTCTCAACGGTCGGTGGGCGCGAAAATCGTCACTGATTCGTAGTCGAGGGTCTTATCCCATCGTCCATAGCCAATTAGTTAGTAAACAGCGAGGAATTTAAATGTAAATAGCGAGTCGGCGGCTAGATTTACCCAAACAGTTTAGAGTGATCTACGAACGGATCGTGCATGTAGCTATATATATATATATATATATATATATATATATATATATATATATATATATATATATATAAGACAGGTACATTTTATATAAAAATATTAAAGACAATAATGACACATAGGTATATATACACATACACATTCTATAAGATTCATTTGAGGGGGGATACCAAATACAAGCGGTTCGAGGGAGGTATGTAAAAGGGTAGAAAGCGTTATGGCATCTAGGGACCTCTACAGCGAAGGGTGATATTTTTTTTTGCTTGACGAGTTGGTCACAGCTTTTAGAGTGTGGAAGCACACGTGCAGCAAGGTCGTTTGCGCACATTCTGTTGAATTATCTGTTAAACAAGCACATAGATGAAACATTGCGGCGATATGACAGAGGTAGAAGCTTGGTAGACAGTATGAGATATATTCGATTAGACGCTCTTTTTCGACCCTGCCTACGATGG
Source organism: Sepiola atlantica (assembly GCA_963556195.1). Taxonomy (NCBI): domain Eukaryota; kingdom Metazoa; phylum Mollusca; class Cephalopoda; order Sepiida; family Sepiolidae; genus Sepiola; species Sepiola atlantica. The sequence goes on along the minus strand of OY744518.1, from coordinate 159,816,827 downwards.
AGAGAGTTGCGATTTATTCACCAAACCAGATGTAGCAACAATACTCCATGCATTGGCTAATGATAGTTTTGTAGAGATATAGAATACTGGCAGGTGTGAAAAAGTTTTCCAGTCTGATAAACGGAGTCGTCCTTTTTTTCAGCAGATTTGGTATTATCTTATATGTATTTGTTCCAATTCATGTTACCTGTGAATATTATGCCGGGGAGTATGAATGCTGGACGCTCGTAAAGGATGCTATCAGCCATAGCAATCTGTGTTGTGAAAGGATTCCTATACTTGACAAAGAAAAAGAGCTTTGTGTTAGTAGCATCTATTTTTATTACTTCATTCCACTATAAAGTGGTAGTCATTTTGTAAAAATTCATCCTATGCCTCGAATATGTGTGCGTTCGATTTGGTCACATGTCATGAATAGAGCGTTGTGTCACAAGCAAATATGCCCATCTCGGACGCGATTGCATCAGAGTGGTAGTTTATAAAAGTCATGAATAATAAAGGTCAGATGCTGATACGTATTCGAATCAGAGATATCGAGATGCACATTTAAGACTAAAAGTTAAGTTGCACACTATTCGTACAGGTATACACTAGCCTGATATATCTGTATTCATATAAAATATACATTAGTTTATATATCTGTATGTAACAGATAAACTACTAAGCTAAAATACCGATGAATATAAATTAAGTTTTAGCATGAGTAATGTGGGTTATATTTCGTTAAATTTAGTTTCATATAAGGTGAGCAAAGAGGAGAGATAAACCTTCATGAAAATCAAGATACTTTCGATTTTTAAAAAACTTTTTATGATAGGTATTAAACATCAGGTAACAAATATTCCGCAAATTACAACTTTTGTAGGGTATTTTCAGAAGTTTGTGAAGAGCATTATATGGAAAATTAAAATAAATATATCAGATTTGCATAACATTTTATCCAGATTTATATGACGCCAATTAAGTCATATTGCCTGTATTTCAATTTCCCCTTAAACCTCTCATAGTTTAAACCTTAATTTACTCGAATTAAAATCATGTAATTGATTTTGGTCAATATTGGACTAACGATTCTAAAATAAGCTCGAGTTGAATATATATGTTTTTTAATCTTCGTAAGGTGACGTAAACGTAGTTCGGCTAATCATTTGAATCAGTTCGAGTATGTATATTCTTCTAGTACACACACACACTCACACATACACACACACACACATATATATATATATATATATATATATATATACATATATATATATATAATGTGCTTGTTAATGCGTTTATAGATAATCACATAAATTCGCACGTACATATAATATATATATATATATATATATATATATATATATATATATGTGTGTGTGTGTGTGTGTGTGTGAGTGTGTTTGCATGTGCGAATGTATGTGCGGTTGGCTAAGGTCCTATTGTTAGATGCCCTCATGTGTATACTAAACAAATTATGAGGTTTGTATTCGACTGGCATGCACCAAAAAATCGAATTAAACGCTAAATAGTTATTGATACACACGCGCACAGAAAAGTTGCATGTAAATTGCATGTAAATGTTATATATATATATATATATATATATATATATATATATTCATCACCATTCAGGAATTCAACCAATTTTAATTACATTTTCAGCATTAATCAATTAACGATCTCGTAATATAATGAACCTATTATTCCTTTGAAAATTTAGTAGAAAATGTATTATTTTGTGTAAACAAATATGTTTTTACTAAAGTTATATCACAAATTACTAAAAAAACGCACGAATTTATTTTGTATTTTTATGAAAACAAAACATCGTCGATGTTTACAATAAAAAATATTTCTTAGACACTACGAAAAAAACACCTAAAGTCTGTATTAATTAAATAAATATAACTCGAAAAAAAATTATTATTCGAATTAACGATATTACCATTAAATTAAGCATTGTTGATTCAATATTTTTACACCCAAACTCATATACTTGCCAAAATATTATATATGTTTTTAATGATAAAAGTTTCCGGGAAATATTAAAAGGCGATATTGTAATATTTCACCTGTACGGATGAACGTGTAATCATCAGCATAAGATATTTTCTTATAATGTAGACAAAAAATTGAAAAATTGAAAAAATTGACAAACTGGGCAACTATAAAAAATAATTAAAACATTGGATACTCTCTACTAACGATTAACTGAGCGAGTTATGGAGAGCTATCGAGAGGTATGCATATACGATACTACAATAAACAGAGGTATTTACACCCCACCAATTACCCACCACCTTCGGACATCACAATTTTAATTTCAGAGAATCAACGACCCCGTCAGTTTCACAATTAAGTATAATTCTAGTAATGTAATCGATAAACATTGGTCAACAGACGTCATCAATAATTGAAGAGTATTACTAAATTTAAAAGATAACATATGAATATTAAAAGTTAAATATGAATCCTTTTAGATAAAATCTTACTTTTGTTCATCAAAATACACTCTAATTAAATAAGCATTTCCTTTTTATTCCAATAAAATATGGGTACATTAATTAATATTTTTTGCATAAGCTTCAATAATATCCAACTTATAGTATAATAATTTTTAATTGGTATGAACTATGACAAATCTATTCTTTTCTATGAAGTTAAAAATAATAAAATAAACTATTATTGCATTTACTGTCTTCCATACAATCCTGCATATCAACAGACGGGTAGTTTAACTCTTGACAAAGAAGCGTTTTTTTTTGTACTAAACTTTTACTTTTATGATAGTTATGTAACTTTGGTAAAAATAGGTGTATATGCTTTTGTATTTCAGTATCTCAAGACTTAAACTTACTAATTATCTTTGAAATAGTTCCAGAAGAAAAATATTTACCTTTCACTGGATTTTTTCAATTCATTTATAAAAAAATTAAAATTTGATCAATTTTGTTTTTTAAGCAGCCGTTATGACGTTTTTAATTTTTAGGATTTTATCTTGCAGGCACAATTAAAAAATTACACGGACACTGGTGAAAAAAATTATAGTAAGTCGCTTTTAAAAAGTATAGTCCGTACAAATCACGATAATTTTCCACGTACCTGATATATATATATATATATATATATATATATATATATATATGTATATATATATATATATATATATATATATATATATATATATACACACACATATATATGTATATTTAAATGTTGAATTAAATTAAGAATAACTGAATTATCGTTTAATATTAATCTATTGTGATAATATTAAGCTCAATATATTGAATAGAGCAATGAATATATATGTATATATTTATGTATATATATATGTATATATATATATGTTTATATATATGTATATTTATATTAGTATATATATCTATATATATATATATATATGTATATATATATATGTATATTTATATATATATATGTATATCTATATGTGTATGTATACGTATGTATATATATACGTGTATATATATGTATATATATATGTATATATATGTATATAAATGTATATATATATGTATATATGTACATATAATATATGTATATATATGTATATATGTACATATAATATGTATAAATATATATGTATCTGTGTAAATATATATATATATATATATATGTATATATATATATATATATATATATATATATATATATATATATATATATATATATATGTATATATATATATATATACATATACATGCCTTGCTGAATATTGCCTCTCTGGTATCTGAAAAATTGCATCTGTGGTACCGGTCTTCCAGAATTCTTGATAAAGAACGGATCCTCAAAACTATCGCCCAATCAGCCTACTCTCGATCCTTGCTAACATTTTTGAATGCTTAATCAATCTAGCGATAATCCGGCACCTAGTTAATGCTAAACATTTTTTTGATTGCCATTATGGATTTAGACAAGCACGATCTACTGCGGAGATCTTAACGGTCATCTTTGAACGCATATATCATACACTGCCCAAGGCAGTTGAAGCTAGGGCAGTTTCGCTTGATATACTCAAGGTATGGCGTAATAGGCTCTTCCTGAAAATTTACTCATATGATATGACTGGACGAATGTTTAATATAATTAGATTCTTATTAACCAAAAAAAGTGCAGGTTGTCATCTATTCCCGTTCATCTAAGCAACATGACATAAATGCAGGTGTACCCCAGGGATCCATCCTCGGACCTTTGTTGTACATAAACGACGTCCCTGATGACATCGAGTTTGAGATATGTATATTTGCTGACGTCAGCACACTGTACTCCCGTCATGTTGGCAACACGGACACGTACATATCCAAGGCAATGGCTGAATCCTTAGAAAGTGACCTCAAGGCTTTAGTTGATTGGGGTCATAAATGGTTGGTAACTTTAAATGCCTCAAACAAAGCTCCTTTCTTTCAAAAACTACACTAACCTCTTGAAACACCGATGATCATGGCAAATAACACCCTACCTGAAGGGTTCACCATTCAAACTACTTGGCCTAACATTCGCAGATAACATGAATTGGAACTAATACATTTCAGACATTGTCAAGGCTGCTGCAAGGGGGTATTGCTGTCACATGTGTATATACGTGTGTATGTATGTATATATATATATATATATATATATATATATTTATAGATATATGTATATATGTCTATAAGTATGTATAGATGTATAAATGTATAGATGTATATATATATGTATATGTATCTATATGTATATATATGTATATAAATATATGTATACATATAAATATATATGTATAGTTAAATATATATATATATATAAATATATATATATATTTATATATAAATATATATGTATATATATTTATATATACATATATATTTATATAAATAAATATATTTATATACATATATATGTATATATATATATAAATATATATATATATATATATATATATATATATATAACGGAGTTTTGGAAAAAAGGTTTTGAAAAATCAGTATACACGTATAAGTTTATATTTTTATGTGCTCACTATATGTAATTGCGCCAATTCAATTATAGTAGTTATGACTCAGCAACGTTTTTTACGGGGGTTCGCAGTATCTGTTTTAATTCACATTTTTATTTTTTAAAACTTAGTTACTTTTTTGACATACTTTTGGATTATTTAGGTGTATGGGATTTTATGTGTATATGTAGTAATTTACATAAAAGTGTATTTTTAGAATTTTAAATGTTTTTTTTCGTTGTGGTTTAAACTTCAGTGTAACAAGATTGTGTTCATGTTGATTTAAATTTTGCAATAATCTTTCATGCAAATATACGAATAAAAAAAACAAGTACATGTTGTTTTCAAATCACTGACATAATTGTGTCGATATTACGAAGAAGCTGCTGCTTATGTTAAAATGATCCATTCTCGCATAGGTTAGAGATTTATATAGTATCAGTCTAGATCGAAAAAAACTAATTGTTTTATTCTTACAAATGTTTTTTTATGTCAATTGTTAATAAATATTAAGAAAACTAAAATTAAACTGATCGATCGTATGTAAAAAAAGTAATAACACACGCAAACATCTTGCTAATAATGATTTATTAACTTTTCTTTTAAATGTAATAAGACATCTTCGAGTGCGAAAACCAGGATACCTCACGACGTGACGCTGACCAACCACTGGTAAGTTAAAATCAATAGCACTTCGAAAACACAACTAAAAGCAGAGATATCACATACTAAGATATAATCGATGGAACCGAGACTGCTTTTGTAGATATATCAGAAAAATAATAAAAACTTTGTAAAGTTATGTTTAAATCGGCGACATAGGCGTCTCGATATGACGACCAGCAAAATCCCACGACTTCACTGTAGAGGTCCCTGGCTGCCGGAAAATATTCTACTCTATTAGCTTCTTTTGCCTTCGGAAGTCCATCTTTGCAGTCTGTTTTCCCGATTGTACTAACATACAGAAATTAAATATAATGTGAACAAATATCTCGCAGCACAACTCCCCACTCATGATGCGACTGTAAATCTGATCTCTGATCTCTGATTCTCAGTAGCCCCGTATGTCTCAGTTCAATATGCTTTGAATACAAATATATTATCTGACGTTTCCCTCGATTAATGCAACAAAAATAGTCATATAGGTTTTAAGACGATAGAAACACCGTATAGGGAACTCGACTAGAAGCGTAGAAAAGATACTGGAATCGTGAGGATGGATTCTTCTAACACAGATTCCAAAATACGCCATTAGGTGTTACCAGCGAGAACTAAATGATAAACGGGTGATGCGATATGCAATTATTATCGAAATAGTTGAAGAGTTCTGGAAAGCAGGATATACTTGTTGTCACTTAGACACGATGGAACACTATTGTATTTATCATGAGCGATCAGTATTTATGTCTATACTCTACGAAACTAGTGATTAGAATTACACTAAATTTGACATGAGAAGCCCAAGGAAGTTTACGTAAAAAAATTAAGAATATTATAATCTATACTAATAAAATGAACGCACGCGTGTCTGGCTTAAATAATTAAGAAGAAGAAATTGGAATTGCACTAATCGCTCGTATGGGAATAAGTAATGGCACACACGCAAACATCTTACGTGTAATCATTTTTTGAATTTGTCTTTTTAAATAAGTAGTAAGAAATAATTAGTAATTAAAATAATTGGTCGTATATGGAAAACTAATTACACACAGCACACATTCACTCGTGTCTTCCAAATTATTTTTCTCTGAAAACTCGTCTTTTCAAAGAGGTACTATGAAAAATATAGTAATTAAACTGATCGAATGCATAGGAAAAAAACTTATACACACACAATAGTTAAAAGAAAATAGTAATTCACGAGGTGACGTCGTACAACTGGAAATATAATTGAATATTTGGATTATTTAGATTATTCGTACTCCTGATCTCATCTTGGATGTTATTATCACAACGTTTCGGCCGAGGTAACCTATGACCTAAGTGGGCATCCTAAGTGATAGTTGTGTATTGATTTACTCCTCTCCAGGAGTTAGGCACAAAGCAAGTTTTTATCTTACTCCCACAAGTAAGATGTGACTCAAGGTCGGGTCGGGAAAGTGGGGTTTAAAAATTGCCTGGGCAGCCCCGTCGGCATTCCCCGGTAGGGGCGCCTCAGGCAGTAAGCAATAAACTTACTTCTCCCCAAAGAGGGGAGGCGAAGCCTGGGAGGGTTCACCTCCTAGAACTGCACAGGACAGACCCATAGACCGGCGTAAATCAATCCCGAAGGTCAAGATAATACCAGTCTATAGGGTGCAGTATCCATCGGAACAGATACTACACTTTGATCTTAGCCAAAAGGCCAAGAACAAAAAGATTTGTTCACATTACATTTGAATTTCAGCATGGCGGTACAGTCGGTTACACAGGGTTCAGTGAAGGAAATCCAAAGCAAGCGGTCAGAAGCAAGAAGGTACTAGAATATAAATCTCGAGAGAGAGAGAGATTGTTGTTGTGGAAGCAATACTCCATGCATTGGCCGATGGTGGCTTTATGAAGATATAGTATAATGGCAGCTGTAAGAAGTTTTCAATCACAGTTGATACATTTAAAAAAATAAAATAATTATCCAGGCCGATAGCGTGTATCCGATTGGATAATCTAATGAGCATCACTGCGACCTATGAAATCGACAATATCTTAACCCATCTTTCTTCAGAGGGAAAAGTTATATCTGGGAGGATTGCTTAATATTAGGAAGGTAAACCCACTAGTATGTATATTGTTTAGTTGAAAATGTCAAAGAAATCAAAGTTCAGTCGGGGTGAACTTGTTGAACTTGAGTTTACTTTTTACTCGGTTTGTATAATTGATAGAAACTGATGTAACGTAACATGGCTAAAAGAGAGAGATAGGTGAACTGCTTTGATGAGATGTGATGAAATAGTAATTATCGATGTATTTTATTTCTCCCGCCAAACTTGTCGGTGATTTGAAACGAATATCAAGACGAATAAAGCTACTCTGTCTTGAACACTTTTCTATTCACTTAATCCTTTTTAAAGGTATGAAAGAACTTATCTTCAGACTGACTTTCCCCAGTCTTGTGAAAATTGCAGATAGCAAGCAACTATCATAGGTGTAATTATAAACTTTCATTTATGTATAGCACAAGGTTGAAACGTAATATGAGGATCTTCTAAAACTGAACTGACGCTACACTTACATTCTGGACAAAAGACTGCAAGGTTAAATTGATGTTACAAAACGCTGCTTTTGTTTATTTAAACCACACAACAAACACACTGGGAATGAAAAGTCAGTTAAGCACAAGAACCTAGTCGATTCTAAGTTAAAGTAACACCAAAAGTATTTCACACATCCCCCAAGAAAAAACTACAAGTACTTTTCGATAAAAGCAAATAGCCATGAACGTCATACGATCCTATGATCTATACTGCTGCTCTGCTTAAAAGACAGTATTCCATATATGTACATGTATATAAGTTATAATGGTATATCTTTCGAGTTGCTTGGAATTTGTAGCGTTACTGATATCACCAAATGGGTTTGGAGTGCGCAAACGAGAATTGACAGAGGACGCAGCTTAGATTAATATATACGCAATCGCTCTGTCCCCAATGAAAAAATGGACCTGTTAACTAACAATGATTCTTTCTCAACTGACACACGACAGAACAGATACTACACTTTGATCTATGCTCGATTATAATCGTTTCTTTTAATCGTTATTCGTCGACGTACACTTTTAAAATGTGTCGACCAGAAGGCGCCTAGAGTTTAAGGTTTTAGTACAATTTTTACTATTATTAGGTTTTCGTTTAATTGCTTTTTGAATATAATACACGAATCATTTTTCTCTCCTCTTCCTTACTATGTAGTGTTGTCCCGATTTACTATATTACAACGCATGCCAAAAACCAAGACTCAACATTGAACAACCCTTGTCGCTTGATCACTGGCTACCTGAAGCCCACCAACCTAAACAACCTGCATCTTTTCACTGGTATTGCTCCTTCAGATGTGAGACAAGGAGTTACCAGCCTGGTAGATATCACAAAGGCTATCAGTGATGAATGGTATTACCTTCATGGCAGTGAACCAATGCTCCAGCGACTAAAGTAAACGAGAAGCTTCCTCAGCCATGTCGAACCCTTAATAACATCTCAGGAAAAGACTTAACTACAGCTGTGACAAGACGGCTCCAGTGGAAAACACTAAACCGCCTGAGAACGGGAAGTTGCGTTTTTTAAGGGTAATAACATTTTGTACAGCTAAAACATCTTCATATATATATATATATATATATATATTTATATTTATATATAGATATATTTATATATATTTATATATATATATATATATATCGTTTTTCTGTTCTTATATATATATATATATATATATATATACATATATATATATATATATGTATATATATGTATATATAGTTTTTCTGTTCTTTTAACTATCTTTAATATATTTGGCATTTTTAACTAATTTCTAATCATGTTATCAAATTTACTTGCATTTACCTTGTTTAAAAAAAAACTATTTTTCTTTATTTCATTTTTTTTTTAAATTTTGAGTTTCAATCCACTCTATCTTCTCTGTAGCCTTTAATTTTATAAATATTAAACTAGTATCTCTCTACTGGCTATAAGATTAAATGCTCTTGTAACTAAATGTAAAAAAAATGGAAAAATGGATAGCCAAACATGTTAGAAAAAAGTTCGAACTACTCTCGACATACAACCCCCCCAACTCCCTACACCTTCCTTTTAGATGTACATGGGATCACTTTCATGAAGGGGTCATTGGCCAATTAGCCACACTTCAATTAATGCCAGACACATGGCTGTTGAAATGAAAAAGACTCACTAAAGTTTCTGTTCTTTTAACTATCTTAATGGTATTTGACATTTTTTTACTAATTTCTAATCATGTTACCAAATTTACTTGTATTTACCTTGTATTTTAAAAAACAACTTTTTTTCATTATTTAATTTGATTTTGTTTTTAATTTTGAGTTTTAATTTCCTCTTTTTTCTCCGTAGCATTCATTGTATAAATAGTCAACTAGTTTTTCTCAGTTGTTACCCTACAGGCTGTCTATCTCTTATCTGTACCAACTTGTGAGAGTGAAACATATCTCCAAATTTCTGTTCGTTCTGTCAGTTGTACAGCGAACTTATATATATATATATATATATATATATATATATATATATATATATATATATATATATGTTGATTGAACTTTTGTTACATTTTATTTTTATTTATTTATTTTTTAAATTTATTTATGTATTTTTTTACCTGCGGGGGCTCGGAAATACCCGACTAGTGCACGGGTGCAGGCTATCCTCTCTCGGAGTGTTGGACCCGTAGACATTGTCAGGTCAGAAATCTAAAAGAAGGAAAACTCTGATAATAAAACCTTGCTTCTAATTACTTACGTCTGGGCAGCAAACCGTTGGGGAGTGAAGCCTCTGTAGTCTTGATACACAACTTTCCTAGAGCTGGAATCTCGAACAAAGTATCCGATTTGCAAACCTACAATTGCTTAAGAGGTAGATGGCCTCTGCCTATCGCCCGGCCTTCGCACCCTTTCTCTGTCTATTAACCAGGCGTATAGGTACACACACTGCGACGCCTCTAAAGACATCTAGAGATTGGCCTTGTTTCCTGACTAGGGCAATGAACACCGTCTCTCTTTCTCTCTATCTGGGCAACTTGGGGAAAGTTTTTTGCCACTACGTCCTACATAACTAGTCTGGGTCGCTCTTGTTCCGACAGGTTTAGGGTACAGTACTGACAGCTTGTATGGCTGTGGTTTCCGACTGGTAGTTAGGAATCCTAACTCTTAGATAGCGCTAAGAACGGCTGCTCCGTCAACAGTTGCATACTATCGTGGGTAACTGTACATGCCATGTCGCGCATGAAAAGAGACTCTACAGATATCCCCGGTGAGCTTTCCCGAGGCCACAACCCTCATGGACCAAGTCACGATTAATGGACTGGTTGTGTGTGCTTATTAGCACCAAAAATCACCCACTTTACCCTCCTCGCTTTATCTCAAAACAAACATGAATTTACAAAATAAAAATTAAAAAAACTAAACCAGACACCGAACAAAAACAATCTTCGCCTCCGCCCTTGAGGCTCGCATTCACAAATATCTGTCAAATCGCATCCATTCATTGTGGAGGTCGCCCAGATACCGAAGAGCTTTCTACTCCAAAAGCTTATTTCCTCGTGGTTCCTGGATTCTGGTACTCCCTCTATGTTCCCTGTTTTTCTGACGGTACTGATATGCAGAAGATGTAAAACTAATTTAAACAGACATCTCGATGCACTGCTCCCAATTTAGGTTGATCCCCCCAACCCCCCCAAAAAACTTTTACACTTTTTCTCAGTAACCCCTTACGTCTACAGTAGCGGCCTGCCTTGTTTGGGGTGAACTATATATATATATATATATATATATATATAATTGAATTGAATTGTAAGTAATATTCAAACAAAGTCATGAAGCTTACAATTGTTTAAATATATATGTCTATACAGATCTTTTTAAACAATTGCAAACTAAAATTCCGGAAGTTTACTCCAAAAAACAATTAATTTCTTCAGAACTTCGGAGCAAAAAGTCAACAGCGAATTCGTTGTTTATTTTATTTATAAACAAATTCCTTTTTTTTATTGCCGGCGTGCTCACCCTAGCTCTCTATACTTTCTTTCTTTTTCTTTTTTCTCTCTTATTCAATTTATTTTTATTTTTCCCGTTTCCCTTTTTGTTTTTGTTTCTTCATCGCGTTTTCAATTTTTCCGTTCCTATCTTTGCCCCTCTTTACCTCACTTTCATCCTTGCTTATTTATTTTTCTCTTTACATTCCCCCCCTCTCTCTATCTTTCGTTATGTGTCACTTTGTTCTCTTTCTTTTTCTTTCTGTTTTTATGTGTCGCTGTCCCTTTCTTTTTACTTTTACTCTTTCCTTATTCATCTTCACATTTCTTTCTTTGACTTCATAACTTTTCTTTCCCTTCTTGTTCTTTCTCTTTTTTACTTTTTACTTTCCCTATTTCACTCACTTTAGGTCTACCTTCTTTTTTTTACTTTTTCCCGCTTTCTGTTATCTATTTTTTTTTCTCTTACATTATTTTCTTTCTCTCTATCCCTCTCTGTTTTCTTTCTTATTTTCAATAATTATTTCATTTTTCTTTATTTCTTTTCCCTTTGTTCGCTTTCAAACATCCCTCTTTTTCTTGTCTCGTATTTTCTTTTTCCGTCTTATTTCACCTTTTTCTCTATTTACTGTTTTCTCGTTCCTTCTTATTCCTTAACTATCAGTGATTTCTCTTTCTTTCACCCATCCCGCCATGTTCTATCGATCTTCCTTAAAAGCCATTTCTGCCAATCAAGCGGCGCCCCTCCCAATTCACCCATAAGACGGGGAAGTGTCGGAACAACATTGCACATACGCGCATTGTCGCCTGGAGGCGCGCGTCACGACGCCAATCATTTTCAAGGCCGACTTTTCTCTAACTTATCGCCTGAACACAAGACAAACACGATGAATAATTGATAAATAGAGAAAAGACGTACGTACCAAATATTAAAACCAGTCTTAAATCTTACCCCAGTCCGTTATTGACTTAACACACGTCTATGCTGCTTATTGACTTAGCAAACACGAACAGGTAACGAACTGTCGACGTACAACTAATTCTTAAAAAGCGTGTACTACATTACATCAATAATAATATAAGAAACATGTGTCTGACGGTTTAATTGTTTTCTTTTGTTTATTTTACATGTTAACACCACTAACTGGTAATGACTCGTGGCCTTCGAATTGCGATACAGCTGTAGTATATGTTCGGTCCCAAGTCCGTTAAGGAGATATCGCTCTAGACTTGCGTCATTTTTATTTTTTGTCACCACCCAAAGTGGTTCGTTTTTTTAGTTTAAATTGTCCCACATAGAAAACGGCATTGTGTCAAGCTTTGCCCTCGTTGGGAGGCACGTAAGTAGAGACTTGTATGAAAATACCAAGTGAGTAAGTGATATTGATTGCCTCACAATATAAAAAGTGGCGGCACTACACTCGGTATGTATCACATAAGATTATTGTGAAAGAAAATGGCAGATCTAACTCCAGGCCTAAAATAGACAAGTACGGAGAATAGACAAGTACGGCTGTTATCAGCGAAAGCTCGAAGATAAACAGCTGTTACGAGAACACAAAGTGATTTGCAATGGTGTTTGAAAAATACTGTGGAAGCTTGTTGCCACTCATACTCAATGGAACACCATCTCTTTTAGCCAGTGAGCGATCAATAATAATGACTGGCATGAGATACAGTAGTACGTATAAAATACTACTACTACTACTACTGATAATAATAATAATAATAATAATAATAATAATAATAATAATAATAATAATAATAATAATAATAATAATAATAATATACGATACATGTTAGAAAACAAAACAAAACTCCCATCTCTCAGGAATGAAGTAGCGAAGAAGTTACAAGCAGAAACAGAAAGAGTAAACAGACTCCTCACACACATTCCAACAGAAACTATTACAGACCTAAACAACCTGATATATGCAGGGGCAAAATCGGTAAGTATGAAACTGAGAAACGAAGAGAATGGACAAAATAGAGGACCGACAACACCTGGATGGGAAATCAGACTGGAAACCCAGATCATCAAACCTCGGAAAAAAGCTAAAACCGTGAACAGAAGGAAGGGGGACATGAAACGATTAAGAAGCAAAAATCAGAAACGCAAGGAAAAACTAAATGAGAAACATGAAGAAATAAAACAAAGGATAGCAGCAATAGAAGGAAGGCTGAGACGATACAGGTACAAATCAGAACAGAGCAAACAGAACAGGACCTTTGAAAACAATGAAAGCCAGTTCTACAAAAACGTAAATGGAGAAAAAACAACAACAGAGCAACCGAACCCAACAGAAACAAAACAATTCTGGAGCAAGATATGGGAAGAACCAAAAAAGCACTACAAGAATGCCCAATGGTTGAAAAACATGAAAGATGAACTGCAGGAAATCGAAGAAGGAACCGAAACAGAAATCAACAAAGAAACGATCAAGAAAACCCTAAAAAAATGGCAAACTGGAGAGCACCAGGCCACGATGGAATACATGCATACTGGTTTAAAAAATTCACGACCCTGCATGAAAGAATAGCGCAGAAACTGAGCGGATGTATCCGCAAAACAGACGTACCAGAATGGATGACGGAAGGAAGAACAACACTAATACAAAAATACCCCAAAAAGGGAACGACTCCCAGCAACTACAGACCGATAACATGTCTACCAATAATGTGGAAAATTCTCACAGCACAACTGAGAGAACAAATCTTCCAATCCCTGGACAAACGTGGACTGCTCCCCGAGGAACAAAAAGGATGCCGGAAAGGACAAAGAGGGGCACATTATCTACTATACATTGATCAAAAGACCCTGAAGGAGGTGAAGAGCAGACAAAAGAACATAACCATGGCATGGATTGACTACAAGAAAGCCTACGACAGAATCCCCCAAACATGGATAATTGAATGCTTAAAAATATACAAGATACCAGACAGGATTATTAATCTCACCCAGAAAGCAATGGAAACATGGAGACTAAAACTGACAGCCGGAGGACAATACCTGTCTGAGATAAAAATACAGAGAGGCATTTTTCAAGGAGACTCTCTATCACCACTACTGTTTATAATAGCCATGATGCCACTCAACTACATACTCAGAAAGTGTGATGCCCGATACAGGTTTACGGATACAGAACAAAGAATAAACCACCTGATGTACATGGATGACCTTAAACTGTTTGCAAAAAACAAAAAAGAACTGGAAAAGCTGATAAACACAACCAGGATATTCAGCCAGGATATCCAAATGGAGTTTGGAATAGAAAAATGTGCACTGCTAGAGATCAAAAGAGAAAAACTGGAGACGACAGAAGGTATAGAACTCTCCAACCAAGAGGAGATGAGGGCGCTAGGAGAACAAGATAGTTACAAATACCTGGGAGTTCTGGAAGCAGACACAATCAAATATACAGAAATGAAAGAGAAGATTGGAAAAGAATATCTACGAAGAACGAGGAAACTCTTAGAAACTAAACTATATAGCAGAAACCTAGTAAAAGGGATAAACACATGGGCTGTATCACTAATAAGATACTCTGGACCATTCATAGGCTGGACCAAAGAAGAACTCAGGCACCTTGACCAAAGAACTAGAAAACTAATGACTATGCACAATGCATTGCACCCAAAAGACGACACTGACAGACTCTACGTGAAAAGAAATGAAGGAGGTAGAGGACTGGTAAGTATAGAAGACTGTGTGGAAGACACCAAAAAAGAGCTGGAGAAATATGTAACCCAGAACACGGAAAGACTGATCACCACAGCAAGAGACACCAGCCCAACAAACAACCCCGGAAGTACTGAACCCAGAAACAAAAAGACAAGAGAGGAAAAGTGGGAAGAAAAACAACTACATGGACGCTTTATAAGACTCACAAGCGATGAAGCCAATGAAAACAGCTGGGCATGGCTAAGAAAAGGACACCTGAACAGTGAAACGGAATCTCTGCTGACGGCCGCACAGAACAATGCGATTAGGACAAACTTTATTAAAGCAAAGATAGATAAAACCCAGGAAAACAGCAAATGCCGATTGTGTGGACAAAGAGACGAAACGATAAATCATATAATAAGTGAATGCAGCAAGCTAGCACAAAGGGAATACAAGAACAGACATGACAGCATGGGGAAAGAAGTACACCGGGAAATGTGCAAACAACTGAATTTCGAATATGCAAAAAAACGGTACAAACACAAACCAGAAACTATACTAGAAAACGAAAAACACAAAATCATATGGGATATGAATATACAAACAGACAAACCCATAACAGCAAGGAGACCGGATATGATAATAATCAACAAGAAAGAAAAATCCTGCAAAATCGTGGACTTTGCCGTTCCAGCAGACCACAGAGTGAAGATCAAAGAGACGGAAAAAAGAAGCAAATATACTGAACTTGCCAAAGAATTGAAAGGAATATGGAACATGAAGAAAGTCAGTATAACACCAATAATCATAGGAGCACTAGGAACAGTCCCCCAAAACATGGAGAAAAGACTAGGAGAAATAGGAATCAAAGGGATAACTGAGACCATACAAAGGACAGTAATGATCAAAACAGCTACAATCCTGAGAAATGTCCTCGAATGCGGAAACCAACTCACATAAGCAACGAATGGAGAACAAACACATGGAAGCACAAAACAACAGAACCGGGGAAAATACAACCGCACGAGAGAGGCGCAAGCATAGGCTGACGCCACGAAAATTATGAACAGAGGGTCGAGGAGGGAAAGCGCAAACCAGACCTCCACTGGAAGAGCGCGGACAGCTCTGGGACCTTGGGAAGGCTTGTTGCCACTCGGGCCCCAGAGGGGACCAATGGCCCTTATCAGCGGGAAATCGTTGGTAGGTGGCTGTTGCGATTACCGCAAGGTCATCAGCGGTGATGAACGAAAAGAGGTGGAGCATACTGGAGGCCTGAGGAGACTTGTTGTCACTCGGACTCCAGGGAATACCACAGGTTGTCGGCAGTGGGCGATCACTGACGATGATCAGTGTGATAACTCCTAGTGAGTAAATAATAATAATAATAATAATAATAATAATAATAATAATAATAATAATAATAATAATAATAGAAAACAGTAAATGTTGACTCTGTGGACAAATAGACGAAACAGCAAATCACATAAGTGAAAGTAGCTAACGACTGTGTCTACTGGAAACGATGAACACATCTACACTTTTAACATGCAGAAAAACGGTAAGGAGACAAACCGTAGCCAGTAGTGGAAAATAAACATTGAAAGATCATATGAGAGTGCAAATCCAAGAAAATGCACCGGATTACATAACATGTTTTAGGTTGCTGCCTAAAACCATCGGGTGCAAAAAAGTGATTCTTTGGTGGTTCTGATGTTTAATATGTATATATATTTTTCACTCTTGTATTACAGAGAAACAAACACGGTCGCTGGTAGAGAATATCATAGTAAAACAAAGCGCAGTTCACCAATTTCTCTGATGTGAATATTACTCATAAGTCACGACTTATAAAAGCCAAGGAAAAAGATGATCGCCGACACAAGAAGACTAGAACACAATGGGTGGAATGGACAGAAGATTACTTAAGAAGACTTGATTATCTAAGAGGACGACTCAAGAAGTATTTGTTTTGATTAGACTTGTAGACGACTATGCTGTAGTCGGTTGGGAAGCAGACTCGTGATATCATGTCCCACATATCGCATTTGTTAGAAAACATACTTTATTCATAGAATTTTCGTTTGTTTTTTGGTAAATAAAAAGGGAAAGGAAACTTTTTTTGCCGTTGTTGAAGCTAGACGGTGACGTGTTCTTGCGGTGAATATGTTAAAGAGGTTACCAGGAATTGGAGATCAGTCGAGTACCTACCATGAACATAACGATACAGTAGAGAGAGACGATAGCCACATCTCTTCTATGCGAAAGAGGCTGTATGAACAAGAAGAGAGCATCGCACGCTAGATTGCGGAATAGAATTTGTACTCCGTAACGCAAGGAATGACTGTTTCGAGCAGCACCTCCCCAACTGTGACAGCAGTACCCCATCTTAAGACGTATTTGGCTCTTATGAAGGTATATGATTGCATCAGGAGTGACATACTTTATCGAGCGGTAGAATTATCAAACCATTTTCCCAGTAATCTTAGAAACCGGTTTGATGTAAGTCTTTCAATTAAGGTCTGGAGTGAAAGTCAGTCCTAGAAGCTTATAAAATATGTCACAAACGAAAATTTATCGTAGGCATTTAGTAAAATACGGAGACTGATTTTTACAGAGTATCAGTTTGAATGCACGAATTCAAAGTTTGAAATTCTACGAAAAAGCGTAAATCACGAAGAAAGAGAGAGTAAGAGAGAGAGAGAGAGAGAGAGAGAGAAAGAGAGAGAGAGAGAGCAGGAGGCTCATCAAGCTTCACCAATAACGTGAAGATTCAACCAGCTGAATAGATGCGAACTGAAGAAACACCAATTATGAGGTGATACATTATCTGCTTACTAAATAATCCATGTTTCCGTAAATTCTGTGCACGGTAGGCGCTTAGATAGCTTAAACAACTGGATTTGCGGAGTCATACTGACATCTTATAGAAACGTTAGAACGATTAAGCTGAAACGTTTCTGGGGTGAATATTCGCAAGATTAGACCTGTATTTATTACTTCGAACGTGTATACAAAAGTAGAAAAAGCGGATTACCTTTCTCAGTTCTTTCATGTTGCATACTACTAATGGAATAGATATGTTTTGGGCATTTGAGATCAGGATTGATAATTTGTATTATTCGGATTATTGTTCTCATCTTATTAGGGTGCGTCTCGCCGAACTCGGGAATCTTTATGTAAAACTAAATAATCTGCACGGAATTTCGAACAGAAACCTTTATTTAATTCACGGAGGTAGCTGAAAAAGACGGGATGTTACATCAGCAGAAACTTTGTGAGAACAACATCCAAGACTAGAACAGATGTTCAAACAATCCAAATAATGGAATAGCCATGTTTTTGGCTCTATGACACACGATAAACAACTTGTATTAAACGTAAAACTATGGTAGAAATACATTTTACTACACGAATATTAAACGCACTAGATTCACTCTAAACAAAGGTACAGCGAAGAAAGGATAAAGCAAATATACGCTACACGTATTATTATCAAACGAGTGTAGACGCCCCGTCAACAATCAGGGAAAACAGTATGCTTCGCCAGTGTTCACACTAAAATTCATATTCATTTAAACTAATGTCTGAATCTGTGAAGTTAAAAAAAATAAGAACAAAAACACCCACTCAAACTGGAAAAAGCAAAAAAAGAGAAAAGTGGAAAGTAAAAACGTATAAATCGGTATAAAGAGAATAAAGAACAGATATTGGAAATGTCTCATTATGGTAATAGATTGAAGGCGTAGCTTTCTCTATTTTCTTCACATACTTAAAAATGGATTTATCCGGCACTTTTCTTTTAAGTTTTGCCTGATGTATCGGATATATATATATATATATATATATATATATATATATATATATATATATATATAGCTAAATACTCATTGCTCTTATTTATATTGTAAAGGATAGTTTATGTGAACTGACTATAGAGTATATCTCCGCACTTTGCAGTGCAGTGAGGTGGAGAAGATGAAGAAAATACATTTGTCTTAATTAGAGATGAAGCGTATAGAGAAATGGCGCAGAATAATTAAAATGACGAATTATGCCATTTTGGGGTATACGGCTCGTGTTAATGAAGACGGTGCAATTTTTAACAAGATAATATGACAATCCGTTTCTTCTAATTATATGTTATTAAAGCAATCCATACAGGATTTTAATCAGTTTTTTTTTCAGGGCACACAATGAAGTCAAAATCAATTCGAATATGACCTATTGTATCATAAATTAATTAAACATGTAGATCTATATATTAATCTTAAGCTATGTGATGCGATTTCCATCTGTATATCAGTTCCTGTAAATAGTCTTTTTCTGAAGTTATTCATTATAAACTTATGTATGTAATTTGTGCATTGATGTTAAGAAATAACTCATGCATGTGCGAGAAACAAATTGTGTTTCTTATCTTCACCTGATTCCACGTAAGAGTCGTTATTTATATGTAATACATTAATTTATGAACACGTAATTTCCTGAGTATATAATCTGGTTCATAGAACAGATATACTAAAACGTATTTATACATGTATAGATATATGTGTACATATATATATATACATATATATATATACATATATATATATATATATGTATATATATGTATATATATATGCATATATATGTATATATTTATATATATGTATATATATATTTATTCTGTATATATATATATACATTTATATATATATATTTTTGTATGTATATATATATATATTTATATATATATTAATATATATAGTCTGTATGTATATATATATAATTATGTATATATGTATATATATATATATATATATATATATATATATATATATATATATGTGTGTGTGTGTGTGTGTGTGTGATTTCATGAAGGCTTACCAAAGCATTCCTTTCAGGACACCAATGATCACCATTACATATATTTTTTTTTCTTACAAATATTATTTATTCAAATTAAATGTTTTTTTCCTACACGTGTTTCACTTCCAAGCAGTTACTTGCTTGGCACATTATCAGAGAAATTAAATGTCTGGAATACTGGTTTCAACTGCCGACAATACACAATGTGGCGTTGCAATAGTTGAGGTCACTTAAGAAGAGAAGAGGAAAAAAATAAAAATAAAAGATAAAATTAAAAAAACAAGGAAGAACAACGATAAAAAAAGAAAGTCCTAGAAAAAGTCTTAGAAAAGTAGCTCGTGTATTATTTCTTCCACCAAGCCAACAAGCAAATAATCGGCCCCAAATACATTAAAAAAAAAACAAAAACCGGAACAATGTGCGATAATACACTTTCACGTCGGCCAGCACAATAATCAATAAATCCCCTCCCCCACAAAAAAAACAAAAGAACTAAATCATTCAAGTTACCGCTCACAAGTTACCATTCTAATCCAATGATAGTATGGAAATTCTAAATCCAACTTCTAACAAAGAAAAATCAACATAAATGTTCGGCCGGGTTCGAAGATCCTTATTTCAATGGCTGATTTCTTACCCTTCGAAAGAAACACACGACGAGTTGAACGTCAATCTAGCAAAAAACTCCTTTATATTAAGAAAAAAATCTTAATTAGTAGATAGAAACTATTTATTCAAAAGACTGTTTCTAAAAAAAATATTATCAAACCTATTCTTTATAGAAATTCATTATCTAGTGTCTGGGACGTCATTTTACATTTTGGGAAAATATCCTTCATTTAATTAACTGCCGAATTATTATCGTTTTGTTGTTTAACGGAGCGAAAAAAGCCTATTCCGCAGAATTTGTTTTTAAAAGAGTATTCATATATCAAAAATAAAATGTTATTATAAAAAGGTTTTCTACAAAAATTTAGTTATTATTTTAAATAATTTAAAATATTTCCTTTACGGCTTAAAATTATGTTTTCCTTAATTATTTTCCCCATTCCTGCCACCCATTATTTTATTTAATTTAATCTAATTAAAAACTAATTTAATTTAACCTAATTTAATTAAATAGTGATAGCATCCAGGTTGCTATTTCTTATTTTGCATCTAAAATTACTTGAAATTCCCAATACATTTCGTATAATATATCTATTTCTGAGAATAAATTGTCATTTATTATTTATTATTCCACTATCTTTTTATATGTAACAAAAATGTCCCCCTCTATTCTGCTGAATAAGTATTTACTATAGTTGACTATCAATGGGCTTTATTCCGATAGAATATTCCTACCTTATCACCCCCAACCTAAGTCCCGAGCCTCCGCTAATAATTGAATCAAGACATATCTTAGCATAAGTACGTGTTACTACTTCTCATCCTCCATATTATACACTAATTATTGCCGCAGATTGCCTCATGGAACACCAGTTCAGTGTGAACCTCCATTATAAATATCCGTTGTAGTAGAGCATCCAGCAACGGCCCAGCACACAACTGTAACTGCAGAGTTTCAAGCATTGTCTACAAATGCGATGTGATAACAGAGAGTAGTAGGAAATCATATATCGGTTCCACCGAAGGTGAGTTCAAAGATAGATTCAGAAACCACATGAGTTCCTTCATGAGAGGCCAAAGGGAAGACATAGATAGGCCTAACACTTCTGTTGGCCGTTTTGTGAGAAACCTCATTGCTAGGCAAGACCCTTTCGAACTGAAATGGTTAATTTTAGGGAGTGCTAACAAATATAAACCGAACAAAAGGAAGAGATGCAACCTATGTGCATTGGAGTCGTACCACACCATGACACCTAGAGATAATTTACTGAACGCTAGGCAGGAAATACTACAATGATGTCTGCATAGACACCGTTACCTGTTATCAAGCCTAAAACCTGGATAGGAGAGGAATTGGGTGAAGTATAAACTTACAGTAGAGATAGGAAGGATAAACCCTTCCTTGAAGCAATCTGGGGCAATAATTAGTGTATAATATAGAGGATGAGAATTAGTAACACGTACTTATGCTAAGACATGTCTTGATTCAATTATTAGCGGAGGCTCGGTACTTAGGTTGGGGGTGATAAGGTAGGAATATTTTATCGGAATAAGGCCCATTGATAGTCAACTATAGTAAATACTTATTCAGCAGAATAGAGGGGACATTTTTGTTACATATAAAAAGATAGTGGAATAATAAATAATAAATCACAATTTATTCTCAGAAATAGATATATTATACGAAAGGCATTGGGAATTTCAAGTAATTTTAAGTGAAAAATAAGAAATAGCAACCTGGATGCTATCACTATTTAATTAAATTAGGTTAAATTAAATTAAATTAGTTTTTAATTAGATTAAATTAAATAAAACAAAGGGTGGCAGGAATGGGGAAAAAATAATTAAGGAAAAAATAATTTAAACAACATGCATGCCGACACGGATTTAATTTCTAAAAATAGAAACAATTGGATTTTTATAAAAAGTATTTTGTACGAGATTTTAAATTAGTAATAACAAAGTCTCCTGTCATTTAACGAGTTAGAGTGATATTTTCCTGTAAAGTTGGCAAAAAATAACCCCGTCCATTAAAAAAGTTTTTTTCAAAATAGAAAATAGATTTCTGATAACGATATTCCGTAGTAATATTTATTTATGGAATATAGAATAATATTCGCCACAGAGAGTTGCAAACAGACACAGACGTAAAGGAAATGTTTTAAATTATTTAAAATAATAACTAGATTTTTGTAGAAAACTTTTTTATAATAACATTTTATTTTTGATATATGAATAATCTTTTAAAAACAAATTCTGCGGGATAGGCATTTTCGCATCGTTAAACAACAAAACGATAATAATTCGGCAGTTAATTAAATGAAGGATATTTTCCCAAAATGTAAAATGACATCCCAGACACTAGATAATTAATTTCTATAAAGAATATATTTAATAATACTTTTTTAGAAACAGTATTTTGAATAAATAGTTTCTATCTACTAATTAAGATTTTTTCTTAATATAAAGGAGTTTTTTGCGAGATTGACGTTCAACTCGTCGTGTGTTTGTTTCGAAGGGTTAGAAATCAGCCATTGAAATAAGGATCTTCGAACCCGGACGAACATTTATGTTGATTTTTCTTTGTGAGAAGTTGGATTTAGAATTCCCATACTATCATTGGATTGGAATGGTAACTTGTGAGCGGTACCTTGAATGATTTAGTTCTTTTGTTTTTTTGTGTGGGGGTGGGGATTTATTCATCATTGTGCCGGCCGACGTGAAACTGTATTATCGCACATTGTTCCGGTTTTTTGTTTTTTTTAATGTATTTGGGACCGATTATTTGCTTGTTGGCTTGGTGGAAGAAATAATGCACGAGCTACTTTTCTAAGACTTTTTCTAGGACTTTCTTTTTTTATCGTTGTTCTTCCTTGTTTTTTAATTTTAACTTTTATTTTTATTTTTTTCCTCTTCTCTTCTTAAGTGACCTCAACTATTGCAACGCCACATTGTGTATTGTCGGCAGTTGAAACCAGTATTCCAGACATTTAATTTCCCTGGTGATCTGCCAAGCAAGTAACTGCTTGGAAGTGAAACACGTGTAGGAAAAAAAACATTTAATTTGAATAAATAATATTTGGAAGAAAAAAAATATTTCATGGTGATCATTGGTGTCCTGAAAGGAATGCTTTGGTAAGCCTTCATAAAATCACATATAAATGCTCTGTACTCTGTAATCGAGTATCATCGAGCTTGTTTTTATTGGAACAACCCCGGTCTTCACTCAATGATCTATTTTATAAGTGAAAAATCTAAATCTATATTCTGCGCCCCACAGTGAGCTGCTATTTAATACCGGAGTGACCAGGATGTTTGCCAAAGAGGAGATAACTTTCTCACCCAAAAACATTTCCATACCAAGCCACAAATCATACATAATGGACATGGTCCAGGCGGTCCATGCATTCTTGAAAAGAGTCCGATGGCGGGTAATTCACCACAACCTGGGATCGGCTAGGGAGTTGAGCAACGTGAATTCACCTTCTGGCGTCTCTTAACCCTCTGAGTATGCATCTGACACTGAGGATAATTTACCAACAGCCTCATATAGAAGATTCTATAAAATAGGAACTCACAATAACCCACCTCACATCCCTGCATTAGAAAGCTTCGAAGCGGATATGCATAATATGGTTAAAAACATAAAAACTAAAAACAGATCACAATATTGGAATCCTACCATTGAACATATCTATAGGACACAGACACGGATTAGGAATAACTCTAACATCACTATTCCGGCGGATAAAACTTTAAACACATACTCCATGAATATGGAAACATACAACAACCTAATCCTGAAGGAACTGAATAAAAACTACAAGACTGTAGGGAACGGGGTGTTACAGGATATTAACTTGGCCGCTCTTAAGATCTGCTCTGAGATTGGTATAGAAGGTAATGTTGAGATCTATACCCCTAAATGCCCTCGATTCAATCTTAAAGATCATAAGCAAGATTTTAGTAATAACCCGTCCATTAGACTGATCTCGCCGTGTATTTCAGACATGGGTGCAATCAACAAAAAAATACTAGACAGAATATTGCCAGGAATTAAACGCAGAACTCAATTGAACCTGTGGACCTCATCAGAAGAAGTGCTAAGTTGGTATAAAGAATTACACATTACTAATCAAAGTAAATTTATTATGTTTGATATAGATTCATACTATACCTCCATATCCTCTACTTTACTTGAAAAGGCGCTTACCATGACTAGAACCGAATACAACATTACAAACATAGAGATGGATATAATTAGACTAGCAAGAAGGACACTAATATCTTACAATGATAAGTTATGGACTAAAAAGGATAGGGAAAACAATTTCGATATTACTATGGGATCACCGGACTCAGCGCAGGTTACTGACCTGGTAGGGATATATATCATCAGAGAAATTTGTATGAAAATACCTGAACTGGCGGGCGGTCTATATAGGGACGACGCTTTATTCTTTGTCAACACAAGTATAAGGAATCCTGTAAACTAAGAAGAAACAACTCAATATATTCTTCAGCTCAATACAACTTAGCATAACTATAGATATAAACTACCGGAGCGTCATTTTTTTGGATATTGCGCTTGATCTATGCAACAACACATATGAACCTTATCACAAGCCCAACCACACACTCTACTATATCGACGCTAAATCGAATCAGCCACCGATGGTGAAAAGAGCCATTATTCCTGCAATCTCGAGTAGGATATCTAAGCTGTCCAAGAATCAACAAATATTCGACAGCAGTAAGCAATTCTACAATGAAGCTTTAAACAGATCAGCATACAAGGAAAAAATTAATTACTTTGTGCCTCCTTCGGTTGAGAATGGGGGACCAAACGGGAGACCGATCGCCTCTCGATCAATGGTTTCTTATAATAGGGCAATGGGCAAGGCTAGATATAGGAGACCTGGTATATCCCACGGTAATGTAAACCAGGTAGGTAGGAACCGGTTGATGATAATATTCGTGAAGTTGGAAGTAACGAATTGAACACACATGCTACCCAAATCGGGGGGGGGGGAGGTAGAGAGAAAAATAGGAGAAGGACCACTACATGGTTCACCCCCCTATAGCCAGCATATTAAGACTAATATCTCAAAGATTTTTTATAGCATAGTGGAAAAAAACTTTCCAAGGGATAGCAGATTGGGGGGAATCATTAACAAAAATACTGTAAAACTGTCTTATTCAACTTGTAGAAATATAGCCACATCCATCATAGGATATAATAATTCTAAGATAACTAAAACAAGGGATGCCATGTTCTCTTCTGGTGTTGATCTCAGTAACACCAGTTCAGTGAGAACCTCCATTATAAATATCCGTTGTAGTAGAACATCCAGCAACGGCCCAGCAATAAACTGTAACTGCAGAGCTTCTAACATCTGTCCACTGGGGGGGGACTGTAGAGTTTCAAGCATTGTCTACAAATGCGATGTTATAACAGAGAGTAGTAGGAAATCATATATCGGTTCCACCGGGGGTGAGTTCAAAGATAGATTCAGAAACCACATGAGTTCCTTCATGAGAGGCCAAAGGGAAGACATAGATAGGTCTAACACTTCTGTTGGCCGTTTTGTGAGAAACCTCATTGCTAGGCAAGACCCTTTCGAACTGAAATGGTCAATTTTAGGGAGTGCTAACAAATATAAACCGAACAAAAGGAAGAGATGCAACCTATGTGCATTGAAGTCGTACCACACCATGACACCTAGAGATAATTTACTGAACGCTAGGCAGGAAATACTACAATGATGTCAGCATAGAAACCGTTACCTGTTATCAAGCCTAAAACCTTGATAGGAGGGGGATTGGGGGAAGTATAAACTTACAACAGAGATAGGAAGGATGGACCCTTCCATGAGGCAATCTGGGGCAATAATTAGTGTATAATATAGAGGATGAGAATTAGTAACACGTACTTATGCTAAGATATGTCTTGATTCTAATTATTAGCGGAGACTCGGGACTTAGTTTGGGGGTGATAAGGTAGGAATATTCTATCGGAATAAAGCCCATTGATAGTCAACTATAGTAAATACTTATTCAGCAGAATAGAGGGGGGACATTTTTGTTACATATAAAAAGATAGTGGAATAATAAATAATAAATCACAATTTATTCTCAGAAATAGATATATTATACGAAGGCATTGGGAATTTCAAGTAATTTTAAGTGAAAAATAAGAAATAGCAACCTGGATGCTATCACTATTTAATTAAATTAGGTTAAATTAAATTAAATTAGTTTTTAATTAGATAAAATTAAATAAAACAATGGGTGGCAGGAATGTGGAAAATAATTAAGGAAAACATAATTTTAAAAACATGCATGGCGACACGGACTTAATTTCTAAAAATAGAAACAATTGGATTTTTATAAAAAGTATTTGGTACGGGATTTTAAATAAGTAATAACAAAGTCTCCTGTCATTTAAGGAGTTAGAGTGATATTTTCCCGTAAAGTTGGCAAAAAATATTTTCGATTCTGAAGAAAACTTTTCTAATGGACAGGGGTGTCCATTAGAAAAGTTTTCTTTAGAATCGAAAATAGATTTCTGATAACGATATTCCGTAGTAATATTTATTTATGGAATATAGAATACTATTCTCCACAGAAAGTTGCAAACAGACACAGCCGTTAAGAAAATATTTTAAATTATTTAAAATAATAACTAGATTTTTGTAGAAAACTTTTTTATAATAACATTTTATTTTTGATATATGAATAATCTTTTAAAAACAAATTCTGCGGGATAGGCATTTTCGCTCCGTTAAACAACAAAACGATAATTATTCGGCAGTTAATTAAATGGAGGATATTTTCCCAAAATGTAAAATGACGTCCCAGACACTAGATAATTAATTTCTAAAAAGAACAGGTTTAATAATAATTTTTTTAGAAACAGTATTTTGAATAAATAGTTTGTATTTACTAATTAAGATTTTTTCTTAATATAAAAGAGTTTTCTGCGAGATTGACGTTCAACTCGTCGTGTGTTTGTTTCGAAGGGTAAGAAATCAGCCATTGAAATAAGGCTCTTCGAACCCGGACGAACATTTATGTTGGTTTTTCTTTGTGAGAAGTTGGATTTAGAATTCCCATACTATCATTGGATTGGAATGGTAACTTGTGAGTGGTACTTGAATGATTTAGTTCTTTTTTTTGTGGGGGGGGGGGGATTTATTCATTATTGTGCCGGCCGACGTGAAACTGTATTATCGCACATTGTTCCGATTTTTTGGTTTTTTTTAATGTATTTGGGGCCGATTATTTGCTTGTTGGCTTGGTGGAAGGAATAATGCACGAGCTACTTTTCTAAGACTGTTTCTAGGAATGTCTTTTTTATCGTTGTTCTTCCTTGTTTTTTAATTTTAACTTTTATTTTTATTTTTTTCCTCTTCTCTTCTTAAGTGACCTCAACTATTGCAACGCCACATTGTGTATTGTCGGCAGTTGAAACCAGTATTCCAGACATTTAATTTCCCTGATGATCTGCCAAGCAAGTAACTGCTTGGTAGTGAAACACGTGTAGGAAAAAACATTTAATTTGAATAAATAATATTTGTAAGAAAAAAAATTTTTTTATGGTTATCATTGGTGTCCTGAAAGGAATGCTTTGGTAAGCCTTCATAGAATCACATATAAATGCTCTGTACTCTGTAATCGAGTATCATCGAGCTTGTTTTTATTGGAACAACCCCGGTCTTCAGTGAATGATCTATTTTCTAAGTGAAAAATCTAAATATATACATATATATATATATATATATATATATATATATATATATATATATATATATATATAATGTCTACTCTAAAGATATTGAAATTCCAAAGACGAATATTTGTAATTTCTATTAATTGAAGTCATTTTGTTTTAAGATGAATTGAAAAATGTATGACACTTGTTCAGAATATCAGCTTATAATTCCTAGTATTTACATTTATTTGTGTTAAACAACTTACAGCATGTACCTATCATGTTACTATATTTTAGATGCGGAGACAATTGTGAAAAAATAAATAACATTTAATATATGTTAGCAGAACCATAGCTTCCGACAATCTGCACCTATAGAAATTATAAAACTGTCTCAATCTTAATTTGGGTTTTATAAGACTTTTACCATAATTAGTTCAATTTTATTTTTTAGGCGTTTTCTTACATACATTTTCCATTGAGTTATTGGTCGTCAAAAGACATGCCTAGTGATATAAATGCCCCCCCCCCCTTTAGGCCTGTAATGTACTAAGTGGATAGAATGTTTTGGATCGTTGCAAGGGAAACATGTTTCGGATAAGGGTCGATCTTATTCTTATTAAATCGTTCATGTTGATTTCTAATCAATTAATCTGCTACATTTATGAGTTACCTCATAATAATAATAAATATTTGTAAGAGCATAAACGCAAGCATTATTCATGACACTGCTTTCTATATGGTTGGCCAATGAGCATAATAAACGGCATTGCCTTCTACATGCTTCGAATATCAGCCTCATGTATGACACTGCTTTCTATATGCTTCGAAGATGAGCCTCATTTATGACACTGCTTTCTATATGCTTTGGAATTAATCCTCATTTAATACACTGCCTTCTACATACTTTTAAAGTGAGCATCATCTATGACACTGCTTTCCATATGCTTATCCAAGACACTGCCTTAGATATTCTTTCAAAAAGAGACTCATTAGAACACAGTCATAAATATTCTTTGAGAATAAGCCTCGCACAACACACTGCTTTCTGTATGTTTTAAATATGAGCCTCATCCATGACATTGCTTTACATATCCTTACATATATTGCATTCTACATGTCTTAGATAATGAGACTTATTAATGCCACTGCCTTCCAATGAGTCTCCTCTATTACACCGGTGCGAATACTATATATGTACCTATCGCCGCACAGGTGTGAATACTATATACTTACTTATCTCTGAAAGGGTGTGTATACTATATATGCACCTATCACCAGCCCAGTTCGCATACCTAAGAACCTATATTAATGTGCCCTGTCGTATTCAAGAACAAAATTCAAGTTCATTCATGTAGTGTCACTATTATAAAAAAGAACTCATATTAATAAGCCCTATTTAAGTTCAACTAAAAAAATAATTTTGCCCCATTCCACAAAAAAAAATTATTCTCCACCCCCCAAAAAAATATTTTAAGTTAAAAAAAAATTTCCCCGACCCCCCAAAATGTTTACCCTACTACCCTACCAACCCCAAAAAACTTTACTCTCTCCCTATCCTAAGAAGTATTTTAAGTTCAAGAGAAAAAAAAATGTGGACCCACCCGCCAAAAATTTACCCCAACGCGCCCTCCCCAAATGTTTTACCCTCCACCCCACCCCAAATTCTTTGAAAGGATTTGCGTACTATGTTATTTCTTCAAATCAGTCACCTTCAGAAAGTATTTACATAAAGACGAAATGTTGATGTAAATTATTTTGTATTTTCCTTGTTTATTTTCCACATATATATGTTATATATACATCTTACGTTGTCGTTACTAAAATAACTTTATAGGTCGCTATTTTTCGAGCGTTCATTAGTTCTTTTGTCTTCTGTCAAAATACCTCTTCAAATATTCATCATAAATATAGTGTGTTAAATACATTACTTTTTATCTTCTTAATTCTGTATTGCTTACTGTTCCACCTGCGTGATCTCTTGCTTGTTTCTTTTCTGCCATGGTACGGCAGCCTGAAATGGTCGTTACAACTATAGTGTGTGAAATACCTTATCTCTTTGTCGCTTATCCCCTCTTCATCCTCGCATTTATTCTGATCGTCTTGTTGTCTCTCTTTCCACGGTATGACCGTCGATCGTCTCATCAGTTTGGCTAAACAAATAGATATTTTATCCTGCATAGAAGAGACGTTCTCTCAGTGTTTCAGGTTGTATTCTGGAGATATATAACTCACACATGAGAGAGAAGCTAAATTATCACTTAACCTCTAATTTAATATCTAGACTATGTATAAATGGGTTGACATAAGAACATACGCTTTAGGGGCCAGATTATCGCCTTCTAGCGATTTAAACTTTTTAAAAGTATTACAGGACATTATCGAACGGCCGCCTAGCTTCGACTTCCACACGGAACTGATTCTAAACATTTATTTTCTTCTCTACTCGACAAACGTGACGTCATTCATCACCTCGACTCATAACCCTTTTTATCTAACTTATTTAACCTCATGCTTTGTACTATGACATCACAGGTAACCTATCTATTATAAATTATTCGACCCAGTCTATTGAGAAGATTACGTGCAACCAAGACGTGTACTTTTCACCCTTCTCACATTCATACTAGCTCATGTAATCCCTATCCGACATAGGGCCATCCATAATAGAACATATACACTGCGAACTAAACGTGCTTACAAATAGCAAAATTGTGCTTATTTGAAAGAAAACAATCTGAAAATGTAAGATTTTGTATTTGTTCGTTATCATAATATTGTTTTTACATATTTGATTTCGAAAATACGTGAATAATAATATTTTTAGCGAATATAGAGACATATAACGACCCAGAAATGTATGCACAACTTCATTTGTTGTCATACAATTCATTTGCTAGCATAGAAAGAAAACTGATATAAAGTTTATTATGTTTATATGTTAGTAAACACATTGATTTTTTTATCTGTTTTATAAGATTCTACGAGTCTTTTATTCACTGATTACGTAAGCTTCTAAACGTTTGAAGTTGTTATGAGAGAAATTACTTCGAAAATGCGATGCCATGGATCAATTTTGCAACTAGATTGGCGTCCATTCTCGTAAATTCAACCTTTTATAATGGACTTTTGTTTTTAAATAATATCCAAGTCTTCACTCTAAGGTGGCTAATACTTTAATTTGTTACCTGTAAACTCTTAGTCGGTAAATAAATCTCTAGATAAACGAGACAAATAATGAAGGGCGTTATCCAACTGAAGTTCGTGGCTCTTTTGACGGGCTTCATTCTGTGAATGAAACCACAGAGTGAAATTGTTTTCTAGGAAATGGCAGTTGTTACGAGAGTTCAGTTCACGCACTTAGAATGATACAATTAATGCATCACCAGAAATGCCTATCCATAACATCACTTCTCCAGTTTCCTGTTGATGTTTTAATCACAAGCCATCGAGTATTGCCCGGACTTCATCTGTCCACATGACCGTTTGAAAATCTGTTTTTGTATACTTTTCTGTCAATTCCCTTATCTTCTTCTAATTAGTTTCACTCAACACAGAACAAACAGTAGGAAATCAATAATTTGCCATCTTATCGAGAGTACGAGTTCGTATTGTCTTTGATATTCCCGAGACGCAGCTTGATCAAAAATTGTTTTACTTGTACTGTGAGGATTCTGCGAGATAGTTATTTTAATTTTTCTTTAATCTCCGCCCGACAATATATGTGGACGACCTCCATTGTTAATTTTGCGCTAGACTTTTCCGTTTATTACATATGTTTTCATTGTGCGGTGGTCACGCTTAGTTATTCTTTACACTTCTAAATATTTTTACCGTCAACAACCAATTGTGCAATTTCAGCTTTCGTTTCAGTTGTAGCATCTTCCCACGAACCATTTTCACATAATTTAGAATATTGCAAACACTTTTAGTTCACTATGAAGTAAATCTATAATAAACAATTAACAAAACATTAAATTAAATCCAGAGATTACTTATCAAATAATATAAAGAACATATATTCTTTTAAATGCATATATTTGAACCAAAGTTAAAATACACTTGCAGAGGAACGTATATTACACGAGTATATCTTACTAGGTTTTTCTCAAATCTTTTCCCCATGATTGAGATTTCTTTCTTTTTTAAAACAAAGCCGATTTGAAGCAGTTCGCTGTGGGTCGACAACATATAAAGAGAAAAGAAAGAAGAAAATGAACGGAAAACTATTTTTCTTTTTGTCATTCGAACATTACAGGATATATCGTGATGATGTTGATTTCTAACGAACGACTAGTAGAGATAGGGTGGTGTCCACATGAGGAACACAACTAACATCCACATCTGGTGTCATACCTTCTAAAAAAATATTAACCTGATTCCTTACCGATTCTGATACTCCCAAAAGTTCCGTTTTTGTTCGATTCCTGATTCTGATACTCGATTCCAGTTTAGCGCCCCCAACCTAATATATATATATATATATATATATATATATATATATATATATATATATATATATATATATATATATCTATACAGACATGTACAAAATCTGCGACACTGGCATATCGATGTTATTGATCAACAGCTGTTAAAAACTGAGATCTCATCAGGTAAAATAAAAATTCGATCCTTACTTCAGATTATACTTGGGAAGAAGCATTCTAGAAACGGACTGCCAGTGTCTCAGACTTTTTACATGTCTATATAAATTAAAAAAAAAATTTTTTTTAACGTAGTTCACTCCAAACAAGGCAGGCTGCCACTGTAGACGTAAGGGGCTACTGAGAAGAAAAAAAAGGGGAGAAGGTTGGGGGGGTCAACCTAAACTGGGATCTGCGCAGCGAGATGTCTGTTTACATTAATTTTAAATTTCTGCATGTCAGTACTGACGGGGAACAGGGGGAAGTGAGGGAGTTCCAGTGGCCAGCAGCACGAGGAAAGAAGCTATTTGAGTAGAAAGCTCTCCGGCATCTGGTGACCTCCACAGTAAATGGATGGGATTTAGTTGATTGTCGAGCTGGTCCAGTGAATTTACGTCGAGGGGGCTCTAGAGTAACCAATTCATGAGAGCATAATCCATTGAAGTATTTGTAAAACAAGCACAAGGATGCTACATTGCGGCGATGAGACAGGGACTGGAGTTTGGTTGACAGTTAGGGACCTATTCGTTTTGCGACTCTTTTTTGGGCCTTGTCAAGGGGGGGGGGAGAGCAGTAGATGATGCACCAGCCCAGATGTGGCAACAATACTCCATGCATGGGCGGATGGTAGCTTTGTAGAGATACAGGATGATGTCAGGTATGAGGAGTTTACTAGCACGGTAGAGGGAGCCAAACTGCCTTGCAGCAGCCTTGGCAATGTATTCAATATTTTTTTTTCAACTGATGTTATTTGTGAAGGTTAGGCCGAGGAGCTTGAATGATGAACTCTCAGGCAGGGTGTTATTTGCCATGACAATCGGTGGTTGGAGAGGTTTCTGGTAGTTATTGAAGGAAAGGAGCTTCGTCTTTGCGGCATTAAAAGTTACCAACCATTTATGACCCCAATCCATTACAGCCTGGAGGTCATTTTCTAAGGATTCAGCCATTGCCTCAGATATAATCGCGTCTGTTTTGCCAACATGGCGAGAGTAAAGCGTGGTGTCGTCAGCAAATAAACCAAACTCAGACTCTATGTCATCAGGGAGATCGTTTATATAGATCAGGAACAACAAAGATTCAAGGATAGATCCCTGGGGTACATCAGCATTCATGTCATGTTGCTTAGATGAACGGCCATCGAAGACAACCTGGACTTTTATTTTGGTTAGGAAGGATCTAATTATATTAAGTAATTACCCAGTAATACCGTATGAGCGTATTTTCAGGAGACACCCTTTATGCCATACCTTGTCAAAGGCCTTGGAGATGTCAAGCGCTACTGTCCTAGCTTCACCTGCCTTGTCGAGTGTATGATACGGGCTTTCTGAGATGACCGTTAGGATGTCCGCAATAGATCGTGCTTGTCTAAATCCATACTGGCGGTCAGAAAGAAGTTTAACATTAACCAAGTGCCGAACTATAGCTAGATTGATTAAGGATTCAAAGATTTTAGCAAAGATCGGCACTAGACTGATAGGGCGGTAGTTCTGAGGATCGGTTTTATTCCCAGAATTCTTGTAGACTGGTCCCACGGAGGCAATTTCCCAACTATCGGGGAATTAATATTCAGCGAGGCATTTATTGTAGAGTTTGGAGAGGACAGGGACAAGTTTAGCAGAGCATTTCTTTATTACTATTACAGGTATAAGATTAGGCCCACAAACTTTGGAGGTGTCAAGGTTTTTTATGATGTCTCTGATCTGGGATGGGGTGATGACCAGGTTATCAAGTGTGGCTTCAGTCCACAATGGAAATTTGGGTGGGGGGGTGGGGGTTGAGGCCAAGGTGAAGTTAGAAGCGAAACGCTGGGCAAGTAGTTCAGCCTTATCAATGGCCGTGCAAACGACACCATTGTGGTTTGATAGTGGGGGAATCGTTGATTGACCATTATTCACTAGACTATTATATATTTTCCAGAAATCACCTAGTTTCTGTGACTGAATGCGTTTTTTGTTAACTCATTATACATTCTCTTTGCTTCGCCTATCACGGCCTTGCAATTATTTCTTGTCTCTATAAGCTTATGTCTATTAGTAGCTGACTTATTACGGCCGAATTTACGGAATGATTGTTGCCTCTCAGCAATGGCAGCTGCACATTCCGAGGTGAACCATTTGGGGAAAGTGGGGCTTGCTAAGGAATTTTCGCATGGGGGCATAGGCTGCTTTGACCCATTCAGTTAATTTATTTGCACACTGGTCTGTAGAGAGTGAGAAGGTTTCCCTCCATGGAGCGTCACTGGTGTGATCTCTGATTGACTGAAAATCAGCCTGCTTGTAGTATCTCGTTGTTTTGAGCAACGGTTCATCAGCTTTTGGACGACTTATTAGGGTGATATGTATCATTAGCACAATGTGATCAGCATTCCCGCGTGGGCTATGAGCTTTCGTCACATATGCCTCGGGTATTGAGGTCAAGAAAAGGTCTAGAAGTAAGGCTTGTTGGTCAACTCGATCGAGGATGCGGGTCGGAAAATCGACAGTCTGAGAGAGGGAGTGAGCTAAGGAGAAATTATACGTAGAGTTGCCGGCTGCGTCAGTAAGGCTGGAGAATCCCAACCAGTCACGGTGGTGGGCATTAAAATCCCCAAATACATGTATCTGGGCATTCGAGTAAATTAAGAGTGCGCAATCTATGTTTTCAGAGACAGAGTTTAGCAGTGTACAGTCCTGGGTCGACGGGGAGCGGTATAAGAAATATAAGTAACTGACGCTGTGGTATAAAGTCAATCTAAAACACATGTAGTCGTGGTCATCTGATTTTAACCTATGTTCTCTAGTAAGGAGGAGGGTGTTGCGAACATAAACTCCTAGCCCGTGCATATGTTTGTCAGAGTTTAACGGTAGAGTGGGAGGTAGTCAGTCATGTCAAAGTGATGAGAGCAGATTGCGGATTGAAGGTTAGTTTCACTTAGAGCAAGGATATCCGGGGAGAAAGGTTTCTACGTCGTTGATATTGGTTCTAAGTCCCCGGATATTTGTGAATGCGAGCCTCAGGGGCGGAGGCGGAAGTGTTTATTGTTGGGTGTCTAGTTTAGGTTTGCTTTTATTATTTTGTAATGCCATGGTTGTTTTGGTAATAGAGTGGGTTATAAAAATAAGAATATATATAAAAGCTCTATTATATATATCTGGCACTTTTTATAAATCCGGTTGAAATCTTTTGGATCCGTATCCTGTAGATATTTACTTTACATGGATTACTAATATATATATATATATATATATATATATATATATATATATATATATATATATATATATATAGAGAGAGAGAGAGAGAGAGAGATTTAGATTTTTCACTTAGAAAAAAGATCATTTACTGAGGACCGGGATTTGTCCAATAAAAACAAGCTCGATGATACTCGATTACAGAGTACAGAGCATTTATATCTGATTTTTTGAAAGCTTACCAAAGCATTCCGTACAGGAGCCCAATCAACACCACAAAATATTTTTCATTCAAAAATTATTTATTCATCATTTTTCAAATTAAAGAGTTTTTCCCTACACGTGTTTCACTACCAAGCAGGTACTTGCTTGACAGATCATCAGGGAAAATTAAGTACCTTGAATAAGAATTACAACAACCGGCAATACACAATGTGGTGTTGCTTTCATTGAGGGAAGAAAAAAAATAGAAAAAAAATAAAAACAAAAAATAAAAGGTAAACAGGAAAAAATAGAGAATGTCTTAGAAGAATATCTCGCACAATTTTCACAACATTGTTGATACTAGGCGAAACAGCAAAAAAATAGTCCCAAAACAGCAAAAAACAGCAAGAAAATTAGTCCCAAATGCACTCCAATGAAACAGTAATAATGAGCGAGAATACACCCTCTCGACGGGCGGCACAACTATGAAAAATATCCCCCCCCCAATAGAGACCAAACAGTCAAAACTCCGTTCCCAAGTTACAATTCCAAGCCACTGATATTATTGGCATTCAAGATCTATTCCATTCAAAGGAAAGGCGACACAAAAGTCCGTGTGTAATGCATGCGGTCGTGCTGGCCTTATTTCCAGGGCTAACTCGCTCCTTTTCGAGAGTGACCAATCTTTTGTGGTGTTGATTGGGCTCCTGAACGGAATGCTTTGGTAAGTTTTCAAAAAATCACATATATATATATATATATATATATATATATATATTAAGCTGTTAAATAGAATAAACGATATTATAGCATGTCGAGGGCAATATCACACGAAGAAAGAAAAAAAACGAAAAATTATTCTTATATATTTAATAGTCAGAAGTCATTCGACTAAAACCTTTAAGAAAAATAAAAAAAGTTCCACTAAAACTAGCAAATAAAAGCCCAAGGTATCTTTCAACCGACACATTTTCAAGGGAAACGTCGGCGAATATCGTTTAAAAAGGGAGAACAGAGCAACGTGGAGAGAAAAAAAGGGAGATTAGATATCGCCATAATTTGCCAAAACGGAGAAACCCGAATTATGCAAAGATATACAGAATAGGAAATATATATTTTATTTTTTATTTGTTTTAGAGGTCCCTAAATAAGTCCAATTTGTGAAACAACTTTTTTGCCGTCAGAGCGATGGCTTTCGCATGGTTACACTCACGACCTCCAAAACCTTGAGATGGTGTTTGGAACGGGCCTTGTGTACAATGCGAAAACAACCATCGGAATACGCCTCACCGCACTTTTTATTATCATACAAGTGCTGTCCAATTAATGACTCGTGGACTTGTGAGCGTCCGGATGTGCTCTGTAAACGATCGGATGTTCTTTGTACAAACCCGGATGCGTTCGTCGATATATTCCTCTTTACGACACGTGATCTGCGAAATTATGCAGGGACATGCTGGGCTACTCTGGCTTCTAAGCGTTGAAGAGCACAACCAACATAGTCAGCTTCACACCGATATTTGAATTTGTATATTATCAAACTTTTCTGTAGTGTAAGAAGTACATCTTTCGGAAAGGTTGGAAAGGCAGTTCTGGTGCTAAACACAACACGGAGCTGTACTGCATA
Source organism: Sepiola atlantica (assembly GCA_963556195.1). Taxonomy (NCBI): domain Eukaryota; kingdom Metazoa; phylum Mollusca; class Cephalopoda; order Sepiida; family Sepiolidae; genus Sepiola; species Sepiola atlantica. Next base: position 159,778,674 of record OY744518.1, on the reverse strand, counting down.
AAAAACAACAAGATACAACGAATGAAATTTTATCTGAAAAAACTTTATTGATAGAACCAATAAAAGGAAGTTTCAAATAAACGGGACATTCTGATCTTTCTACTCATGGGGACAAAATAATCCTAACTGATATACAAGCCCATAAACGTCGGGATCCTATATATATAGTTGAAGTGAATTTGTTCCCTGCCCTTTCTACTAAAACGTCCAGAAATAATGAGGCACTCTGCCCTTCGTCCATCATGAACCGTAGTGCTGGTGGACCGTATTCAAGTTCAGGAAAAACACACTTTCCTCGTTACGGGACCCAAAAATGACAAAAAGTATCGTCCACGTAACACCAATAACACAAAGGTTTTGAAATCCGAGTAAATAGCAAGGATTGCTGAAAAACTAGGAAAATATTCGCTAGGAAAGCACCCAAATGACTACCCATCGCCATCTCATCAAGCTGCTGATACATTGTATTGTTATATATATATATATATATATATATATATATATATATATATATACTTGGTCTTATATTACTATTGCATGTTATGTCAATAATGTTTGCATTATGTAAGTCGCAAAAAATATCTATTCGAACTGATGAATTAAGGGGAAACAGCTTGAAACGTGTTTTAGTTTTTTAATACATACACAAATGTTAGTTATTTCCTACTAGTAATACATTCTAAAAAAGATTATACACATACGCATATATGTAAGAAAAAAATAATTAAATTTCAAAGCAATAATATTATGCAATTACTTTGTAAACGTCTAGTCATATACATTATACAGACTATTTACTACGGTAATTGCTATTCATATTATATATATTTAAATATATAGAGTTGTATTGGAGAAATAAACAGAGCGTTCACTCAATTACTTGTCAAAGTACATATGTACTTTCATTTTCATAGACATTATACATTTGTAAAATATTACACTGAAAAACTAGAAACGCAGCCGAATTTTCAAAAATAACAAATGTAACATCGACTGAATAATCGGTTATATTTGGTATTATTAGTGTTGTGGGTTGAGTTATCGTGAAGCCGAATGTACCGATAAAAGATAAAACTAATGTATCGTGTAAAGTGATATATATATATATATATATATATATATATATATATATATATATATATATATTCAAGTTGTATCCTTATTTCTCTGTATATATTTCTATATTCTCTATGATAATTTTTTTTTCTAAGTTTAACCTTTACTCTATCTTGTTTGTTTTAAAATAAAATACAATTTCATTTGATTTATTTATTTATTCCATTATTTATTCTTAAATTTATTTGTATGTATTTATTCTTATTTTGTTTTAATATACTTGATTATATGTTATCTTATTTTATTCTCTAATTATTATTAATTATCATTTTATTCTTTTATTTCTTAATTTAGTCAATTTTATAATTTTTTCCTATTTACTTCTCATTTTTCTTGATTTAATTTTATTATTATTATTATTATTATTATTATTATTATTATTATTATTATTATTATTATTATTATCATGATCCACATTGTTTTTCTTCCTGGTTCATTCTGTATTTTAAACATTTTAAATATTTAATTTGCTGTTATCATATTTTAACTGACTGATGGAGTAATATATGGTTGAATAATGTGAGGTTATGTCTCCAGTATGGTCTGGATATGTTTATTTGAAATAATACTGAAATCTGATGTTTTTCTGTATGTGATGTAATAATGTGAGCCGATGAAGCGACGGTTTGGAGTCACAAAAAGTAGACTACACAATTATCTTTTTCAAATTGTCTTGGAAACCGTCGTACGCCAAATAATCGTGGTGTTTTAATTCCTAGCACTGATATGAATCTTTTAATGTTGTTGATTACAACTCATCTCTCCCCCCACACACACACATATATATATATATATATATATATATATATATATATATGAATTGTGTGTATTTAGGCAGCATTTTCTCATTTATACAAACATTGTTAAAAATAACAGAATTCGTCTGTTTAATTATACCTTTTTATTTTTTCAATTTTTCTGATGGTTGTGTTTGTATTAAAATAAAAACAAAAATAATGTTCCATAGCTTTTAATAGACAGCGGAGAAACGTGCATTAAACATTTTCCGCATTGTTCCAGGAAGTCGTTAGCGATTTAAAATTCAGCGACGTTAGATCGCATCACAGAACAAAATCGCATTACGTTAAGCATTTTAAAATGTTTCAACTGGTTTGATATGTGATGTTAATTTTAGGTTGTAATTTTATGTAGATAGCTTCGAGCTTTAATCTTTTAAAAATTGTTTTCGTAATGTATTATGTTTGTGTTATTAACTAGAATGTGTCTTAAATCAGAGGGAGGGTACGTTTCTCCACCGTCTTTAAAAAATTTTCTTCTTTTTCCAGCTTTGTTGTTTATTTGATTTTGCCCCTGAGCATGATTCGACGAAGAATCGAAAACGTTCGTGAAACCTTTATTAATTATTTTGATTTTAATATAAAAAAAGAACATCAGAAAAAATAAAAAATAAAAAAGGTATAATTAAACAGACGAATATTGTTATGTTTAACAATGTTTGGAAATATATATATGTATATATATATATATATATATATATATATGTATGTATATGTATATAATTATGTTTATTTTAGGTTAGCTCAAAAATATGCATAGGTATAGATTGGACAGGCGGGTATAGATGAGTATCTATTTGACAAAATCCCTTTTTCATTTACTGTGAGTTGTAGTTCCAGGTGTTTATTATCGATGCATCGACAAAGAGAAGACCCAATCCTTAAGGTGAATTTAGCAAGTACTACAGTATAAGCTGGTAAAACAGGCATTTGATGACACAAATAAAAATCGACTTCTAGTGATAACACTGTGATGAGTAACGGAATTTTGTTCTCAAATGTCCGGCGAAGCTCCCCAGAGTACGTAATCTAACATAACTTAATATATATATATATATATATATATATATATATATATATATATATATATATATATATATATATATATATATAACGTTGAGGAGCGCCGACTATCGAAAAATGGTCGAACGATAATATAATCTTTCCTTTAAATACTTGTTTGTTTAGCCACACTGAAGCTCGTGGCACGACGAAACACTCGGTCTGTTGATGACATATATATATATATATATATATATATATATATATATATATATATATATATATATATATATGAAAAATACAAAAAGGAAATAAAATAAAACACGGGAAGGAAACATAAAACGAGAGATTTACCGGGTTCGTTTCGATTAACGAACGTCAACACAAAAAGTCGCTTCTTCCAAGGACGCTCGTTGATCCGAACAATAACAGTAAATCTGTCGTTTTTTTATTATTTCTTCCTGTGTTCTACTTTTTTTTCCTTTTGTCATTTTCATACCTCTTGTCTCAACGCATTTTATTTCATGATATATGTTGTATTTTATTCTCATATATATATATATATATATATATATATATATATATATATACATATATATATATATATATATACATATATATATATATATATGTATAAATTAAGTCAACATTTGAAATCAATAAAACAAGTGTATTTTCTCTTTGTATTATATATTACGTGATTTTCATTTTGAAACAAATATTGAAATTGAGATATTTCTATAGTTTATTAAATTAGATTTGATCGGTAGATTTTGTGCGTTTTTTGTGCGAAATTATTGTGTAGAATGTTAGATACAATTAGATTTACCTCAAATACAAGTAGTGATTTATTTTATCAGATTTCATCATGAGTGTGTACCGTTAAAAAAAAGTAAAGTAACCGATACATTTAAAAATAAAATCTTTTTAAATTGCATTAAAGGCATCCGTTGTTTCCTTTTCAATTGAAATACTACTCATATGCATTTATTGTAACGTATCTGTTATACAACACAACACAATGATTACAAATAAAGTTTGCAGCTCTAAAAAAATCGGCCATCCGCAGCTATTTAGTTGATATCTAGATTTTATAAAATCTTGAAAAAAATGAACGTTCATTTAACAGTAATGAACATGTATTCGTAAAAAGAAGTATTTATGCTCGGTATACTAATTTTTAACTTGTTTTAAGATAAAATCACCAACAGGCCGACACACATATGTACACACATCTAATACTATTACAACTAGTGTGTTAGTAGGCTATGGCAATGCGGGGTTATATAGAAATGTAATGCACACCAAACGAACGGCTAAACATATATAGAGTTGTCATCGTTCAAGATCTACAGACAACAGGTGGATATCTATAGCGAGAGAATGGACCACAAGACAATAATTTAGAACAAGAGGAAGGTCAAACACCCGGTCGAGAGACAACTTCGAAGGCCAGCTTGGCTTTACGTGGCCACGCCTAGCCAGAGGCAACATAAGGGGAAAGAAGCCGAGGAGAGGTTCATCCTCCAGGAGTTATTCAAAATCCTTAATGATGCTGATGACAATGACATGTATTTGTGACTAAATTATGCTTATTTTCTATTAAATTGATCTTTTTCATTATGATGCTCTCCGACTTGCGTGCAAGCAAAACCACATCATAACTAATCAATAACCAATGCAGGCGAGGTAACTGTAGAGATTATTCAGCAATATTTTTGCCTCTTTATTTTAAGAAAATAAGTATTAATCTTTATCAGTTCATCATTGAAAATGGTTGCTGACGATAATCTCACTTTAGTAGTTTAAATATCCCACATGATAAGCATATCAAAGAGACATTGAAAATCAAACCTATATCCCGTGACGCAAATGTTTGGAACATACATGAGAACGCTTGAAATGTGGGTTATTGTCGCAGTAAAACAATTTTTCCTGAATGTAAATGATCTCTGATTTAAAATAATGTTATCTTTTAGATATAGTAAAATAAGAGCCTTAAATCTAATAGGTCCCATACTGTCTACAAAACCCCAGCCTCTGTCTCAATGCCACAATGTTGAATCGCTGTGTTTGTTTTACAAGTACTTCAATGGAATGTGCTCCGATAAACTTGCTGCACTGGCGCCCTTGTCGACGTAAATATTCCAACTAACTCGACAGTCGGCAACATCCCACCTCTTCACTGCAGAGATCCCCGGGTGCAGGAACCTTCTGTATTCTAATAGCTTCTTTCCTAGAACTGTTAGCCTTTGGAATTCCGTCCCAGCTCTTTGTTTCCCTTACTATACCAACACGCAGAAAATTAAATGTTATGCAAACAAACATTGTGCTGAACAATTCTTCATTTAGGATAGTCCTGTGAATATTGCCCCTAATCCACAGTGGCCTCTAACATCTAAGTGTCAATGTGTCCTGTTTGGAGTGATTAATTAAAAAAAAATCAGGGTAGATCTTCTCTTTTTCTAGGTCTATGACAATCTATTTAAAGCGAAAAAAGTAATGTAACACCTACAGTTTAAGTGATCATCGGTAATTTTGTTTATAATCATATTATAATCATATGTTTGTCACTATAATCCAACGATGCAAACGTTGTCTTCCTATGATCTCATCTGTCATTCAAACATACTAAAACGTCATATCGCGATTAATGTACGCTGTAATAATCTTGTACATAGGCGGTAGGGATCTTATAGTTACTTCACTGTATCGTCTTGATTTCCACAGAGTTTTATGCGATGTAGGAGCCTTGTTCACGGAAGCAGGAAGAATAACAAATTGTTTTAATAATTATAGTCATCATATAAATCATAAATTTTATGCAAGGGAACAAGTCAGACCTAACACCTGCTGCTGGAATATGAGACCTTTCTTGGACATAAATTCTTCCGGTCAAGGTCGTAGAACGGAAACCGTAATAAAATAACTCCAACGATTGAACATTGATATATGTATCGAATTGTTGGGCTTTTGAAATAGATTAAAAGTTGTTGCTCTCTATGTCTTGAGGGACAAAAGATAATATATAAAAGGTGCCTGACCGATGAGATGTTTATAATAAAACATAGGTTGCGAAATAACCAAACGCACTTCTGAATCATCGTGGCAAGAAGGAATACAAAACGACCGGAAGTAACGTTGGGATGAACAGAGGATAGATGTTGTTATTTCAGACTTTTCCTTCCTATACGACTATTGCTAGACCAAGACTTGAGGATTAAGGATACCCTACTATTTCACCATGAGTTAAAGAACAAATTTATACATGTATAAAGTTAATTCCATTTAAACCATAACATATGACAACTGATATTTACAAACGTCTACCCATCTAATTACTGTCAATAATAAATATCGCTTAACTTCGAGAATCAGACAAATATACTATGCCTCCGTGCTGTTTCTACGGTTGCATGACCCGAACACCTGACCCCAGTCACTATTTGACCTCCAGGATCCAACGCTGTAATCAAATGAGACCGCCACGACAATTCTACGAAATGGGAGATAAGTAAATGCTTTTTGTCTTTTTACGAAAATAGTCAGCCTCAATGACGTGTTAAATAGATAGATATATAATCAGAGGATGAATTGTACGCGAATATGGAACAAATCAAGAAGTGAATCAACAAAAAAAGAAATATCGAAATAAGTAACATGAGTATTTGAGATGTATTTCCTTTTTTGGGGGGAGGGGAGGGGCAGTGTAGCATACGTTCGTCCTCCATGACACAATCCTTTCCTCTGTCTTAGAAAGTAGTGTTGCATTTGTTATGTTGTCATGAGACAATTCTCACGGGTCTTATCTTCATCTTTTGGGATAGTGTAGTACATGTTAGTTCATCATGATGTCATTATCCCATGCATTACCTGCACATTTCGGCGGATAACGTGCAGTATTAATGAGGTAGAGTAAACAGATTCATACATTTATCAAGGGTATTCAGCGAAACCCACTTTTACTTCAGAGCATATGACTCCTGGTATTTATAAACGGCCACTTATCTAAGTACTGTCAATGATCAATATTGCTTATACTTGTCTATCAGACAAATATACAATGATTCGACGTGACATAGAAATATATTGACACGTAATGATATAGATTCAAAGATTGAGTGATAAACGATTAGACATGTAGTTAAATCGATAGAAAGACAAACGGGGCGATAAATTGTATTGCAAATACGGAGCAGATTATGTCGCGTTAGGTGAACAAAAATAAAACCAAATATCGAAAAGGAACGTCAGAGAATGATTTCCCGCGCTTCAGCCTTGCATTTTGCCCCTTCTCAACAATGGATGTATGCGCACACGGACTTGAGAATACACCCCACGTGACACACACATTCCATGAATTTTTCAGCTGAATCGGTATTTCAGTTAAATAAATCGCGATTTCTCCATTTTTTTTCTTTTCAATATAATATTTCAATATATATAAAATATAATATTTTAACGTACAGATACATTTATATATGTATTTTTACTAACTAAATAACCTCAGTTAATGGCTGTTAGTCAAAAATTGAAAAATTCGAACGAAACATTTAATCAAATATTATTCATATTTGTATTATTTTATCTTTTTATCTTTTTATCTTTTTTATATTTTTAGCCTTCTTTCTATTTTTCTAGCTAGACACGGCGCACGGCGTTGCACGGGAGAAAAATAAAAAATATCTATCAACATTCGTCAACATCAGAGAGAACGAAAAAAGGTAAGATCAGACAATATTTACCCACAAAAAGGATTACTTCTGAGTTGAACAAAAATAGAAATTGTCTCAGTGTAGAAAGATATCTTTTTCACTGACCGATTATGGAAAAGATTACTTGTTTTGGGCCGGGCTGTTAACTATTCTCTCGTCCATCATTGAAAGCAAATCCTTGAAGAGTGCATAAATGTTTATTTATGTTAGTGGATTTTCGACACAGTAAGAACTTACATTGTGTCTAACTCTGGCCTCGTTAATAGTCAAATGTGACTGAAAGTGAACGATGTCTAACGAATGTACGTTTTAGTTTAGGCACAAAGATAAATATATATTGTGTAATGAACAAAAATGGTATTTTCCCAGAATATTTTATTTTTATTTAACACCCGATCTATCTATGATAATTCGTTTTTTTTAATTAAAGAGGCCTACAGAGCACTATTAAAACCAATGCCCCCGTTATCTTTTTATAGAAATTCCGTTTTCTTGTGAGGAAAGAATATGAAAGAAAAATTAGTATGCCTCCTGAGCACAATACCCCACGTGTGTTCGAAGAGAAATGATGATATTTACAATAGTTAAGAAGAAGAAAAAAACTCACTATGACGTCGTGTGCGCAGGAAAAATTCAGCAAAATTATTACATATTACATTGATTTATTTTATAATTACTACATGATAACGTTTAATTTTAAAAAAATATCCAATTTGTCTCCCCCCCCTTCCGTATGCGAATCTTAAACAATGCAGCTCTTTCTCGGTTGCTCAGGACTAAAGCTGTGTTTTCACCAGTCACCCCCTCGTCCCCCCCTCCGATGTATGTTTAGTTCACCTTTAAAAAAGATAAAGAAAAAAATGTGTGAGTAGACTTAAATCGAACCCCAAACGTCTCGCTCATTAGCATTCGTCGATACTCTCCGGATCATGGAATACAGTATTACATTTCTTGAACAGTAGTTTACTAAAACCATTATGGCATGAGTTCTATGCATGCATGCAGGCAGGCAGGCACGCACGCACGCACAGATTGTACGATTCGACAGAAGTCAACCTTATTTAGTGTCCACCCGTCACACGTTTTGGGTCATTTCTATACGAAGAAATCGATGTTTTGTTCCAAGTTTTCAATATTATGCGTTCGAAATGGGGAGATTCAGAAAAAAGCAACTTTAAGGGTTGTGTTGAGTATCTTTGAAGCCTTTTCCAGGCATACGCACATACACACATATACACAGTAAAAGCATTGTAAATACATATGCGTATATTTAAGTAATACTAAAGTCGATATTCTGAAGAAATTCTAACCGCCATGTAGAATAATGGAACACTATAATGAACTATGTTATTTAAATATATTCTCTAAAACCCGGAATGAGTATAACTCTATACGTAATTGGTAGACATAATATCATCTTATATTCTCGAGAATCAGCGGAATTAGAAGGAGCGTCCATTAAATGTGTGCGTAATCTATTGTATTATGAAGTAAATTAATAGCAGACAAATAGTAAATGATAAGTGTCATGTTTTTTAAAAGTAGACGTTGTTTATTAGTCACCGGTGTCAATGGGGAGTGTGTCAATAGTACAGTTATAGTGGGAAATGTTTTTGCTACCATTTCTATGAAGTATACTTTTGAGAAAGTCTTCTTCATAACTTATTTCCACAATGGAAATATTTTCAATACCTACTAGACACCATCTTTGTGTGTCTCCAGTCTCTCTGTAGTGGAGTTTGTCAGGATAGCCTGACATTAGCACAATCGTAAATACAAGTTAACCCTGACCAAATATTTAAAATAAAATAGTATTCAAAGCTCAAATAAGATCCCCCTTATCATGGCTAAACACTGCGTCTTCCGAGAAATTGTTTCATTTTTTACTAGTGGTGTTATCTAATGTAATAGCACGAAGCTCGCTACTCTACCAGACCAGATTAATTATTGTCTTGGAATCCGGACACACCAAGAAAAGACCATCAGAAAGAATAAAGTATAACAGTGTTATATGATCCATTGGCGATTTAGAAAGTAATATTCATGACTGATTTTCTAACTAAAGCTTTGAGAGGTAAGGATAATTTTAATGGACATTAGAATATTTATGTACCTGATAAAGAAATCAAGTGTTAGCCTGAGGAAGGGCACCTAGACTTCCAGGAACTTTCTGAAGTAAAAAGGGAACAATCAGGAATTCATGATTAACACAAACTTTACTTCCTAACACAAACGCAAATAACTTTTCTTTCGTCTGTGTCTAACATAAAATTTCTAATAACAGAGTTTTTTTCCAAGAACTCACTATCTGTATAACACATAACCATGATACTGCTTTCCTACAGACTACAACATTGGCGTCTTCAAATTCAATGTCAATAAGTACTTGTCATAAATCATCTTGATAAATCCCTAAAAATGGTCTATTATATTTATCATTTTCCACGCACTCAAAATATTAGTAATTATTGAACTGACAATCCATCCATATAATAAACCTTATCCTTGAATGCCTTATGCTCTTATTATTTATTTTTCATTGGTAACCTATTAGTGAAAAACAAAACAACACAAACGTTAGGCTTCATATTATAATCGTCAAGAGAACATTAGTATGCAGAAAGGTTAGAAAGGCTACATAGTTTAACTAGGATGCTCCAGAGGGTTTTCCAGTTATCAGTGTCAAAGGCTTTGGTGACGTCAATGGATTACTGATAATGATCCAGATGATGTACTCCACATTTTAACAGATCCTATCTCTTGTCCCGCGATGCCGAACAATGTTGTAGTAGCAGCTGAACATCCAATAAAAACACATTCCTAGAGTTTTTTTTATTACTAATTCAATGTTGTAATTACAACCACTCAATAAAAGGAATGCCATAAAAGATTTCAGGAAACACAACAGTTGTAAAATATATTTGAGAAAACAATGCCTTCGATTCAAAATGGTTGCCACCCGTATTCTGTTGGCATGAATGCATGCCTGCGTTAACTGAAATCTGAAATAGGTGTAAACTTGAAACGTACTGCGTAACTTTAAATTAAAAAAAAACAAGAGCTGATGTGAAATCTTAGATCTCAAATTAAAGCCCCCCCCCCAAGTCGAGCGCTTTATGACAAGAGTATTTGCTGTTTTGGAAGATATCAATTCCAATCTTAAGAAGTTTATTATTTATGTTACACAAAGACATCTATATATATATATATATATATATATATATATATATATATATAGTTAAAGTCAGTGTCACGAATGATGCAGGATTAAACAGAGCTTAAAGGGAAAATATTACGAAATACCAAGGTCTTATGTACGACATGAAAAAAACTGGAATCTTAGGAAAATCTCCATCATCCCAGTAATTATAGTAGCAACAGGGCTAATAGAACATAATTTCAAAAGCTATCTAAAGAGTATACCCGTGAACCGTGTGCAAGAGAAATACAAACAATTGCACTTTAAGGGACGGTTAGAATTTTTAAAAGTGTCTGAAATATCCCATGAATGTTTGGCATCCGGTAGGATGCCCAATCCCCAAGAAAAACAGAATGCTAAGAACATTTTTAAAAAAGAGTGAAATCTATTAATTCAGTAGATACCACATTTATGTCTTCATTAATATTTTGTAAACATGCTCCAAAAACTTCCACATTAAACAATATAATCCCTGTGTACACGTGTTTTTGAAAGCCAATTTATTATCACTCTTACACAGGGTAAAATGCATTAAACATTTATGGATTTATTCGCCAGTACCAATGATTTATCAACCCTAATAGAGCTAACTTGCAAAAGAAATACTCACAATTATTTCAAGAATTAAAAGAGAAAGTTTGCAAGGAAGAAATGGTAAAACATTCTGTAAATATTCTTATCATAGTGGTTTGAAGCTATCTCAATAGTTATTTTCAGTTATATAATATATACGATTTATAGTATGGTGTATTATATGAATGAAAATAAACATTGCCTGGAAACGACTGTAACTAATTTCGATAATATTGTGTATATTCTATATTTGGAATATAATTTAAATTAAATTCAAATATTTAAATACAAACACATACGCACACACATATATAGGAGAGTTTCAATTACCTACTAAAAACAATCCTCGAGTGTATTCATCTCTCTGTACAAGGGTTTGTCAAGAAAACCTGACATGAAGATAATTCCCCCTACAAGTAACACTGACCAAATATTTTTTTTTTAAATAGCCGACTCACAAATAAGATACCTCTGACACAGCTATACACTTGCTCATACGAGGAATGGTGCACCTTCTCGCAAGTAATGTTACCTCAAGTAGGTGAATTCTTTTCCCGTAAGGCGGTAAGACCAAGAGACCCGAAGAAAGATATACTATAACATAGTGAACTTGTCAATTGATAAGAGGAAAATTAATGTTCTTAACTTATTTCTTAACTCAACGTTTGACAAGTAAGAGTGCATTTAAATTGAACACTTGAATATCTATGCAGCTCATATAGAGATAAGGTATTAGCAGCAGGAAGGGACCTATTGATTCATGAGAATTTAGACTAAAGTGAAATGAAACAATATATATATATATATATATATATATATATATATATATATATATATTAAGCTCTATCTCACTATACAATGAAATATCGAGTTATCATAAATTTTGCAAATTGATGAAAGATCTTTGTAGATAATTCAAAAAGCGTTCACTATTTTAATTAAATTTGAATGTGTATACACATATATGTGTGCACGTATGGATCTCTTATATTCTCTGATATATACTAGCAGGGTTAGCCGACGTTGCCTGGGTCGGAGTGTGGACAAGTATTTTATGCAACATCATATGAAAGAAAGTGCACTTAAAAAGCAACCTTGATACGCTGTTCAGATATATGTTAATACTCTTTACGTGAAGCTTATAAATAAATTTCATTGTGTCAATTGATCAAAAACGTGGCATTTGCCTCGTTACGAGTAAACTAGACTCATTATGTTCACCTGCCAATTGTACATGCAAACACGCTTATATTTAAAGTACACTTCCTAGTGTACTTTCATTTAAGGGACAGACGTGCACATAAACAAAGGAGAGGGGCAGCCAGACTGAGAGACGGAGAAGCGTTGCGGACTAAATATACCAACATTCTTTACTTACATTTAACTATCTTATATAAATAGGGATTTTGTCCGTTTGTCAGCCTCAATTTTATTCTCAGTCACATTTTTCTAAACGTAAAATATAAATTGCGGAATTATTCTCATTTCGAAATTTCAGAGATCTCAATTAATTTTAGACATGGAAAATAGTGCATTCATAGTAAATAATCAAGTCCTGACAAATAAAGCGGATGCCATGATTGAAAATCGAAACCAACACATTTAGATCTTCAGGCTGACAGTCTACAAACACAACTATCTTGAATTTCTCATATATAGAGTTTAAGACATTACCATCCGCAAATAATTATAGCTTTAGCGCGATGTCATCGATTTATAATTTACGTAACGCTTCAGAACAAATTACGTGACTTACTTTTTACTGTTGTTGTTATCGTTTGCGATAAATTTCTGTGCTTCAGCAACTGTTACTTACTACTCAATGAACATTTAGGAGTTTTCTCCCTTAGATACGAAATCCTATCTCTATATGTTTGTTTATTTCTTTCTTTTTTAAAGATTAATACTTATATAAAAACAGGTGTTTCTCCGTTACTGTGTTATATTATGACGGGCCCTGTATTTCAAACGGGTAGATTAACTAGTATCAAATAGCTAATTTTGTTATCGAAAAATAGGTTTTGTTTCTGGACTCAGAAATGAGTCAGAGAAGTGTTTGATTCAGGAATAGTCATAACAAATTTAGACACCTGACGTGACCTTTGAGTCAGAGATCAGAGTGGGTCGTTTTTGTCCCATATCGTGCGTGGGAACGATGATTGCGTCACCACAGAAAACAAGAAATTAGTTTTTTAGAATCAGTCTGTGCCTAGAGGCGATACCGCTCAGACCGGCTGCGAGCATGTAGCCGGTAAAAAGGCAAGGCCCCGCTGTGGGGGGCAGAAGATATCCCAGAAAGGAAAGAAAATAGCCCGAGTATGAGAGAGTCGAAGCCGGAATCTCCCTGACAGCAACCGAACCGAGAAGTAAGAAAATTGTGTGAGAATAAAAAAATGTGTGTGAAATATCCCTTCAAGAAAATCCGTGTCTCGTGTGTTCATTTTGTCTGAGTCAGACTTCTTCCTTCGATTAAGACGACACAGCCAGCGAAGACTAGACGAATCACAGGCCAAGGAAGAGAACAGAAGTTAAGACGACACAGCCAGCGAAGACTAGACGAATCACAGGCCAAAAGAGAACAGAAGTTAAGGTAAACTTTGAGATTTATTTGAGATTTATTTGAGAACTTTTTAAAGACTTTAAGATTCGTGGTTTTAAAGAGGCCGTAATGAAAAAGGCCTGAGATGCCGTGAAAAGATTCTTGTAATTTTGAGAGGTCGTTATTTGAAAAAGGCCCGAGATGCCGTAAATTGATACGTGAGGATTTAAGACTGTGGTTACGAAAGTATAGAGAAAAAGTGATATACAGTTCGAATTTTATAGAGTAAAATGATTATGAAAATGATATAGATTAAATTGTATCATCAGAAGTATTAAGAAAAAAGATTGAAATCACTATTAATCCTCTCGTGAACATTTCGCGTTGTTTTCGGCCGGAGAGGATGTAATAGCGAACTGCTGAGGTGGTTTTGGAGAAATGCCTCAGTCGGAAGGATTTCTGCGTGTAGTGATAAAAGAAGCTCTCTCCCCCCCTTGCTGCTCGCTACATTTGAATGTCAGTAGTTATGTAACAACTACTTATTTTGGTTGCCGTGACTTGCTATTTCCACAAGAAATAGGTTGAGACGAACCGCGTTGCCACAACGAAAATCTTGGGGTCCAGAGGCAAGCGAAGACAGAGGGGGATCAACGGAGAGAGAGAGAGTGATGTCAACGAACAGTGAGTTCCTCGTATTTTTATATTGGATAGATAAATTAAAAAAAAAAAAAAAGGAACTCTTACGAAGTTAAAGTAATAGAAAAAGGAAGAAAAAAAAGGAACGAGACACGAGGGGAAAATTGTTGAGATACACAAAAGAGAGACACATGTAGTTAATTATCAGAAGACACAGAAAAAAAAAAGAAAAAGAAAAGAAAGAAGAACGCACACACAATTATTAGATTACGCAGAAAGAGAAAAAGACACATTTTGATAATTGTTAAGATTCACAAAAAAAGAAAGAAAAAAAGAAAGACACATTTTGTTAAAAAAAAAAGAAAAAAAAAAAAAAAGAACGCACGCACACACAATTATTAGATTACGCAGAAAGAGAAAAAGACACATTTTGTTAATTGTTAAGATTCACAAAAAAAGAAAGAAAAAAAGAAAGACACATTTTGTTAAAAAAAGAAAAAAAAGAACGCACGCACACACACACACGCGCAAAAACAATTGTTAAGACCTTGTAGGAAAAGTACATTCTAGTTAGAAAAAAAAGGACGATTTGCCGTAATTATGTTTTTTTTGTGTTGTGTTTTAAGAATTTGTTGCTGTAATTTTTTTCTGGTTTGTGTTGGTGGGGGACAAAGGTGAAAGCAATAACGGGCGGAAAAAAAAAAACGAAAAAAAAAACGAGGGAAGTATGTAATTGAAAAGAGAGAGAGAAAGAGAGGAAGAATGGAAATGTTAAAAAGGGTGGATGTGCTGAAATGACATGTGCACGCGAGGACAGAATATGCGTATTTAGAAAAAAGAAAGAAAGAATGTATATGCGTCTTAAAAAGAGAGAGAGAGAGACAGAGACAGAACGAGTATAGAAAGAGAGGGATCGATGTGCCACCCTGTGGCCGAGGTCTTTTGTTTTTTGGAATGTGTGTGCGTCTTAAAAAGAGAGAGAGAGAGAGAGAAGAATTGAAATGTTAAAAGAGATTGTTTAAAAAAAAATGTGCGCGCGAGGTCAGAATATGCTTGTTAGAAAGGAAGAGAGAGAGAGAGAGAGAGGGAAGGAAGGCGCCCGTGGGTCTTGAAAACTGCTGTGAAGTGTTGCAGAAAAATAACGACGACAACGGCGGGTGATCTGATGGTGTCCGGGTTGGAGTTTGACGACATGTCGGCCCGTTATGGTGTCGGGCGCTGTTCTCTTTTCCCTTTGTCTTTTGAATTGTATTGTATTGTGTTGTGGAGATATGTTCTCCATTGGTTCTGTCGGTTTCGGTTTGATTTTTTTTGTTGTTGTTGGGTGGAATGAATTTTTTTTTTTTTTTTGATGTATTTTGATGTATTTGTTACATGGAGGATTCCGGATTCCTAATGCTTGAGTGAATGATATTTTACTATTTAGAGGATGGTGAAATTTAAAAATGTAATTAAAAAAAAAAAAAACAGTTCTTAAATTGAATGTTACGTGGGTCAGCCGGGCGATTTGAGTTGATTAGGTTCGGGCAGCTGGCGGCAGCCAGAGCTGGTTTGGGTCGGATCGCGGAAACCCTTGGACAGGGTTGATTTTATCGGGAAAAATCCCCGTGTACAGAGTATGTACAGGCTTGGAAAGTCAATGAGGGATTCCCGGCGTTTGCTCGTATGCTCTCTTTTATAGAGTACCCATGGGTTAGTGGCGAGGCTTGTGGTAAAGCCTGCATACGTTAAAATTGCGAACGGGAGAATGACGGTGATATGGTCATTCTGTGGGACCACGAGAAAAGGACGGTGGTCAGTTATGGAAATTGTTGTTTTTGTGACCCAGGTGTGCCCAACTGCGCCGATAGAGTGTGTGAAAGTTGTGTAAAATGTTAAGCTTTGAAATTGTGGTCCCATTTTTTTGTGTGGATTTTGGATGTTTGCCGACGAGTGTGCTGCGAAGATACCCCAACCCCCTTACCGCATAGATAGGAACACGGGAAGGGAACGCATAGAATTGGTGTCTGCTCAACACCAGTGGGGATGGAGTTAAGCTGGGGTGTGGTGTGACCCGGGTGCGCGCGTCGGGGCGGATAGAACCATGGGGATCGATTTTTTTAAAAAAAAGAGGTACCGGGTGTTAATTGGATTTAATTATAAGATTATAGGTTGGGCCTAGCTTGTGGTCATTCGGCGTGTTCCGGGAGCAGGATGATTCGATGTGACATTTCGCTCAATACCGTATCGACTAGATAGATCCATGGGATGGGGTCCTCCACGTTTAATGAACAGGGCTGGGAGTTAGAGACATGAGTGATTGTTCGCGGACGTTTGCGCCGGGGCACTGGAATGTTCGAAGTATTTGGTCCAGATTAGTAAGCAATGTAGGGACGGTACCTCGTGTAGACACTGGAGGCTGACCATTTAAGTTTACAAGTTAAGGAAAGGGGTTTCTGTTTTTGTGCCCCCATATCGCGGCAATACGCCCGATCAGCAATCGGTCGTGTACCGATGATTAGATGAATATGTGCGTGTGTATTTAAAAAAAAAAAGTGTTGGTGATGGATTTGGATATTTGTGTAAATTTCTTCAGGGAAGAAATTTTGAAAGATAAGGTGGAGAGGAGTGTTATATTATGACGGGCCCTGTATTTCAAACGGGTAGATTAACTAGTATCAAATAGCTAATTTTGTTATCGAAAAATAGGTTTTGTTTCTGGACTCAGAAATGAGTCAGAGAAGTGTTTGATTCAGGAATAGTCATAACAAATTTAGACACCTGACGTGACCTTTGAGTCAGAGATCAGAGTGGGTCGTTTTTGTCCCCATATCGTGCGTGGGAACGATGATTGCGTCACCACAGAAAACAAGAAATTAGTTTTTTAGAATCAGTCTGTGCCTAGAGGCGATACCGCTCAGACCGGCTGCGAGCATGTAGCCGGTAAAAAGGCAAGGCCCCGCTGTGGGGGGCAGAAGATATCCCAGAAAGGAAAGAAAATAGCCCGAGTATGAGAGAGTCGAAGCCGGAATCCCCCTGACAGCAACCGAACCGAGAAGTAAGAAAATTGTGTGAGAATAAATAAATTTGTGTGAAATATCCCTTCAAGAAAATCCGTGTCTCGTGTGTTCATTTTGTCTGAGTCAGACTTCTTCCTTCGATTAAGACGACACAGCCAGCGAAGACTAGACGAATCACAGGCCAAGGAAGAGAACAGAAGTTAAGACGACACAGCCAGCGAAGACTAGACGAATCACAGGCCAAAAGAGAACAGAAGTTAAGGTAAACTTTGAGATTTATTTGAGATTTATTTGAGAACTTTTTAAAGACTTTAAGATTCGTGGTTTTAAAGAGGCCGTAATGAAAAAGGCCTGAGATGCCGTGAAAAGATTCTTGTAATTTTGAGAGGTCGTTATTTGAAAAAGGCCCGAGATGCCGTAAATTGATACGTGAGGATTTAAGACTGTGGTTACGAAAGTATAGAGAAAAAGTGATATACAGTTCGAATTTTATAGAGTAAAATGATTATGAAAATGATATAGATTAAATTGTATCATCAGAAGTATTAAGAAAAAAGATTGAAATCACTATTAATCCTCTCGTGAACATTTCGCGTTGTTTTCGGCCGGAGAGGATGTAATAGCGAACTGCTGAGGTGGTTTTGGAGAAATGCCTCAGTCGGAAGGATTTCTGCGTGTAGTGATAAAAGAAGCTCTCTCCCCCCCTTGCTGCTCGCTACATTTGAATGTCAGTAGTTATGTAACAACTGCAGCTCATCAGCGTGGCGTACTATGGCAAGACTCGAACCCTTGATCACGGGGACTGTAATCACGTGTGCTAAGCAGTACGCCATGAAAGACGTATATGAAATTACGTGATTATTTATCACTTATAATCTTTGTAATCTATAAAAATAAAATAAAATAAATAAATATATGTATATATGTATGTATATATTCTTAACTTTAATATATATATATATACACATAAATATATATATATGTAATAGAGAATATATACATTAATCTTGATATATAGAGAGCGATAAAGAGTAGGAGAGAAAGAGAAAAACAGAGGAGCGTTATGTACTGCATATACCAAAAGTATTTACTTACATTTTAATACATACAAACATAAGAAAAATGATTCTTGACTTAATTTGCTAAAATATAGGTAGAATCGTAACCACACACTAAACCTGATACTTTTCCAAGTAAACAATTTTGGCATCTGTTTAGGCGACTTTTGAATTAACACTCATAAAAATCAGATAGACCTAAGAGGAATGGTGAACCTTCTCCAAGTAATGTTACCTCAAGTAAATTCACTTAAGTGAATTTTTTTCCCGGAGGCAGGTAAGACCAAGAGACCAGTAGTTTGGGTTTACGATTATGGGGTGGGATTCGGTGTTTTAATAGTCTACTGCCCCCATGATCACTAAGAGTTGGGGACAGGTCGATATTCGGTACATAGAGAGTTATGAAGAGGTTCATAAACACATACATTGTTTTTCTCAAACAATTTTATACATATGATATAAACGTAATAAAAATAAGATATACATGAATTTTAAAGGTAGTCTGCCCCCATAGACCACTTTAGGGTAGGAGTGTACTTGGAAATCTGGAGCACTTCTATTGAATTCCCTGTTAAACTTCACATAAGAATACAATTCTATTCTTCACGTAGATTTTCTAACCCCTCTTTCTATAATGAAGACACAAACAGACACATGTACACATACATTGAGTTTTACACACACACACACACATATATATATATATATATATATATATATATATATATATATATACATAAACATATATATATATATATATATATGTATATATATATGGGAAGAGAAGGATGAAGGTAATCCGACGTGATGGTAAAATGAAAAAGGAAAACCAAAAACTGGATGTTTTTTATGTGTACATCAACGTTTCGTCTTTATTTATAAGACTTCATCAGGATTATGATGTAGGGAAAAGATATCATGCAAGTACAGATACATGTAGGGTAGACATGTTGGGAAGAAAAATAAAATAAAATGAAAAATAATGGCAGCGTCTTGGTGGACGTCCGTACTTGTTAGATAATGAAAATGAGACTGAAATTAACGGCTCTATTCCCTTCCTTGATACTCTTATAATTAAGTCCAACAATAAACTAGAATTTAAGGTACACCGCAAAAACACTCACAAAAATGACTACATACATTTCTACTCCCGCCATCACAGCAAGATCAAAACAGGTATAATTATAGGCTTCTTCCTACGCGCCCTTAGAATATGTAGCCCCCCACACATAGATGAAGAAATAAAATACATTTTTAATTCCCTAAAAACATTGCAATACCCCACACATTTCATATTAAATGCCAAGAAAAAAGCCTTCCAAATATTCTCCAGAAACACCAGACAAAAAAATCAAACCCCTAACACCTCTCTCATAGACAGACCCCTTCTCCTACCCACGCATTCCAATAACACATCCATATGCAACACGCTCAACAAACTAGGCATTCCAACAGTACAAACCACTTCTCAATCCATAAAACAAACTTTAAACACATCTAGACATTTCCAAAAAACACCCACATCCCATGCCGGCTTATAGACTGTCCCTTGCAATGATTGCCATCAATTCTACGTGGGAGAAACACAACGTGAATTAAAGAAACGATTAAATGAACATAAAAGGGACATAAAAAACAACAACCCTCTTAGTGCACTTTTCTCCCATGCTCTAGAATATGGTCATGCATTCAAATTTGAACAAGCCAAAATCACTAAACACATCCACAACAAATCTCGGCGAAGATTATTGGAAACTGCCCTCATCACCTCCTCCACCACCATCAAGCAACGAAATGGTTTCTTTAACCTATCACCCTTAATAAGCAAGATCATCCTCACAGAACAAAGTCTTTTGCCTGATCATGGCTAACTTTTATTTTCATCTCTAACCTCTATGACACTCTTCCATTTACCCACACCCTTCCTTCTTCTCCCTGAATCTCCTTTTTTTTCCCTTACTTTTTTTCCCTCACATTTTTAATACTACAGTCCAAATAAATTTTCTCATGTTCCAAATATTTCAAATATTCCTCACCCACCCTTTCAATCACCGCCCTCCCCCACCCACTCCAATCCCTCACTCATTGCTATCATTTTCCAAATATTTCAAATATTTCACACCCTATCACGACAAATCCTCCCTCTTCCCCCTCTCATCTATTTTCTCCCATACCTCTTCTTAAATTCCCTCATTTTCTCAAAACGCTCTCTAAGACCATAACTTTCGCCCATCCACCAAAATCACAGCCCCCCTCCCTCTCTACCCATCCCCATTTTCCCTGCAAACACCCCCCACACACAAACATTCCAACTCACTCTTCCCCTTCAATCTTGACCACAGCCATCTGGTCAAACACCCCCTCCCCCTCTTCCTCCAATCTCTCTCTGCCATCAATTTTACCCCTGCTCATCCCCCACCTCTTTCTCTCATCGCCAGCCACAGTAGTCCTTGCTCCCTCCACCCTTCCCCTTTTCTCCCACTCATTTTCGTCACTCATTTTCATTCTCTCACAAGTACGGACGTCCACCAAGACGCTGCCATTATTTTTCATTTTATTTTATTTTTCTTCCCAACATGTCTACCCTACATGTATCTGTACTTGCATGATATCTTTTCCCTATATCATCATCCTGATGAAGTCTTATAAATAAAGACGAAACGTTGATGTACACATAAAAAACATCCAGTTTTTGGTTTTCCTTTTTCATTTTACCATATATATATATATATACATACATACATATATTTATTATTAATAGCCAGACATTTCGGATTTTAGCTGAATAGATGTCAACTTTTTAACCCCAGAGCACGTATAAATAAATAATAGAAAGTTACAGTCCAGTAACCATTTCTGTATTCATTTCTTGATGGACCATTTTATTTGCACTTAGACATTAAAAATACAGAGTTATATATCTCGGCTTTTCTATGAGTGTAACTCATCAAAACGAATGGCTAAAAATTGTGTCAACACATCAGGAAATGAAAAAAAAACCTCACTATATATATATATATATATATATATATATATATATATATATATATATATAAATATATATATATATATATAAAGCAAATAATGGAAGAGAAATAAAGATGTGCGGATAACAAATCTATTTCATCTTCGATTGTTTAATGCATAGTGTACTCGATAAACACATGTTTATTTTTCTTTCCTGGAGCCAGGCTTTTCAAAGATTAAACTATTATCATCAGAGGAATAACACAGATGGATAAGTTGGAAGGGGAATAGCCGAAATTTGAAAAATTTAAGAAACAATATAAAATAATGGAAAGTACCAGTGTGTGTATAAACAGGTTATCAAAATATAGAGTCTGTCAAGTTGGTGAATGTCTGCTGAAAAAGTGTCCGGTGACGAAAGATTTTAATTTAGAAAAGGGATCGTGGAGACTCCGTTAGAAATGTTCAAAATGTAGTAAATCCAATAGAATGATGTTCAATTCAACAGTGGATAAAAACACTTATTAGGATGTAATTTTGAGAATTAGGGTCATTTCAAAATACTTCCGTGTACCGCGAATGAAAATAGTTGTAAATATTTTATATATTTGAAGTAGGGCGTGGAAGGTGTTAGTTATTTCGATCGAATCTAAGGAATGATTGAGAATTTTCTGGTCATAGACGAGGCAAGTGAAAAGTGGGAAACGAATGTGAAATTACGGAAGTAGGAAGAGAAGGTTTAGCGGAGGAAACTATGACTTATGCTGGGAGTAGGATAGGGGATGAGTTGTTTAGTATTAGCTCATCGTTTGTTAGCAACAATATAATATAATTACTGCCAGTTTAGTTGCTAGGCCTGGACTGTCTTCAGTTAAAGGTTGGGGTGAGGTTTCAATAAGCTAATACAGTAGCATTCTGGTCAGTAAGTAAACAATTCCAGGAGCGGGTATCCACGTATTTAAACGGTTTTTTTAAGAAAAAATGATATGTAATTCAGAAAGTTTAAAAGTGTTGAAATGTGGAATTATAGCTCAGGCGATTAGGAATCTGGAATTCACGTGTCTAAGATGTAATTACCCGGGCATTTATAGTATTTAAGAGTTTAATGTTTAAATAATTTATAGATTTTCCAGTTAGTTTAATATTAGATGCGTAACTAAATAAGATATTTTAATATGTTACTGACGTTAGGATTGTGAACGGTGTCAATATGTTTGCAACAAGTAAGTTCTTGTATAAGGATTTTGGGGTGGGATTGGGATGTTTGTGCAACCGAAATGATGACATGTAGTATTGAAATTACAGATAGATTATAGGTCGCAGATTGACCATTATAGAAGTAACCGAGTTTAAAGGTGAGAGTTATGGGATCTATTAGAAAAGGATTGTCGGTTGAGCGCTGCGTCCACAGAGTCGATAAATTGTATGCAAAAGGGAGATAAGAGAGGCAATGGATAAGTATGTAAGAGGGGATAGCTATTAATTGAAAAATGTTATAGGAATTAGAGTGTTGGAGTAGAACAGATTAAGGATTAATACAGTGGAGAAAAGTAATGTTAGTTCTCGATTTATATTAAGTATTATGGGTTAATAAAGTTATTAGGTGCACAGGAGAGGTTACGCTATGTTATTGGGATGATTAGTTGTAAAGTAGAAAAAATGAAGAGTTAAAAAGTTATAAGTGAAGAGTTAACAAATTATAAAATTTAAGAATTAGTCTAATGTTATTAGAGGGTTATTTGCTGGGAAGTGGGGTGTAAGATTTATACTGTTTTAATTGGATACATGTAGGGAGTAAGGAGTGTTTTTTATGGTTATACTCTTTTATTAAATGGGATAGAGAGATGCCAGTGGCATTGTTGATATTGTGATTGAAGGAGTAGATATGGTTTGATATTCGGGTCTTGATAAGGAAGGCACTACTCCCAATATAACTGTGTATTTTCTATGGGGTTATTATTATAGTATTTGTGTTATTTGCGGTATGCTCAAGCTCTGGGCAAAAGTTAAGTTGGAATTGTTAGATGGAGAAAATAAGAAAATTTGAGGGGTAAGATCAAGGTTATTGTTAGTTAGCGAGAGTTGTTGGTAAGTGCAAGGGATGTTATTAAGAGTGTCGTTCAGTACATGGAGTTGGAGATGTGGAGGGCTATAGGGTAAGGGGAGAGTTTGCATGCTAGTATTAGTTCGCATGATGACATTTAAAGGGAATTGTTTTACAGTACAAGCGTATATGACGTCATTTTGTAAATACACCTTGCATTGAGCAATCGAAGATGAGATCGATTTGTCATCCGCACATCTTTATCTCTCTTCCTTCATTTATTTTATAATGGCTCTATCTCGTATATTGAGCTTAAATCATTTCACTATAGGTTCAATTCTCTAAAAGTATACTTTTAGTCTCATATTTAACATATATGTATATATATATATATATATTATAATTGTTCCCACATTGTATTAAATTCTATTCTAGGTCTGCTTAGTAAGTTATTGTTGCCCAACATGTGGGCTGCTTCGTTGAGTCGTCTTACTCTCCACTGTTCTTCTCTATCTATAATTTTTACTTCGTCCCATGAGTGTAGATAGTTTCCTTTTTCTCTCCTTTTCCGTAAGACGTAACATTAAACAAGAAGAGTTTTAAGGCGTCCAAAATTAATACTAGTATTGTCCACAAGGATCCGAGGAGCAGTTGATATATTACTAAATAAATTCAGTTCTAAGTGATAGTCATCTCACGGTTAACGGTTCAATCCTCAGTGCGGGAGATACGAAGAGTTGCGAATTACTCTAGATTTATTCCAGTGGTTGGCATAACGAGAGCATGCTACCTCCGTGGATGAATAAAAAGGTTCTGTTAAAAATGACGTCCAGATTCCCGAGTTCGACAGAAATATTCCCGAGTTAAAATAAGATAGACCTGAAGAGGGATGGAGATTACAGCGGCGAAACGTTATGAAAATAACTCTCAAGATGAGAACATTCTTCCGAATAATCAAAATTACACAATGTGTATCTTAAAAATTCAGAAACAGTTTTTTTTTAATATTTAGACCCAAATGGATTATTTGACAAAATTATTGTTATACTTATGTAATGTCAGTGTTTCACGTGTGGCTCATACTCAGATTTCCTATTGTCAAGTTTTGTGTTTGTTCTTAAAAGGGTTTAATGAAACAAAGAATACGTTCTTTGTGAAGATTGCCAACTCATTCATCTATTACTATATCGCATTTGAAAAAAAAGCTAATACGGAGAAAAAGAGATTTCGTGAGTTAACAGTAAATGAATTCAACACTATCACTCAGTTAGAACTGTCTATTGTCAAGTTTTGTCTTTGTTCTTAAAAAAGAGGTTAACAGTAGCTTTTTATTTTTCCATCTGTTTATCCTTCGAATATTTGTATCGCCGTTTAATTAATATAGAGTGTTTAGCGACCATGTTGATTTTGTAAATCATATGACGTGTAAATTGTTCGCTACTTATTATGAATATTATTTTTCTTTGTAGGAGAGTAAATTTTTGTTTCTAATAGAAAAATCTTTTAGCGACCATGATACATTTTAAAGCTTCCGAAGTTAGAATTTTACGCCAATATGTGAATATTATTCTTAGTTTTAGTAGTTGCATATGTTGTAAACTAAAATGTTTCATGAATGTTTTATCCAACTTACGTTCAATAAATGTGAAATATGCTTGTTTTACATATTTCAATTAATGCATGAGGTTAACAGATTGTGTAACTGCAAATGAGTTTATATTTATTCATAGGACATTATAAGTTGGACATTGCAAAATAGAAAGTTTAAATGAAATAGCGTAATAATCGAAAGACTAAATATCGTTATTTTTTTTGTTAAAATAGTCTTTGTACATACAAGCATTAGCCTTAGTTAAAGGAAGAATTTTTAACGACGAGATTAAAACGGAAGTATTTATCATACACAAGGAATTATTATTTTCATAACACGTGCAGTAAATATAATTGTAGATAGGTAGATTAGTTCCAATTTTTGTCATGGTTATTTTTTAGAAAGTTACGGTAGAACATATTTTGTATATGTAGAGTGTAGTTGCAGGACAGATCAATACTATGTGTTTTTTCCTTTTTAATTGAAGCCATGAAAATATGTTTATCGAAGACACATGTTTAAAAAAATACTAAATTTTATGCAGACAGTACGCTTAAAAGTATACTTTTATATTGGTCGGTAACGAATAAAATAACATTAGTGTATATATAAATTAATATATATATATATATATATATATATATATATAAATATATGTGTGTGTGTGTGTGTGTGTGTGTGTTCGTGTGTCAGAATGTTGTTAAAAGTTGATGCTATATAGTGTGTAAATGAAGGACACTAAATTCATATCCAAAGGACATTTTGAAGAGTTAATAGTGTTGTGGACCCGTTTAGGGGTACCAACAATGAAATAAAAGAACAACAGGTTTAGAGATAATAATAACGAATTGTATTGAACAGAAAAATTATACACAAGTCAGTGTTGGCAGTGCTAGTGCCTAAATGTGCCTCCCAATGTTCTCCCGGCAAAAGCCAGTATTTATGGTAGCCTGTTGCTACCATTTAGTTGTTATTAAAGGGTAGGTAGGTTCACCCACAACCCCCCCCCCCTTCCGAAACTCATTCACCCGGACTCTCAAGGTATATCTTTTTCCTAGGATTCACCTCGAAACTCCCGGTTAATTTATGTTTTCTTGATGAACGTCTCTGTTCCGGAGGCGATGTTGGCAGCTCAAATGCGTCGTATAGATATTCCATGATGGTCTCACTCTGATCCGATGGGCCTTCCCCTGAGTCGTCCGACATGCGACGACGCATTTGGTTAATGTGTTTTTTACAGGTACCTCTAGGCCCCTCTACAATGTACACCATCCGCCCCAATCTTTTTTGTACCTTTCCCACTTCCCACACGGTTTTGTTTCCATGGTGTTGCTGCAACAGCACCTTCTCTCCATCCTCGTAACTCTTCTTTGGTGCCGTAATGTTGGTCGGTTTCACCTGTTTTGGTAAAAGTTTGTCGAATACCGACTTTATTTTTCTTCCAAACATTACTTCCGCCGGCGGTACTTGGGCTGGTGTGTTCTCGTGAGGTGTAATTCTATACACTTGAAGGAACTGCTGGAATGCCTTTTCTCTCGGCGTGCCCGTCGATTTTTTCAACGCTCTCTTCAAGGTATCAACACATTTTTCTGCCTGCCCGTTTTACTTTGGATGGTAAGTCGGAGTAATGATATGTTTAATTTGAAAGTCTTCACAAAATTTTTTTAACTCTCGTGAAGTAAATTGTGTACCGTTGTCCGATACAACAATGTCCACCACTCCGAATCGAACAAACAGTTCATGCAACGCGCATATCGTGACATCCGTTATTGGGTTTTTACATCTAACAACTTCTGGCCATTTTGAGTAGGTGTCGACTATAATTAAATAGTAGAAGCCTTCCAATGGCCCCGCAAAATCTATGTGAATCCGGGACCATGGTTGCTTTGCCTTTGGACATGGACAGTACTGAATAGGTGGTGCCAATAGGCGCTTATTGGCGAATCCCAAAGCTGGAAGTGCTGAATCCAATCTGAACCGAACAAATTTCCTGTATCTTTCATTACGAACATGCGTAATTGTAATGTCTTATTTTTTAGTGTCACTTTTGAAACAACTTCCCCTTCAAAGTTTATTTTCTCTCCGGTTACCGATCGAGCCACTTTATCTGTGCGTAGCATAGTCGGGCTGCCTATCTTTTTCCAGGTATTAATATTAATAATTGATAGGTCAGACCCTGAATCAAGCTGTAGTTTAACATCTTGATTGTTCATTTTCACCGTAACATACTTTCGTATGTTTAGGTTGCCACCATTAATTCTAGTTGTTTTTATGTAACATTTTTTCTAGTGTTACTTCTGCAATGTGAGGCTTTGTGTCCCATTTTATGGCATTTGTCAAAATTTTTTCGTTTAAAAGGACACTTCTGGTACCAATGTAGGTCCCTGCAACCCAAACAAGGGTGGTTTGGCAATTTTTCATCCGACCTTTAAGGCAAATCCTTCCTAAATTTTTCCTTCGAAGAGTATGATTATTTTGATAAACGACGAAAGTTTTAATATTAGAACTTGCTGCTTCCTCTATTTCTTTAGCTTCCTTTTTCTCGGAAATATGTCGTTGACAGCTTTCGGCCAGTTGTTGCAATGTTAAATTTAGCTCGGTTTCAAGTTTGCTTATTGCACGTCTTCTTAACTCTGCATCGTTTTGCGAGACGAGCCCTTGAACAAATATTAATACTTTGAAAGTGTCCGCTGTCAAGGATGATAACTTAAAGTCGTCACAATGCTTATTGACGATCGAAGCAAACGTTGAGTAATCATGGCTTTCTTTTCGCGTTAGGTTCATACATTTCCACCTTTTGGTGAATAAACTTGTTTTGGGGCAACATTTTAATGGTTTTATTGAAAGATAGTTCGGCCGTTTTCTTCGGCAGAATGTAATCGACACATTTTTATGCTCTGCCGTACCTAGTCTACGAAGAACTAAACGAACCTTTTTCTTTTCCGACCATTTGCTACAATCAATGTCGAAAAAATCCTGATATCGACGGTACCATGATTCGAAGGTTAAGTCCTCTTCAGTCACATAGTTGAAGGTTTCTATAGCTGACCATATTGTATTTTGGTTGAACGCGTCGCTGTCGTCATTCGTCGTATTTATCATTGCTTGTACAAGCTGTTCAAATTTTCTCTCTGATTGAGTCTGTTGCTCTAATTGTAAATTTTTTATCCCAATCAATTGTTCGTCTAAAAATTTTCTATCTTCTCGCTTTTGTGCTAAATTCTTTTCCTCAAAATACTTTAACAAACTTATTTGCTGCGACTTAAATTCCTTCTGTAGAGACTGAAGTTTTTCATCGTTTGCCTTCTGTTGAGCACGATGTTTTTTATCGTCTTCCTTCTGTTGTTCTGATTGAAGATTAATCATCTCCAATATCTGTTTCGAGAAATCTTCCATGATTAAAGAAAGACTTTCTTGAAAAAGAATTAGTCACAAATAGTCCTTCACTATTTTTTTATTTTCAAATGCTTACTGTTTAATAACAAACTCAACCCCTTCTCATCACTGCGTCATTCGGGTCTCGAATTCGACCGGCACTTGCTAATCGTTTTTTTTTTCAAAGTTCCTTGAGAAAAAAAAAACGATTTTATTAATCCGGCTTATTGGGTAATTAATTTTACAAATTATTTGTATTTTTGTTCGCATCTGGAACTTTTTTTTCAATAAGTCCGTTTGCCTTTCAGTGTAGGCTGAAAATGCAAAATAGCAAGTAATGGCTATATTAAAAATTGACTAGTTATTCAAGAAAGTAAATTGGGTTTACTTGTCAGATTTTTTTTCCAACTATACGATTTTACAGTGACAAGTCTGTTCGCAAAATACTTTTGACTATATCAGACACGAAAAAAGGTTTTTGTTGTATGGAGTTTTTTTTTCAAACCTTACAGTTTATAAGCACATGGTATTCTTATTTCATTTGTTGCACGAGGAAAAATTCCGTATTTAAATACGAACACAAATAGTAAAATCTGTCTTACTTTTTTTTCGTCCAGTAATAACGAGTTTAAACAACTCGTTATTTCTTGTAAGGCAGACGCGTCCCAAAATTGAATGTATTCGATGTTTCCAATATCTTCCCGAAAATTGTAAAGCACAAGGTTTTTTGGGTTTTTTTTTTCAAACGGGTATAATTTTTTTTTCGAAGGTTGACCGTGTTGTAGACACTGGTTTATCACTCACAGGTTGCAAGGTCCAAGGTGTTTCCAACGAAGTCCTTTACGAATCACTCGCCGTCAGTTGTTGTGGGGTATTGTTAGGGGTACCAACAATGAAATAAAAAAACAACAGGTTTAGAGATAATAATAACGAATTGTATTGAACAGAGAAATTATACACAAGTCAGTGTTGGAAGTGCTAGTGCCTAAATGTGCCTCAATATTTATTTGCATAAACTTGTACACAAAATGTGGCACAAGGCCAAAAAATGGGTGGGAAAAGGATCGGTCATCTCTAACTTAAAAAAAACTCAACTTAGCTAGTTTCAATCATGACCATCATTTACCATAATACCGCATTCATATTATACATCCATCGCTATTCACCATAAAAATTCATACCATGAAATCCTACTTAAAACCCATATAAGAAATATGCAACGGGGGGGGGACTAAAAATTAAATATATGATATATACAATGCAAAAGAAATAAAGATAAGTAAAAGCCTCCCCGTTATTGAAATGTGGCAGAGATGCCGATTTGCCGGTCGAAATCGAAAACTCGAAAAAAGGTGGTTGATGCAGGCCCCCAACGTTTTATTCTGACCACCTCCTTCGAAAATATCGAAGGGTGACCTGCATCTCCGGCAAATCTGGCACTCAGTCACCTAATTAGAGAGGGAAGAGGAGTGGGGCAGAAAATAAAAAGGTGAGTGGGATGAGGACAAAATAAAAGGGGGCGTGTAATGGAATCAATCATACACTAGCTAAATTGTTGAACTAAAATATCAACAGAAAATTAAACAGAAAATAACTTAAAATAAGTCTAAATCTAACTTAAAATTAAAGCATAGTTCGTTTCCTGAACCCAATATTCTCTGCCTAAGGCACGTCCAGATACCACTTTAATCTAGCGCCAGCCACTCTACACAGTCGTGCTCCAGTCACCCATCTTTCACCAAAATCTGCCGAAGAGAGTTTCACCCTCTCGGCCCTAATGCGAGCCTTCAGGTAATATTTGAAAATCGCAATAAGGTCGAGAGAAGTGAAGGTCTCAGCTCCGTAGACTGTCTTGCACCTAGTCTTCCAAATCGTAACTCTCATACTAGCTAGTAAGCTCAAAAACGTAAACCGTTTTTGCCTATCGGTTGTGGGAGCCCAGTTGCTGCATACATTAAACGGTTCCAGGTCAAAAGACGATACGTTAAGAATACGAACCATGTAGCCTGCAACAAGCTTAATCAGCGGCACGACGATGCGGCAAAAAACGAAGACGTGACTTATGGTCTCGTCCTCATCGCCGCATCTGACACAAGTCGGAGAATTACTCAAGCGTGCTGAATGAAGCCTCTTACCTACCCAGAGTGCATTCCTAATCGTCAGCCAGGTCAGGTATGCCTCGTCATTGTCAAGGCACCTTGACCCAGGCGCCCAAGGCCAGATTGAGCGGAGCTCCCCCCTCGTCAAAGCGAGCCCCTCAGGCCTATCATTTCGGACAGTCCCCCACACCATTATCCGATATAATGCCTTTCGAGACAACAGCAGGGTGTCAGAGAGGCTTTCTGTCACCCTTAAAATGAAACTTCAACGCATGTCTACATTCGCGATAGAAGGAGCACTCGTTTCGGGGTAACCTGTGTGCCTCCTCCTCATCCAAGTGCACACTTCACAAAGCCGGAAAGGCTTTCTTTGTGTCTTCTATCCAAAAGACACCGTTACCCTCAGATTGTGTACTCATTCGGTCTAGATAAAACAGCCTAAGAGTGTGGCATCGAATTTCGATGCTAGGCATACCCAGACCGCCCTCAGAAGGATGAAGGTAACAAATCTCGCGACAGACCATAGGGGCCTTACCAAGCCACAAAAACTTGAACAGAGCCCGCTGCATCTCCAGCAGTGTATCCGACGGGAGTGGGAGCACTGAAAGACGATATAGGATGATCGGATAAATGTGAGAAGTACACACCTCCGCTCTCCCCTTTAACGAAAGATTTCTGCGGGACCACAGACCAGCTGCTGCCCTAATCGCTTTCAGGACTTCCGACCAATTTTTCTCCAGCTAGAGATCAGGACCAAACCAGACGCCGAGTAGCTTGCAAGGCCCATCTGTCCAGCCAAAGGGTCCCTGCTAGGAAACACCCTTCCAATCACCAATGCGCAAGCCAATAGACTTATCGCAGTTGATTTTGGCCCCTGTCACCGTTTCATACATTCTGATTTCTCTGTCGACGACACTAATCTCGGCATTGCTCGTTACAAGCACAGTCAAGTCGTCGGCATAGGCGGAGTACTTCAACATGGTGCAAGAACCTGTCAAAGTAATTCCACGCAGGACCGGATTCACCCTTAGTCTGTTAAGGAAAGGTTCCAAAACAAGCACATAAAGAATCAGTAAAAGATAGCACCCATGACGAAGAGATCTGGACAATCTGAACGCACCAGACCTCATGCCATTCACTTCAACCCTAACACTGGGGTTCGCATACAAGAGGCGAATCCAGGAGCGGAATTGCGAGCAGAAATCGGCCGCAGACAAAACAGCCTCCAAGTACCGATGGTCCACCCTATCGAATGCTTTGGACTGATCTAAATGTATCAGCGCGGCTTCAGTGTCGACTTTATCTATGATCAAGCGTATCGAGTGCAAGTTATCCTGAATAGTCCGGCCCTTCACAGAACAAGTCTGTTCGGGGCTAATTAGACCAGGCGAAAGAAGTTGCAGACGATTGGCTAAGATCTTGACCAAAATCTTTAACTCCGCATTAAGCATCGTTAAGGAGCGAAAATTATCTAACCCATCCCCACCATTTTTGCTTTTGCGTAATAATTTCACCAAACCCATGGTCAAGTACTGGGGAATAGACTTGTTCCTAAACCACGAGTTAAACAAAACTGTCAGCAAGGGTACAAAAATGTGCGACATCCTCAAATACACCTCGTAGGGCAAACCATCAATCCCCGGAGACCTGTTAAGGCCGACCCGTCCTAAGGCTTCCCGGACTTCTTCCTCTGTTATGCAACCTTCACACCTAGCCGCTTCGGTCGCCTCAAGACGAGAAAAGTCGGCTAAATAGGAGTCGAATTGTGCTAAAGACAAACCGGGTTCTCGAGTAAAAAGATCCTGGAAATGAGAACGAAAAGCCTCCAGAATACCTTCGTTTGTTGTCACGAGTCTCCCATCCGGCAATGAGACACGAGCGGTATGTCGATCAAATGCATGTCGATGCTCCTCTGCACGCAGTTCAGCAGCCATGTTTGTCGCCTCGTTAGCACTCTTTTTAACCTAGCCCTAATCACTAAAGTCTGGTGTTCTTGGATAGCCAAAGAAGCCAGCTTGGCCTTAATTATAGTAACACTAGAGCTATCCCCCACCTCCACCGCCCGATCTAATCTAGACTCTAGTGCCACTTTAGCTGCCCTAGTTGATAGATTGAGTCGTCTGCTAAAATCGGCAGTAAAGGACCTAATAACCTTCTTAAAATCGATCCACTTCCTATTCCCAATTACAGCCCCCGTCAATTCCCGCTGTAAGGTTAGTAATAGCTGTTCCTGGTAGGTCTTCACATCGAACAACGAAGTGTTGAGCTTCCAGTACCCAGCTAAACAAGGCTTAGGTCTATCTAAGTTTACTTGGACCCGAACAAGTCTATGGTCTGAGTAAACTATATTATGAAAACTTGGACATTCAACTAATCCTACATCGACTCTCCTAATTAAGAACCGATCGATATAACTCGAAAGTTGTACCGAATCAGAGCCGCGCTTATTTGTCCAAGTCCATACCCTATCACGGGGCCATTCATTCCGGTACTTATCGATAAGATCGAACTTATCGAGGAAGTCCCAAAATAACATAGCATCCCGATCGGTGTTAGTACCCCTAGGTCGATTACGATCTAAATCGGGATCCAGGACCGCGTTCCAGTCTCCCGCTAGAATGACCGTCCAAGAAGTAGAATTCAAGAACTGCTCGATTCGTCGAAAGAAAGAACCGAGCTCAGAATGGCTATTGGGCGCATACGCCCCGATGAGCCGAAATGCTTTCTCCTTTATGGTAATATCCAGAACGCAAAGTCTCCCTTCCGGATCCATGAAGCTACGGTCACACGACGCATCTAAAGACTTGCTTACCAGCCAGGAAACCCCCTAGCAGAAGAATTAAAGTACGCTGAATAAGCGTGAACACCCTTAGCCAGCGCACCCAAATAGTCCCCAGAAATCAAGTGAGTTTCCTGAACACAACATATATCCACTCCGAGGCGCTGAAGGTCTGTAGCGACTCGAAATTTACGAGCGTCGGCCCTCAGGCCCCGGACATTCAAACTCGCTAGAAGGAGAGCCATGGGGGTGCCTAAGAGTTGGGTTCCAGAAACGAACATAGCAGTGGTCAGGATGCCGACGGCTCTCCCAAAAGATTAATTACCCATCTGATCATTAATTTGACCATCATGGGAGATGCCGCCAACATCCAAAGGATAGGTTAGTTTTGCTATCCTATACAAGGCGGGGTGTAACCTTATGGGAACCCTCCAAAAACAATCTATCCTTAAAACGACTAGACCTTCATCTTTGAAAATGGCGATTGGAACGGTGAAATTGAAAGTGTTGTTCGCCTCTTCCAGCATCTGCCATA
This sequence comes from Sepiola atlantica, assembly GCA_963556195.1. Classification (NCBI taxonomy): domain Eukaryota; kingdom Metazoa; phylum Mollusca; class Cephalopoda; order Sepiida; family Sepiolidae; genus Sepiola; species Sepiola atlantica. Next base: position 159,744,650 of record OY744518.1, on the reverse strand, counting down.
GAACCTTCGCTTCTGGTTTCTTCCTTACAACTGTTAGGACTCTAGGGGCGTTGGGGAAATTAGCAGGGTCTTCAATTAGCAGGGTCTTCAATGGTTATACCACCAACTTCATTGAATTTAAGGAGCACATTTATATTGGAGAGGTGGTAATGCTTTACTGTTTCTATTTGGGTGCATGTCACTTTGCAGATATCCTCCCCAGAAAGGAATGCGTTTTTTTTAGTTTTCCTTTTCACAGAAGGGCTCCTCTGCCTCTTCTGTGTAATAGATGGAAGGGGAGGCATGTCATCCATTGGGGAGGGGGAAGGGTAGCTAGGCCCCATAGGAGATGCTGGAAAAGGCGAAGGGGAGGGGTTTTTGTGGGTGACGCAGGTGGGGTATTTTTGGGGGTATTAAATGGGGAGACAAAGGGAGAAGGTTTAGGAGAAGTGATTTTTATAGACGATTTAATCGGACTTAGATAAGCTTGTACTGTTTGTCTAAAATTGGGCAAGTGATTGGGGGGCATTAATTTGGGAGAATTAGAATTTTTAGAATCTATTTGTTTTGTGATCGGCTGGGGACTTGGATTGGGGGTAAAGATTTTATCTGATGTGGCTGAATTTTTTCCTTCTTTTTTTATCTTTTTTTCCTACTTTCTTATCTAATTTAGATTTAAGCTCTTTTGCCTTAATGTAACTGTCTTTTCCCGGGTCGTTTTTAAGCATTTCTTTTTATCTCATTTCTTCGAGAGTTACCCGACCCGGGTTTTTTTTCCCCGGAACAATAATCCATCCCTCGTCTTTTTCTGCAAGAGGTAGAGAAGGGAATTCGTCTTCGGAGTCATCAGATGTAGATGTAATAGGTAAACCAATTGTAGCTGGAGGATCGAGGGGGGCCAGCCTTGGATGGTCTGTTAATCGGGGGCGTCGTTTTCTGAGTGGATTTTTTCTGTGGGCAATCAAAAGTTAAATGACCTTGTTGTTCACAAAACCAACAAACAGGTCTTCGTCCGGCCAATATAATAGGTAGTTTTTCTTCCCCGACTTGTAAATAGTAGGGGATGCTGTCATAAGCATTCTTGTCGATAAGTATTTCGAAGTTCCATGTACCTGGAAATTCGTCAAAATTGACGTCTGTGATTTCGCCAAATCTTAGAAAAAAGCACCAATTTGTTCGCCTTTTACATAAAAAGGCACATCGAAGATAGAAATTGAAGAACGTATTCTACCCATGTACTCGGTTCGTAAAACATAGTCCTGCGTCATAATTTGATTAAGTGAGAGATTAGCACACATTTCTTCGTTAGGAAACAATGCATTCCACGTGTTAAATCCCTTACACTTGATTAACCTTTGCGGTTTGAATCCTGCAGTTGCCAATAACTTGCATATTAATTCAGGAGAGGCCCTGATAGATTTTTTAATTTTTTTTTGACAACAAACATGGTTACTGTTCTTTTTTTAATTTCTGCATCTTTGGTAAATCCACGGTAATTCCTTGTTCAGTAACCATGTGTTCGTATTTTTTTGCTTCTTCCACGAAAGCTTTGACATTTATAGACATTTTTGGTGGTTTGCACTATTCCGAATTTTCAGTCGTTTTGAACGCTATCTAGTTAATAACTAGAGACACCAAACAAAAAAAAATGTCAGAGAAAAAAAAAGTGGCAGAAAAAAAACGTCGTAAAAGGGAAAACAGTTCAACAATAACAGTCAACGTGAAAGCAATAAAAACGATAACAATAATCAACAACAGCAGGCAAAAACAGATTTAAGAAAAATACTAACTTGACGCAATAAACTCACTCAACACGTAGAGCCTAAATGTGCCTCCCAATGTTCTCCCGGCAAAAGCCGGTATTTATGGTAGCCGGTTTCTACCATTTAGTTATTATTAAAGGGTAGGTAGGTTCACCCACAACAAATAATAACCTTTTAAATTCCAGCACTAAAAAAAAACTAATTCAGTATTGGAAAATAACAAAAACAAGTATTTAATTAGATTAACCAAAGAAGAAATAATAGCATTCATGACAAACATCAGCTAAAATAGTAAAAATAGGACGTGGTGAATCCAGCGGTATTTTTTTAATGTATACGTTTATACTACTTCAAGCAGACAATAGTAAGAAAATTTTGAATGCGTAAGCTTATATATAATAAATGTTAGAATTTAATTATTAAATTGTTATCGTAATGTTAACGAAGTAAAATAAATGCATACCTACGCAAAAGTGTAGACTCTTTTTCGAATCTTTCAATTGTAACAAAGATGTTGATCTTTCCATCATTCAAAAATGATCGTGTCGGATCTAATATGCTATCGAATAAATCGATTCAAATTTTCCTGAAAAAACATACATTGAACATTTTCTTATCTTGTTAGCCAGTCAGACTCAAATATCGATTTCCAAGAAACATTGATATTTAGGTGTAATGTTGGATATATTAGCGATATATATATATATATATATATATATATATATATATATATATATATATATATATATATAAATTCACATATACATATATAATACTACATATAAATGCTGCAACGTATGATTAATAGCACGAAATATATGGTAAAATAAAGCTTTGAAAAAATATTTGTAATTGTATATTTAAATTGTATTTTAATATATATTCAAATTGTATATTTTAATGTATATTTAAATCAACATACTATCTATGATTGTATTTTGCCCCTTTTTTCTTTCCGTTGATCGAACCAATATCTAATATCTTTCACGTCTCTGTGAATATTTATAGAAACAGTTGTTCTCTTTTTCAGTTTTGCCATCTAATTTACAAACGCATATTTAAATTAAATGGCAAAATAATTAGTCGCATTCCACTCTTACTACTACTTCTTATACTACTACTACTACTACAAATGTCTTAAATCATATGTCACAATTTTCGAATGAAATAAGAGAAGAATGAACAATCGTAGTGGTTGAAACTTAACGAGTCATAGGACATCTACTATATATAGTCATACTATCTAGTGCTTTAATTTAATAAGAGCCAACATTTGAATATACAAACAAAATTGGTTACTCCACAGACTCAGATGTAGGCAAGGACGTCCTAAATTTATTTTCCTAGAAGTTTTTTCCTTCTGAACTTTTAATACTAAATCATGGATTAGAATTCTGTATTCCACCATCTGGTGTTAAACGTGTTAATATTTTCAGAATTTTAAATCATACATTCTGAAGCAGTGAGACTTCCATTAATTTCTGAGACTAAAGTAAAGGACCTAAAAGCTAGATTGAATGACCTTGCTCACATCTATGCGAGTACATCAGTATATCATTCAGAGTTTAAATGGCGGATATAGCATATTGCAGTCATTAAAACTCTACGACAGAACCAGACAGGATTAAGATGAAGGAGTTGTTGCACTAAACAATCAGGATGACACATTTTGACTCTTTAATAATCAAACGGAGGCAAACAAATTATTCTACTTACCCAATAGCATGCACCCCGCATTAAAATATACTTATAAAGGAGAGCGTAATTCTACTCTAGCTTTTCTAGATTTATTGGTAACTAAAACCCCATCGAGTTACCTTTCATCAATATACCGTTAACCTACGTTTACAAACCTATACACCCGCTGTGATCCATTTTTCCTTACAGAAGAAAGTTACGCTTAATTTTAACCCGAGCACACAAAGCCCTTCCGATTTTTTCACAATCAAAATTAAACGGAGAAATACGAACCATTACAAATACTTCGTCTTTTAATGGCCATCTTCTTAGTGTGATTAAGTCAGTCATCAAAAAGAAAAATATCTAATTATTCCGAAATAAAACCTACCATGGTAACTGAATGTCAGATTTACATTCGTTTACCTTGGTTAAGTACAGTAGGTGAAAAATTCGCCAGTCAAATCAGCTCAACAGTTGCAAATTGCTATTTTTTCTCGAATGTGACTGTGTGTTCTCTACAAAGGCTTTATTGGCGTTCTCTCAAAAAGACGTTTTACCCTTCAACACACACACCATCAAAAATAATGTGATTTATCATTTTAAATGTAGTTACAGTGCGTACTACGTGGATAGAACGACGTTAAGATTGGATAATTGAGTCCAACAACACATACCTATTAAAATTAGGAATTGAACCTTCCGTTCAACGGACGTTCTTAATAATTCAAACGGTTGAACAATTACAGACCATTTGCTTAAAACCCCCAAGGAATTTCAGCATTGACTCTTTTACCATTGTGAGTTATACCATCTGAAACTTTTGGAGATTATAAACATTCGTTTAAATCGCCTTTGCCATAGAAAGCAGAGTGAGTGTCTATTGGGATTAGACGTGATCAACTTCTAATACACATCTTGCATCGTGCATATACCATGACACTGTTTTCTTTTAAATACATACAAATGTGTTCTTCCATTTAAAAAAATCCATCGATACAGCTCTTTTTGAGTGAATGCGAAACCGGTCATCTGGCTCCCATTTTTAAAAACTTTTAATCATAAAAAAGAAAACATTTCTTAACTTTTCTGCTTTCCATAATAACATTTTGTACTCCCAAAATAAGCATGATATATATATATATATATATATATATATATATATATATATATATATATATATATATATATATATATATATATATATATATATATATATATATGATATTATTTCCGAAAGTAAAAGAAAAAACATCCATGTCCATCTAAAAAGATAATTTTTAATTGATTTTAAATCATAATTATATTTATTTGAATTTTTTACAAATATGAATTATTAACTAGATTTGATATATGTATATATATATATATATATATATATATATATATATATATATATATATATATTTGTGTTATAATGAAATAATTCCAGGAGGAAATTCGGGTATGAGAGCTCAATGTGAGAAACAGAGCAAGAATAAAATAAAGTATAACAACACGGAATTACATAATCATCGATACAATAATTTATTTCAACTTTGTAGTTTTTTCAAGCATCCGATTCAGACGATTACATTTTTGAAACTGATAAAAAGAATTAAATTCACACTCGACAATACCAATATAATGTGAGAGAGAGGGGGTAACAACCTATTTAATACATATTTAGAGAGAGGGGGAAATTTGAAGCATATCTAATCTTTAAGTATAAATTGAGAGGGGGAATTGAATAATTTATTAGAGACGGTGAGGGGGAGGCCATATGTATAATTAGAAATTGTCAAATTGGTCATAGATGATGATGGAGGAGGGGGGAGGTTCATGTTTTTCAAAAGAATCAAGTCGTGTAAAAAATTAACAGTATTTACCCTCATCTCATTGTTTGATGACACCTACTGTCTAGCGATCAATGTATACTGTGAGTGAAAGAGGGAGGGGACTAAAAAAGAAAAGAAAGGCACATTTGTAGATCAACCCCCTCAGCTAAATCCCTAAAAATGCCCGCCAGCGATCAAAACACTGAATTAACGTTCGATGTTTACGTAATTATGAAGTAAATTAGAACATTTTTCTTATGACAGTTTCAAATTATCTGAGTCTGATCAGCACATTGTAAGTGTCACTATTTTAGAATTGAACGAATTTTTATCGTACTGAAAACTAACTTTGATTCTAATTTTTCTTATTGGCATTTTCTAATTCGGGCTAAAATTTGATTTGTTACGCGAATATATCCCCAAGCCCTCGGTTTGTGCGGGGGATGGGTTCACGAATTTCTGCGTAGCCGAATTGCGATATTTTTATAATTTTCTATATGCTACGATCGCTACATACTCGCTTTATCAATATGTCTATCTGTCTATCTCCCTCTCTCTCTATTATCTTCGTTCCTCTTCTTATCAGGTTTAAACCTGTGGCAAAATGTATGATGCCACTCTTATGTACAGTACAGGTGTAGCTGACTTCCCATATTTTATAATAGTCTCTATGCTACGATTGCCATACTCCTTTTTCTGTGGGTATCCTCTATCTCGTCCAACACTTTCTTAATAAAAGATCTGTCACTGTTCAAAATTTAAAAAATAAGCAGACTAATCTCTCAATGGGAGATGTATCTAAGTGGGAGTAAACAGAACATTGGAGATGTAGTTTGGAGAATGTGTTGTGTCAATATAAATACAATTTGGGAGAGGCCAGGGATATAACAATAAATGTGGATAGTGATAATTTTATAGGATGTTATTACCACGGGAGTAACTGATTCACTCGACTAATTAAGAAACAACACCTTCTCGAATGGCTGCGATCAGGAAGGGAACACGCATACGTAGATCTTAAAAATAAGAACTAAGCATAATAACATTAAAATGACTAAAATGTGCTACTTGATACTTAAATATTTACTTTTTTAATATTAAATTATTATTTTCAATTTCCCCAGGCAACGCCGGAACACTGTTCTGCTAGTATCGATATTGGTGTAAAGTAATACACATAACACGCGTTTATCTGCCGATCCAAAATTTAAGTGAATGACTATACGTTCTGTTTGTGCGTGTGCATGCATATTAAATTTCTAAATGCTAAAACATGTGAGTGCGAATTTGCGTGTGTATTATTTTTTGTTAGCATGTACATATTCTGATCAGGCATGTGTATGATTGGCTCCTATAATTCTCTAATGACTTCAATGAGAGAGGCGAATTATGTTAATCGGTGATGATAACATCTAGTATGCTTAAAACGTCTTCACCCCTACCCGAACCCCGGTGTTAGTACTTTGAGTAGAACGCGGTTCATATTTTGTTGGCATCGGCATTTATATCTGTAAGCTTTTTGGAACAATTTTAATCAATGCCGACGACGTATTCTTACCACAGAAACGTTATTTAATTTGCGTAGGCTGTTTTGATATTTATATAAAGTTTACTTATAAAGATTTTCTTTGTCTTGAGCACTTTTGCAAAATATTGTCTTTTATCTTGCTTAATTAACTATATATATATATATATATACATATATATATATATATATATATATATATATAAATAAATAATATTTATAAATAAATATTTATTAAATATTTTGATACCTACATACATCGATGTTTCATGCTAACGTAATCCTCAGTGTGGGAACTTATTCTGAACGGTCGGTGGGCGCGAAAACCGATCACAAATCGCCACTGATTCGTAGTCGAGAGTCTTATATATATATATATATATATATATATATATATATATATATATATATATATATATATATATATACACATGTGTGTGTTCAATATTGATACTGGTACATCTGAAAATCTCATATAATATCATCTGGTATCGAGGTAACATATGCTAAAATATTCAAAACAAACGAATTGCACACTCTATTTTGAAACGATCCAGTAATTATATCGACAGACGGAAGGTTGATTCTGTGTGACGAGTGTAGCTGTATTTGTATTGTGAGAGCAAGCTAAACAGCTGCAAACATTGTCATAGAACTGCCACTGACTAGCGATATTATATCCAGATTGACGTCCTATTCAGCCAGTGTAACAGAGAGTGCCCAGGTCAACCAGTGGACTTATTCTGCATTATCAATTTCAACGGACAGATGTGGCAAGATGCTGTCAGAAATCAAACATGCAATCTCTTTGGCCTGACATGCAATTCCCTTTGCATGTATAATCAACCCCATGATGAGATGTCGCCAACGATAATACAGTCCGACATCATAATTGTTTTTAACTGGCCTTTCTGAGTCATAATTATATCTCTACCATGTACGTAACTATGTATGTATCTATTATATATTTTATTATCTCACTGTCAATGGATCCACCTCTTTCACTTTTTCTTTGATATCTCTATGGTATGCCTGTCTTAGCCACCGATTACTCAAAGGTCTGTATGATATCTAAACAAAACTATGGCTTATGTAAGAACCAAGCTCCTGTCTCTCTGCAATTTTCTCTTTATATATATATATATATATATATATATATATATATATATATATATATATATATATATATATATATATATATATATATACTAGCAGCCCCCTTGCCCCGGCGTTGCCCGGGTGGAATAAAAAAGAAAATATCGGCATATAAGGAAATTTTAAACAAAATTGGAATTTCTTTCCTTCAATAAAATGAAGTGTGGACACAATATTTAATGTTTTAGGATACATTTTTATACCCCCAAGATCTGCTGTGCCTTTTAGGAATATGTATCCATAAATTTTCCGTCGTGAGGCATCGACTTTGGGAGAACGGCGAATCAAGTTCTGATTCTTCTACACAATAGAACCAAAGTAAACCGACTAAAACTTAGGTTAGGTTAGGGTAAGGTTAAGGAACGGTAAGCGTTAAGTTAGGGTAACGATACACAAAACTCAGTTTATTTTATATTGAGTCGATTGTTCAGTGAAATTTATTACTGTCATTTTTACTGGTCGATTTTATTTTTGTGAAATGGTCGCTAATATAATAATTAATACCCACCACCAAAACTAAAGAAAAATCGAACATTTCTTAAAAGTAAAATCAACCTATTTCTGTTTTAAATAGAACAACATTAATTTGGATGAGTATTAAACGCCCTCACACAAATTTTCCCATTCTAAAATTGTGAAATCATTCGGTTATACATGTGTTTTTTACGCTAACTTGGCAGAAAGTGGGTGCTCATTACTCGTAAAAATTATAGAGGAAAGTGATACCCATCATATAATATAACATTTTTTTTTTTGTTATTTTCTTTTTGCTGATATTTTCTAGACTGTTTATATGTAATCGCAAAAGAAAGTGTAATTTGAAGTTTTTGAGAGATTAAAATATGTCGGGTGTTATAGGTAAATATTTACTGCAAATTTCTTTTAAGCATTGTAATTCCTATTTGAGTCACGCAAATTACTGACTGTAGATTTCATTTTGTTATATTTTATTAATAAGTGATACTCTAATAATTTGTTTTTATGTTAAACAATTATTTTATATTTCGCCGGGACACGGAGCTGGTGTCCCGGCTGTGGCCGAGGAAAACAGAAAAGAATGATTGAAGTTTAAATAGATAAATATTAGTTTAATAGTAAAAACCTTTTAGCTACTTTTTTCTTTTTTAATTTCTTTGTAGCGGATATTATGTTGCGGTTCCTGACCTATTTACGTGAATACGTAATCTGTTCTGAAGTCAAGCAACCAATTCTACCATAGTGAAAATTCACGAGAGTTAGGAAATAATAAAAAAAATAAAAATAACAATTGTTTGCAACGTCCCCTCCCCGGGAACGATTATTGTTTTTCTTGTATAAAGATGTTAATTAATTTTTAAAGTAAAAATGAGTATTCTATTTTGCGAACCGATAATGATCCATAAATAATGGCTTCCAAAATATGAAAACGCAAATAGGTCACTACGCGTTCGGTCAATCGTACAAGAGATGACATAGTGAGAGGATGTTTAAAAATAAGTTGATATCGGATTTTCAATTTTGAAAAAAGAAGAATTAGTAAGTTTAATAAAAATAAGCATAAAAGTTTAACCACGCTGAAATTGAGAACAAATACTTTCGAAGAAGCGGCAAGTGACTCTACGTATGAGATCTGCACTGAGTCAAGTTATTGTTAATTGTAGACATGTTGCATAAAAACGTAGAAAAACAATATTAATACCTGTTTTTTTTTAATAAAATGTTACTTACGAAGTGCCAAAGTAAAAAAAAAATCCGCTATTTTGAATATGGATTACATTCTTCTGTACTCTATTTCAGCATTCTGAATCATGATTAAAAGTATTATAAATAGTATAACTGCATCGTTAAAATGTGAGCATTCCAATATTCCTTTATTGCGCAAATAAATTCAGGACGCCATGTAGAAAAAAAGCAAAATTGAGGGAACGTTTATTGTTTATTTTAGAGATCTAGTGTAGTATATTGAAAATAGTATGCATTAAAGAATGAACACATTGTGTTGACGTGTTTAATTTCTACAACTACGACTGTTAAAATTGAAAATAGGAAGAAGAAAACGCTTGTAAAAACATTCTGTCGTAACGCTATATACTCTTCCGTCGGATTCGATAGATCAGTGAGCCCCAAAAGATAAGTTCTAAATAAACCTGGTTCATCACGGTAAATACAAACTAGGGACCAAGAACAAATAATGATCGAAACAACACAATATCCGGCCGGGATAATCCGAGGAATATCGGGGACACACAACGACAATTATAAACAACACACGATCCAGCCTGGATAATCCTAAGATTATCGATGGAACACAACGCAAGATCCGTCCTTTATAATCTGAAGAATATCGACTTAACATAACGACGATTATAAACAACGCAACGATTAAAAGGAGACAAAATTAGCGAAATTGTGTGTAGTTCCGCTCACACACGCACTTACCCACACGAAACAATAAATAAAAGAAATACAAGAAGACTGACACGAACTAACAGTAAAATAGTTAAAACCTATTTGAAAAAAAAAACCCCAAAAATGAAATATATACTTAATCAAGGAACAGACAGAAATATTGAAGGAAAGAATATAGATATTGTACATGAATATATGAAATTCTTTGTTTTTGTGTTACTGATACATATGTGTATGATTCCGATTTTCAAGTGTTAATTTGTATAAATAAATGTACATAATTACATACAGGCAAACACATAGATATACCAAAAAGCGGAGAGGAATGTTAGACACATAAGATCGTTTGTGACAGCCTTGTTATACCAGAAAGGATTAGTAAATAAAAAATTTACTCACAATTCAATAATTATAAGTCCGGTAAATATAAAAGAAGATCAGCATTAAGGAATTTATATTGGTGGATATATTAGTTTTTCCGAAAATTGATTAAGTTGTCATCCTGTTTGATCCTACTGTAGGTGTACAGGGTACAAGCGCGCTGATGTTGGGTTATATAATTAGGGGTGGGACGTAATGGGTCAACATTTCAGATTCAGGCGAGTAGCATTTTTTGTGTTCATTTATGCATAAATAACACTAAACAATCAAACATTTTGAAAACTTTGCAAAATTCAGAAGGTGCAGGACAAAAATAGCCGTTAGGGCTCCACAGGACTCAAACTCCATCATTTTTCGGTGAAAAAGTGGTTTCATGCGATATTGCAGGTCCTAAAACATCTACAGAAGCTATAAATGGATATAGATAGTTGAATCTGATATAGTACTGTAATTTAGGACCATTTTCAGGCTGTAAAAAGGGGTTTCATGAATGTAGAATAGCCAAAAACTAGTGAATAATAGCCAAAATTAGCCAACATTTCCCAAAATCCTATGTTAAGCTATCTAATTGGTTCCGAAGCCCCTACAATGGTTATGCATGGCGGTAGATAGTTGAAACTGACAAGACACTAAGGTTTAACACCAGTTTTGGGGTTTTAGGAGCCCCCAAGGTAGAAATAGGGGTCAATTTCAGCCAAAATGGTTAAAATGCACCACAAACTACGTATCCAAATGACACCACTGGAATCCTATAAACCGAATAGTGGATAATGCAGTCAATTTAATAAAAAAATATTTAATGGCTATGAAATGTCATGAAATAGTCAATTGAAGTTGTGGAAATCCATGGGGAACTGCACAGGAGATCAGCCAATTACTTGTACATCGACTGAAATAAACCTTCAAGAATTTCCCAATTTTCGACTTCGAACTTGGTTTGGTGTGTACTCATGTCCCAAGCACCGTGCATATTGCATGGAATGATCTGGATTATATTCGTGTTCTGTTCATCATCTATTTGGGAGTATCTCCATGAACGCCTTGCAGAATAACGGTTGAAACATTCCAGATACTCCATCATGTAGTTGTTATCGTCAACCTTTTTTCTAGTCATTCCGATGTACCAATTTCTTCCAAGTGGAGTGTCCCAAACTGCAACACAAGGTTTATTCAGAGGAATATCATCAGACTCTTCTAGGATTTCAAAATCTTCCTCAGTATCAACGTTCACATTATTATCCTTATCTGTCGTGCAAGAAAGCAGAATGGAGTTTTCATCTAGAAATAAAACTTCTTCGTCTGCATCTTGATCATGGTCACCAGAAAGAAGAATTCACAAGTTCAGTTTCATCTCTCTGTCTCTCATTCCATTTACCCTGTACAGCTCTGGGTTCTCCTGGAAATCGTGCTTGCAAATCAGTTTACGAAACAATAGTTCATTCCTCAGACTCGTTTTTTCATTTTCTCATTTTGCTTTTCTTTCAGTGCTCTCTCAACCTCTTCTACTGAGGCAAAGGGACCACTATGCTCTTTGCATTTGCTAAGAAGTATTGCTGACCACTCCTTTGAGTGGATAGCTTTTCGGCGCTTTTCTGCAAGCTTTAACTTGGTGATCTCCTGTTGAGGTTCGAACCATTTTTGTTCTTCAACATCAAGCAACTTAGCTATGGATCTGGTGTCTTTCTCAATTGATGATATGTTGGTCTGGTACAGCATCATATCGTCTTTCATACCACTGGCGGTGAATTTTCGATTGGAGCATGCTGCAGCACGGATGGCAAGTTTATCCATACGTGACAAATCCCGTTCACAAAAAAGATTGTGGTCAGGAAGTTTTTCAGCCACTTCAGGGTTAACCTTGGTGAGATCTGTTGCTCTTTGATTGTTTTCATCGACATCTACAATTCCATACTCACGTCCACGTTGACGTTTCAGATCCACAGCTGCCTGTTTACAGAATCTTCTTCCTCTGTAATTGAAATAGCCATCTCTTGCTCTTCCCTTTCCTCCATCTCAACAACCATTGATTAATGTTCTTCATCGTTATGCATGTTGTCAATTATGACCTTCCGGTTGAGTGCAACTTGATCAAAGAAAAACTGTTTCTCATTTGTATCAAACGTCTCCACGTCAACACCCTTTCACAGAATATTGAAAAGAATGTGATGTGTTGTCTCTCATTGAATCAAGTTTGATCTGTTCGATCCATGGCCCTTCTGAACTTTGCAATTGTACTCTCTCAAGTATCGATAAAGTTTATCTTTCTCTCCTTTTATTGTTGTTAGTTTAATGTCTCTTCCAAATGTTCTTTGCCAGTGAGCCAGCAGACACAGAGAAAATTGATGAAGATGCTCTTTCTGTTTTGTAGATCAGTAAGTTGGAGCATGATGAACTATGGCCAAAACGCACTCATGTACAGTTGGAAGGTTTTCAAGCAAAGTGAAATCCCAATCATCATACTGGTACTTTGTTCCACTCATGCTATCTTCGCAACTAAACTGAACTGAACTGAAAACAAAAGAAAATAATTCTTATTAAACTGCTTGAATATAATACAATGCAATGGTTTCGACACTACAATGGGTTCAACTATCTACACACATCATAACCATTGTAGAGGCTTGGGAACCAATTAGGTTGCTTAACGGAGGATTTTGGCAAATTTGGGCTATTTTTCACTAGTTTTTGGCTATTCTACATTCATGAAACCCCTTTCACAGCCTGCAAATAGTTCTAATTTAACCATCTACATCCATTCATAGCTTTTGAGGATGTTTTAAGACCTGCAATGTGGCATGAAATCACTTTTACACCGAAAAATGGTGGATTTTGCGTCCCGTGGAGCCCTAACGGCTATTTTTGACCTGCACCTTCTGAATTTTGCAAAATTTTCAAAATGTTTTATGGTTTAGTGTTATTTATGTATAAATGAACACAAAAAATACTACTCGCATGAATCAGAAATGTTGACCCATTACGTCCCACCCATAATATCGTGATATCTAGCTGTATTTTTGTGTTTTCTTTTTTATGATTGGGAGTATAATATCTCCGTTAAGAGAATAATAGAAATGATGGATGGCCGAGAAGAAAAGGCGTAAATAAGTACTGCTCTGTAAGCAAGCGTGGGGCGAGAAAAACGTGTCCACCAGGAAATATTTTAATTGACGAGAGAGTGTGCATTTTTTAGAAATTGTCTTGTTGCCTACCGTAAGCAATAACATATGAGACTGGATACAATAGCACTTGCATCTAGGAGAGGATTGCCATTTAGGCAAATGGAATTTGCTATTGGTTTCCAATATGTGAGTTATATTACCAGTTTTCCTGGCTAATCTACATTTTCCCTAATCAAGATATCACGGGAACCAGGTACTAAAAATTACCCGCGTGTAATTCTAGAAGTTTAGCGACAGAAAAATTATAGAGATTACATTGCGTTGGAGGATTGATTAGTGTTAAAATATCGTAATGTCATGGTAAAACAGCAGTTCGCTTTTACTAGAATATTGGAGTGTTTTACGATTTTACCAGAGGATATAAACATGCCATTCATTTACTGTATTGTTTGGAACTTGCATTATTTTGATTCTTTTATCAATCTCAGTTAAAATCATAGGATGCTGTCTTCTAGACCTCTGTAAATATTTTTTAAGCTTAGACACAAAATACCTAAAATCAATGAAGAAATAAATACGCATATTTGCGTAGTAAAACTTATATATTGTCTACAAACAGATTCAGGCTTTCTCATGATTAAATCATATCACAGGGAAAATAGATATTAATTTATATAAACATGAGTTATAAAAAAAGAAGAGTTGGATTGCCACAGACAACAGAGAAAGCGTGGGGTGAAAATATAAGATAATAATATACAGAGAAACACTGGAGTAAGCTGGTGATACCAGATCAGGCTGCCCTGTGGCTCCCTGAGACGAAATTCACCTACATTGACGTTTTTTTGTTTTTTTTGTTTGTAAAACTTAATTATGTTCTACAAAACCAAAAACAAAAACAACAGCCCCTCTCCCTTTCTCCCTCCCCTTTTTTATTTTTATTTTTCCTACCCTACTCCCGGTCCTGGATATGACCTTAAACTACATCCGATGGTGAGATCCGGCTTACGGACTTTGGGGAATGTGGAGCCTCCTCTTAATTACCATTGCTCCCAGGTCCACCCTGACCCGGAGTGGTAGTACCTGTTAGGGTCCCAACTATGGGTTTAATAGAAACAGATATTAAAAGGGGAAAGAAACAAAAAAGAGAAGAAAACAAGACCAGATTCGGCATTAAATAACCCAAAAAGGGTTGATATGCCGTAAAACAAAACTACCCAACCAAAAACCCTGATTAAACATTTGAAGATATAAAGAACTTGAAGCATAAAAACTTTCACTATAATGACCAGATTCGGCATTAAATAACCCAAAAAGGGTTGATATGCCGTAAAACAAAACTACCAAACTACCTGGAGTAAGAGATTGCTGACGGGCAAGTACTAGGGGAAATGACAAATAGGTAAAGATAGACAGGAGAAGGTGGCATGTGTAAAAAGAAGAAAGAGGTAAACATATTAACAGAAAAAAAGCTAACATCCCAAGTGGATAGATGGGTTAGAAGTAGAATTATTGGGAAATAGTATGATAGGATTCTAGATCCTGGATAGTTACGTGTGTTTGGATGTCTGAAGTAGGCCGACGTTGCAAAAACGAGCGTGTATGTGCCCGGTAAGTGAAATTATCAACTTAACTCTCATTTATTAGAATAACAATACCTGAAATGATGGTTTGTACGAGACCAGGATGGACCTTTAATAAACAAAAACAGCTTAATGTTATTACTAAAGTGTGAAATAAAAGCTGCTTCAGTGAGGCTTCTGCGATGTACATTATGTGCGTATTTTATTATTGGGGCCTATTAAAAATTAATACTCTAATTAAAACAAGCATATACGACACAAGAGGGTGTTTTACATCGTTGAGTTTAACAGCTCTGTGATTTCCATAGATTATTTTGTAAAGTGAACACTGTGTTTCGCTGATGCCGTGATTGTTGATTTCTGTTTTATAGTAAACTAGTTATGTGCGTTTGTTTAGTACGAATAGTGCAAGTATTTTATATTTCTAAAAATACTTTTATCTTTGCAGGCGAAATATGAATCTCTCCAAGTATCTCTGATGCTGATTTTATTAAGTTGCATATCGATATCCTTAGTTAATCTTATCTTTCCATTTAATTTTTACCATACATATATATATATATATATATATATATATACATATATATATATATATATATATATATATATATATATATATATATGTATGTGTGTGTCTATGTGTATGTTTGTGTCTGTGTGGTATATGTGTATATATACACATTTATAAACGGTTGCAGGTGAAGATGTCATTTCCGATACTCGGTAAGTGCTATTACAAAAGAAATGGGAAACGTTTTCAATTTATTCAATTAAAATTGAAAAAAAAAGAACTGGATGTATTTTTTGTATTACCTCTTATGTCATAGAATGTTATAAAACAGAAATAATTGTTTTTTGTTCTCTTGCTTTTTCTGGAATCAACAATGTTTCCTCTTACTTTTCAAGCAGCTCTCTCTCTCTCCATTATATATATATATATATATATATATATATATATATATATATAAATACGTTTAAACTTATACACATACATGTATGTATAAATATAATTATCTGCACACATGTATATGTACATATAAATACACAAAGTAAATATATACATATATATATATATATATATATATATATGCATTAATATAAATGTATATTCTTATATATACACATATATACATGCACGCATATAAATATATAAAAAACAGAATATAAGCATATATGTATATATTTATATGTAGAAATATATGCATATATGATGCATATATATCCCAAAAGGCATGGCTAATTTATATATATATATATATATATATATATATATATATATATATATATATATATATATATGAAGAAGTTTTAGTTTCCAGACAAAATAAAATGATCTTTATATCAGATCAGTGCTTAAGCATATAAAAATAATACACACCCATGTGTATATAGATTAATATATGCACACACATATGATGCACACATGCATAAATACAAAATGGTGTGTATACATCTATATATATATATATATATATATATATATATAGAAATATATATACATATATATATATTCACATACATATATATATATATATATATATATATATATATATATATAAATGCATATATATATAAATATATACATTTACGCACATACAGGTAAATATATGTAAAGTGTTATATAGATATAAATGTATGTATACATATTTAAAGAGAGATGTATATTTATATATGCATATATACCCACAACTGCATATACACATATTCATATGCACATTTATATTAATTAGATAATGTCGGATTCATGTCAATTCTAGTATGTATAGCCCAGGTAAAACACACACACACACACATATATATATATATATATATATATATATATATATATATATATATATGTACATATATACAAACAAAAATTATATATATATATATATATATATATATAATATTTGGTTGGAAGAAAGATAACTAACTATGTTAATATTTCAACTCGTTCTATGCTTATATATATATATATATATATATATATATGTTAATATTTCAACTTGTTCTATGTTTATATATATATATATATATATATATATATATATATATATATATATATATATATATATATATATGCAAATGCATGTGTATCTCGGTGGTATTACAATCATATATGCATTCATGAAACTTAATGCGACCTTAAGAAATGGCTTGGTGAACATAACACATATAAAAAATAATACTTTTTTTAAAAGCACTATTCTTTCATGCATTACAACATGATCTCTTCTTAACATTAAACAAACTAGGGTCATAAAATTCAATACATCTCGCCGAAGACTTGAATCAGCACTCATTATAAACGCTGACCCAATTTAATAACCTAACGCCTTCTGCAAGTCATCTACTGTAAATCCGCAATACTAATACTAACTAGACAGAACCTGAATTTAGATGCAGGCTAGCTATTTTACAACACATTTCCAATAGTAGATACACAACATAGTTTGAATTCTTACGTCTATGTGTTCGTTCGAAACAAAGTGCAACACATTTTTTCATCTCACAAACGCACGACGTATTTTCAAATACTGCTTTTTTGTTTTGTTTTCAAATAAATCATCTAGAAATAAAGATTTTACTTTGCGAATATATAACACATTAAGTGTACTCTATTAATATATACACACATATTTACACACACACACACACACATATATATATATATATATATATATATATATATATATATATATATATATATATATATATATATATATGATACAGATAAATCCTTTTCTGTGGATGACTAATGCAAGCATATGTATATACTTATATATACACAAAAACACGAAAACATACGCATTTGCGCACACACATAGGCATATATATATATATATATATGTATATATATATGTATGTGTGTCTGTGTGTGTCTGTGTGTGTGTGTCTCTATTTTGCTGAATCTAAATGCATTACTTGGTCGATTTATTGATCGGTCGAAATTAAAGCATATCTGCAGAAATCAGCTTTTATTCTTTTTTTCTTCAGTCTTCAATCGATGTATGTCAGTGTCTTTTAAATATTTACTTCTTCATAAAATGCCTGCAACCGATTCTGACATGCATTTTAAACCGTTAGATTTGAGATACCGATTTTTTGTATCATTTTTATCCAATATTTTCTTTCATGTTTTGTTCGTTCTCGTTCTGATATTTTCCCCTGAAATTGCAAAATCGACGTATATTCTGCATTCGTAGTTTTATTGTTATTAATAATATTTTCGTTCATTCTTTCATTCGCATTAAAATTTTATTTGAATTCTTCTTTCTTTTTTGATATTTTCTTTATTTGTTCATCTTTCTATGGGATGTTATTCGTTAACTACACGACCCGTGACCCGTTAGGTCAGTATTTATTATGTTTAGTATATGAAGTTAGGTATATGCAATTTTCTTATATATTTGTATGTACATAATTCCTTTCCAAACTAATAAACCGATAATTATTAATTTGTGGACACAGCTGTTGGTATAAGGCATGTAATGTGGGCTATATTTTGTTTACTTTAATTTGATTCAAAGGGGATAAAAACGGTATGAGTACTAATTCACATAACTCCGATTTTTCTGATGAAAATATTTCTCGAATCTCACTATCTTTGAAGTATTTCAAATGGGTGTTAGGGGACGTAATATTTACATAATATATAAATATTTAAGATACACCTTAAAATCGTGTCATTCTTAGGAGGCATCAATAAAATTCTCCGAATTTAAATTTATCTATAAATGCTTGTAAATGCCTCAGTTCGTTAAGCATTTTCTAGAATCAAAAAGCGATTTTGATCAAAAATGCAATATTCTATATATCCTGTTTAATATATATTTATCCATTTTAAGCCTCGTAGGAAGACTTAAAACTAGTGCAAAGTTGTTCTCTATGAAGAATTACACACACACACACACACACACACACACACACACACACACTGGATATCGTGCCGCTTTTAAATGTGTTAAATTATCATTGTTTAAATTATCATTGTTAATCGTACGACCGGTAGTGAATAGTCATATCTCTATGCTGATGAGCCCTGATTGAAAAGGGACGAAACGTATACGTACATAGATAGTAAACAATAACAAATATTTTATATTTGTCGCTCCTCGTAAAATAAGTAGAGCACTCTAAATGGTAGTACAAACACAGCATGACGTCACTTGCTTTATATGCATCATTCCTTCTTTAATAGAAGTAGAATGCCTGGATATCGTGCTGCTTTTAAATGTGTTAACTTATCATTGTTTATCGGCTATTCAAATATTGACCGCGCGGTTAACGACGTTGGATTTGAGTTGAAAAACACTTGTAATCCAGGGTTTCAAATCGTACGACCGGTAGTGAATAGTCATATCTCTATGCTGATGAGTCCTGATTGAAAAGGGACGAAACGTATACGTACATAGATAATAAACAATAACAAATAGTATATATATATATATATATATATATATATATATAAATTGATTCATTAAACAAGTTCAAATATACTGATAGAATGAATGAGCTTAAGACCAATATTTTTTAAGAAGTGCTTAATGCAAAGTGGATTTTTATAAATATGCATTATATAAACATTTAAAATCGCCTACATGAATGCACTTACGTTTCATTATTGCTTGCACCTCATCGGGTAAATGTTGCTCATGTATCCAACAGAGTCAAAATTACGATTTTCAAATAATCAACATCTTTAATCAGCAGCAGCACCCCCATGAAAACTCACTCGCCCCCTTAAATCAATAAGGTGTCTAAACCTGTCAACTACTATTTTACCTTCTAAAACATTTCAAATCAACTTTCACCTTCCCTTCAATTTATTTATTTACTTCTTTAACACACAGATTTTTGCAAATATATCTATAATTATATTGACACATAGATATTTTTAACAGGATTTTCTAAGTGAAATCATATAAGATATAACAGTATTAAAATATATTACAGTAATCAACATCTAGACATAACTGAGCTTCTTTACTTACATTTTCGTTTATAAATTATCATGAATATGCAGCAAATTCAAATTAAATGTCTATTCTATTATATTTATTTATTAGTAACTGATAATTATGAGCTTGTTTATTATTTATTAAAATTAGATTAACTCCATTTTATAAGAATCTTTAATCGATATTCATCAAAGCTCCCCATTGTATTCATTCACCCATTAACTTAAATTATATATATTATATTAAAAGCATCTGATAAAAGGATTGAATGAATGTTTATTACATACTTATCTAATGCGGTTATTATTGTTATGTTAATTTTGATAACATGGTTATGGTGATTATTCGGGTTTTATTCATAAGAGGGTTCTGTTGCTTGTGTGTGTAGATATTTGCTAACATTGTTAATAGACATATTAATGTGTAAGTTTTCAAAACAACTGTTTAGAAAGTAGTTAATAAGCACATAAAAGGGGATAGGAAAAGTTTATTTGACAAGTTTAAGAAGGGTAGAACAGTAGGTGACAAGTGTTCACACTTTACCTCCACCCAATCATGGATTTAGCCGAGCGAGTTTTCGTCTCAATTTTGATGATGTTTTGAAATTGTACTTATCTGAAATTGCCTATTTTGACTTTTTTTAACACATTGTTTTCATTAGCATTTTTGGCATCAGCGAAGTACAAGAAGTACAGAAACGTAACTGCATTTATGTAGGCCGATTTAAATGTGAATATAATGTAAATTCATATATACGTTATGCTTAGTGAGAGAGAACCCCAGCAGAGTGCTCGATTATTAAGAAAAATAAAACAACTAGCGTAATATTTATTTATATAAGTAATTACATATTATTAAGACAGAATCGCTACAGTCGGTCTCTCTTGTTAGGATTTGAAACTGACTGTAACGATGCTATCTTAATCTTCTGTAATTACACACACACATATATATATATATATATATATATATATATATATATATATATATAAAGTGTGTGGTATCGTTCAAGTTTCAAAGTATTGCATGGAAAGTTAATAAAATTGAAATATAAGCCAAATTAGCAATACAAGATTAATTTATTATTATTTTTTTTTTTACATTAATCCTATCGATTACGGAATAAAATTCCTTCTTCAGGGGTGACCAGTATTGAGTCATTTTTTTTTTTTTTTTTTTTTTTTCATCAAAAAACAAGAATAAAGAAACTTACTTCTTTGTTAATTTGATAAACGTCCTTGGTGGTACGACGTCATCGCCGTGCTGTTAAAAATTGGCGGTTAGGATTCAAAACCGGTGTCGAACGAGAAATGCGCTGGCACGCTGCGGGACGATATAGATATTATTAATATTATACATTCTAAACTTTTACATTGGTTGATAATCATGTTTTAACAAGGATGATGAAATCAAATAATTTCAAAAATAAGAATATAGTGTGATGCAATAATAGGCTATTTTTTCTCGAGTCTTTCACGATCTACTTTGTTCTCCGTTACTGTTCCACCTCTCTTCTCTTTCCTCTCTATCTCCTCACGCCTTTTTTTACCTTCGTTTTAAATTATTTACTTTATTCCATTATGAAGCCAAACGAGTTCACATAATCCGCATACATTATGATGTCATAACAGGCCCCTTTTCTCACTTGCCCTCTCTCCCTCTTTCCAATATTTCTCTCACTCTTAATCATTTACAGTATCCTATTACAAAATCAAAATATGATATAAAGTCAAAATAAATTGTGATGAACAAACATTCAACAACGAACAAATTGTCAACCCTATCGCTTTTACTGAATACACATTTTATATGGCGTTATTTATTAATTTGTGAACACGTGTGTTTAACACGAAACAAAATCACGACGCCATATTATTTATGACACCATGTTTTTAAAAGTAATAAAAAAAAACCAAAAAACAAAGCAAAACAAATCAAACAAACGCACACGATAATTTAAAATAAAAACTTTTATTTTTATTTCTCTCTCTTTCTCAACGTTAACTATGGGCATTACTGTAACTGACGATATATTTGAAGTCTTGACGAATAAACGTCTGTCATCTTTTAACGCCGCCAACGTGAAAAACTGGTTCACTCCAGTGCAAGTATTATTCTCTGTAAGAATAACGTAACAGAAAAGAAACAAATTTTTCATGTGTAGTTGCATCCTTGCCCACAGAATTAGTAGACCAAGCGACCGATTTATTGGACAACGTCCCACCAATTAATCTGTATGACGCCCTAAAAGACGCTATCATTAAGAGAATGGGTCGCTCCGAAAGAAATCATTCTACGAGACCTGTTCAATAATATCAGTCTCGACGACAGGACACCTTCACAACTGCTGCAGTATCAAACACACAACTCAGACGAAATAGGATGTCCGAGAAAATGTTGCGGTGATTATGATTAGACAAACTTCGCCGAAGCGCCGCACAAATGCTAGCGTCGATGGTAGACACGACTCCTATTGACATACTGGCAAACACGGCTGATACGATTCTCGAGTCCAGAAGCGGTTCACAGACGATCAACACACTCGCCACTCATAGCAGTTAACGCAACCAGCTAAAAGCGTTTAAAGCTACAATAAACGAACTCAAGTCCATGATGTAAGCCCTCCAAACTCAAAGCAGAAAGCCAGGAAGTCGTTCTCAGTCCCAAAGCACACGCCATAAGAGCAGTGGCAGAATGTATGGTGGTATTTGTGTGTACCACTTACAGTTTGACAACAATGTCAGGAAGTGTTACAGCTCCTGAATCTACAAGCAACGGCGACACTTTCATTCCAGCATGTAAAAGCGACGAGTACGACTGGAGGAAGAAAAACAGGTTGATTGTTTAATGTGACAAAACGCAACAGCTGTCACTGATTTGTAGTAGGTGCATCAATAAGCCTTATCCCATCACAACCTGGACAAAAAACCTTTTCCATTCCTCATTCAAACTGCAAGCAGCAAGCGGCTAAAAAATCCAGACGTAAGGAACCAAGGAACTTACTCCATATTTAGGACTCTGTCGAAGCTTTCTCTGGAAATTTTCTCAAGGAAACGTAAGTATGCCCGTCACAGGTGGCGGTTTCCTTTAACATTATAGACTGTCTGGCCACATGTACAACTAAACATTCTCGGGCTACATGAAACTCATTAAGGTGAAAGCAATACTAACATAGTTTGGTTCAACTGAAATCTCTTCAGCAACTCACCCTACTAAAGAATATGTCAACATCCTGGATCAATACCCAGACATCGCTTAACAATTTGACATAAACGTCACAATAAAACACTCAGCATAACACAACATAAGAAGAACATAACCTCCAGTTTATTTAAATCCACGACGTCTATTGCCTGAAAAGTACAAGTCTGCCAGACGAGAATTTCAGCAAATGATTTTGGATGGAATAATCGAACCTTCTGAAAGTTCATACTCTTCACTTCTCCACCTAATTGCTAAAACAAACTTTAATTCTCACCGTGCATGCGTCGAGTATCGTCGACTAAGTGCACTGATGATACCATACCGCTATCTTGTACCACACAGACACGATTTCAGTTTAGTACTACAATATTTTTCAAATGAGTTCAGAAATTCTGTCTTAACCTTTACAGGCTTCATTGGCAACAACCTAACGGGGATATCTTATCTATACGCGTAAGACGACGTACTCATCGCAAACACGGACGAAGTTACACACTAGCAATATCTACACTAAGTACTACATAGGCTAGCACAACAAGGTCTAAACATAAATGTAGACAATTGTATATTTGGTACCAAGAACATCGGTTTTTGGGACACCAAATTGATGAAGACAGAATCACACACCTGCCCGAAAAAGTAGAAGTAAGGAAATTCCAAAGACCAATCTCACTTTATTAATTTCGGCGATTTATAAGACTAGTCAATTACTAACATTGTTTTCCCCCAGACGGTTCTGAAATTCTATCTCCTCTAACGAACATCCTATAGAACAAAGACAAGCACAAACATTTACACTTAACATAGAAGCACTCCACGCATTCAACAATGCCAACTCCATATTAACAAATTATACAAGGCGAACGTACCTCACTGACAATCTTAAAGCTAAATTAACCATAACAGCTGATTCGATCTCATCAGCTGCGGGTATGGTATTACATAAGATACATAACACCAAGTTACTCATATCTTTCTTCTATTCGAAGCTCAGCCAAACAGAATTAAAGTACAGCACATTTTACTAGGGAACCTTTAGCAATCGTCTGTGCGATCAACATTTAAAGTACGTTCTCGAAGACACTCCACTATCTATACAGACAACAAACAACTAACATACAATTTATCTTTACATCCAGACAAATAGACCCCCATAGAATCTCATTACCTTAACCATATATCAGTTTTCAAGTAAAATTCAATATACGAAAGGTGACCAAAACATAGTAGCTGATGCACTTTCCCGAACCGACACAAACTCCATCACTAAAGACTTCCTTAAGCACGACTTAATCACACACAATCAAGCATCAGACACAACTTTGCAACAGACTTTCCAAAATACTTATCTAAACCTCATTCTTGTACCACACCGATTTGGTAACAAAAATGTCGATTGCAACACTACAACTGCCATATGCAGCCCTGGCGTCCAACCATCGCTGCGATAACGCATACTTGATCCTTTTCACATCCCAACAAAAGAGCCGACCTAAAAATAAACAACAAAAGATTTGTATCGCCTGGGATGAACAAAGATATCAGAATTTGTGCTGGTAATTGCATAAACTGCCAACGTTGCAAAGTTAACCGAAACACCAAGTCCTTAATTGAGACATTCAGCAATCTTGACGCTATATCTCATATATATTGTTCTATCCGTACCATTTCGCTAAGACTACTGCTATTTGCTTACCATTGTTGGTTTATTTTACCATAGGCCTACTGCAATCCCATTAAGGACACCTCAGCAATCACAGTAGACTTCCCCATAAATAGTGGCTAAGCAAATATGGTGTACCCGTATTCATTGCGACCGACAGAGGCCCACAGTTTTAGTATAAGGTTTTCGACGAACTCAACCTTCTTCTAGGCACCGAACATATACGAACAACTGAGTAAAATCCTTGATTCAATTGCCTGGTAGATCGATTTCACAAACATTTAAAAGCATATCTCGCACTGAGAGCTAATATAACCAACTGGGTTGATAATGTTCTATATGGTTTTATTGTGAATTAGAAAGGTTATCACACATGAATTATTGTTGTACACCAGCTGAAGTAGTTTTCGAGACAACCCTATCTTTGTCCGGACTATATTTTGACAAAAAAAATGATGTACACTCTACGACTACATTTGCACAAGACTTAAAAGCAAGAATAACAAAACTACGTTTCACTCTTACACGACAAACATCGATACACGTTTTACACAGTATGTAAGATTTCCCCTCCCTACTTAGACACACACTATATTTGAAGAATTTCTTTGTACACCTCGTCAAGAATACAACTTCAGTCAGGTTTGCGACCGAAAAACGTGTTGTATACTTTATTGTTTTAGAGTTAATACTTTGTTTTCGTTTGCATGCTTGTATTTTAATACAAATATATATATATATATATATATATATATATATATATATATATATATATATATATATATATATATGAGAAAACAGAAAAAATGTTTCAGACAATATGTAAAAATAAAAATCAAATAAAGGATAAGCAATTCAACAACTACCAAAAATAAACTTAAACACTCATGTTGTAAAGTTCTGCCGAGATATTTCGGTCGTTAAGATACGGCCATTTTCATTCGGTTGGTAAACTTTATTTCAAAACGGAAAAGTTTTCAAATTTATACAAAGAATGCGATTGGAAGAAAATGTCACGTGCAGAGAACAACAAAAAGGGAGTAGGGACGCGAGGAATGTTATGAAAAGAGAAAAAAACAGAAGATGAATAAGAGGAAGAAGAAGAAAGAGAGACCAATCAACCAGTGTCTTTAGAACGTCAGTTGAAAGAAAAAGAAAAAGAAGAAGAAGACGCGAGAGCAAAAGAAAGAAAGAGTAAAATCGACAGTTGACTGTAGAAAGCTACTGAAGAAGAAAAAGAGAGAGAGAAAATATCATCAGTGCTTGAATATCGCCTGCTGATTGAAATCCGACGGCAGATTGAAAACGTCAAACGTCTAATAGGATTAGTAGTAATTTGAAGCTATTGAGGGAGGAATTCAACACAAGGGAGGAAGGAGAGGAGGAAGAAGAAGAACAAAGATTAAAAGTTAAGCAGCGTCATATTCATTTAAATTCATTTCATATAGAATCGATGCCATAAAAACGGTGATACCTCAAATGCGCTATGCACTCACATTATCTCTCCCGGCCACCACTTCAATACACATAAGGCAATTTCTATCAAACATATTCATGATACTAAACTTCGACGTCTCACAGAATCGTGTCTGATCCTATGTCATAAGAACACCATTGCCCAGAGACAAGGTTTCTATAACATTTCCATTCTTTCTTCTAGATCGATTCTATATGAAATGAATTTAAATGAATATGATGCTGGTTAACTTTAAACCCTTGTTTTTTAGTCTTCCTCCTCCCCCTCCTCGTCTGCTTCCTCCTCCTCCCTTGTTTTGAATTCCTCCGTCAATAGCTTCAAATTACTACTAATCCTATTAGACTTTTGACGTTTTCAATCTGCCGTCGGATTTCAATCAGCAGGCGATATTCAAGCACATGATTTTTCTCTCTCTCTTTTTCTCCTTCAGTAGCTTTCGACAGTCAAATGTCGATTTTACTCTTTCTATCTTTTGCTCTCGCTTCTTCTTCTTCTTCTTCTTCTTTTTCTTCTTCTTCAACTGACGTTCTAAAGACACTGGTTGATTGGTCTCTCTTTCTTCTTCTTCCCCTTCTTCCTCTTCTTTTTCTTTCTCTTTTCATAACATCCTTACTCCCTTTTTGTTGTTCTCTGCACGTGACATTTTCTTCCAATCGCATTCTTTGTATAAATTTGAAAACTTTTCCGTTTTGAAATAAAGTTTACCAACCGAATGAAAATGGCCGTATCTTAACGACCGGAATATCTCAGCAGAACATTACAACATGAGTTTTTGAGTTTATTTTTGGTAGTTGTTGAATTGCTTATCCTTTATTCCATTTTTATTTTTACATATATATATATATATATATATATTAAATGTATACGTATATAAAAAGTAATCTATGGACACGTGTTTCTGGCTCACAGCCGACATCAGCATGGATAACTTACACAGATATCGAACCCTCGATGTTGATCTCTATAGACCAGCGTTCTTCCACTGGGCCAATACGCTCTGTGTAGAAATATGTACGATTTTCATCACCCAAGTATGTAATGATTTCTATGTACTTATTTTTATAGGTGATTCTTAGCTCGTTCTAATTGAGGTTACTATTATTTGTAATTGTTTCACTTCCTAAGTGAATAAGATGCAGAAAACTGCATTATTAGTCATCCTCATTTTATGTACGTGTACATTTAATATATATATATATATATATATATATATATATATATATATATATATATATATATATATATTTATCAAAAACAAAAAATACGGCCTTAGAAATGAGGACAGCTAATAATGTAGTTTTTCTGCATCTTAATCACTTTGGAAGAGAAACAATTAAAAATAATATTAAGCTCAATAACATCGAGCTGAAAATCACCTATAAAAATAATTACGTATATATATATATATATATATATATATATATATATATATATATATATATATATATATATAGCAGAGCCGGTGCTTCCTAAGGTAAACTTTAGTTGTATCTTTCGTTCTTTCAGTCTTTCTTACTTTCTTCTTTCTTTAGTTTTGTTTCCTATTTTGAAATGTTACCTTGATTTGCTTAGCAAATATTTATTATACATCACGTTTTTCCTTTTTTTCCGTCTCCACTTTTTTTTCCATCTTATAATTGAAATTTTTTATCAATTATATTTTTATATTTCTTATTTCTTCATTGTTTTGCATTTCTTTTCTTGATTTTTACTTTCTTGTCCCTTTCTCTTTTTGTCTTCTTTATTTAGTAAGTCGGTTGCATTTCCTCTCTTATCCGGACTTTTGTTTGTTTATCTCTATGTTTCCCTCTTAATTTTTCCATCTTTATTTATTTGTTATTCTTGTTGCCTCCTACTATTACACTTTTTATTTTCTGATTTCCGATTTGGTTTCACTGATATGATATTTGAACTGCTATGAATGTCCGTTCTTTATTTACGTACTGCTCTGATTCTGATTTCTTTTTTATATTTATTTTTATATACCATTTTCGTTTTTCTCTTTTTCTACTTTTTAAAAGTTATTTAATTCTTAAAAACACTTTATTCAACTCCCAAAAAAGTATATTAGCACTGAGCTGTAAAGCATTATTTTGATTGGGGACCTGATTAATAGTGGATTTCCTAAGTCGGAAAATGTGCAGTAAACTGTTTGTTGACATTACATTAACATTTATGTATGTTTGTACAATTGGTGAAAAAAGACAACAGTGACTGAATTCAAAATGTAAGCTGTCCGAGGGAAGAAGTTATTTGATCAACGTTTTTCGGTATCTTAGAACATTTACAGTGAAGGGATGGGATTTTGCTGTTGATCATTTGTATTTATGTGGAAGAGTTACAAGTGCAGTATATTCGTTGGAGCACGTTCCGTTGAAGTACTTTATGTTTTTTTATTGCTGTTGACTCACATTGTTACCCTTTATATTTTCCTATTCCCGATTTTTTTTCCGCTTTTTAAACTAATTCTGAGTTTTCTACGTTTAAATATGTAATTTCCTGATTCTTATTTTCTAGTCCAATATTTATTTTCATGTCCCATGTTGTTGTTTCGCTATGACTGCTATCTATTTCTATATTTACTTCTTTTACTCACTCTTCACACTTTATCAGTGCGTTTTATTTCTCCCATTTTCTTATTTATTAACTATTTTTTAAATCTTTTCTCTCAATTTCTTTTTTTACTTCTATTTACTCAGACGGAAAATAAGATAACCCAACCTTAAAAAGTCGTTTTCTTTTTACTCCGAATTTAACGGCTAACTCACAGCAAATGATAACATATAAAGATAAGCAGACACACCGGATAAACCATACGGGACGCACTAACAGTATCAATTCCCCTTAATTCATATTCTATATATATATCCTTCTCGGATATTATACGCGACTGTGCATTCGTATGCAGGAATGGATGAAATTATGAATATTATGTCAACTTCCGACTATTTTTATCGGAGTATTTACAAATGCTTGCAGATTCGGGTTTGAAACACAGACCCAATCTTGACGACTTAATCCTTACTCTTATCTCTTAACCAGTCTTAATCAGTATACCAATATTATTACTCCCATAAGCCTTCACTATACCTTAGTGAATAATGTTGAATCCCGAATACAAATCATTCAATAACCCTGAAGAGTTACTGCCCTTATACCACCCGGATGACATCTTTATTTAAATTACATTAGGATTGATTTAAAGTCCTTTTATCCAGGATTTAAACTTGAATTAAATGTTGTGTATTTTAACCTTTTTCTCTCTTCACAAGTATAATCCATAAACCCATTGTCTCTCCCTATTTTTCTTTAGAAGACACATTATTAAAACCCAAAACAGTAACGACCAAATATACGCAACTCATAAACATTGGCTCACGGGATTTATACAGAAATATTTTTTATTTTTTATTTTTTATATCTCTTTAAATCTTCTTCAGTTTTAAATCTCAACTGTTACTTTTCACCTCCTTTTTTCAAACCTTATTAAACTTTCCTTACACTAAATTCGAAGAAACATACATACCCCTCTAAGCAAATAACGCGTCCAAACGAGAGTGACACATGACTTCGCATTTCCGAAATAGATGATAACATAAGCTGAAGAGAGCCGGATGGCTAAATCCTTCTGTGCTTGAAACCAATGGTACGAATGTTGTACTAAGTTTTATGTACTAAAATAAATAAATATTACGCTCTTCATCTTTAATTTTGATTCTCAATTAATCGAACACTCTGCTGGGATTTGCCTGCTATATTACAAAAGAAGTTATATATATATATATATATATATATATATATATATATATATATATATATATAGATTAATAGATAGAATGAGAGGGAGAAAAAGTTGTGTGTATAAGGCTGCGCGAGGAAAAGATATGTTTATATATGTTACATACATTTTGATATATATTAGATAGACTAATTGATAGAAAGTATGTTATCTGTAAGAGAAACTTATGAAATAACGTTCACGAACTACACTTGTGAACTACATCCTGTGATGGCTTATTGGTAGCTCATAAGTTATGAACTAGTTTCACCGCAGTATTAGAGTCGCTCTACAAGAAACTTAAATATTTTTCACAAGAAAAATACCTTCTTCACAAAGTGTTAGGTCGTGCAAGGCACCACGCACACATTATAAAATAACCTGGCATAAAAACACCTTATATTTTACACTAAATATCAGCCAATATAAATACTGATAGATAGATAGATAGATAGATAGATAGATAGATAGGTAGATAGATAGATAGATAGATAGATAGATAGATAGATAGATGCATATACAAAGTTAGTGTGTGTGTATGCGAGAGATGGACATAGCTTTATATGATTTTATAAATAATTTTGAAATATAATAAAGAGTATGGTGCATACAATTCGATTTAAGAAAGACACGCTAATGGAGTGAGCGATGTATATGAAAGGGTTAATTTTATTTTACTGTAAATAAATAATTGATCATATCATAAACTATAGTATACAAGTATACATATATCATTCTGCATATACATACCTGTGAATGATGCAAAAATTACACATCAGCTACAGATTGTGATGCCATTATTAAACCTCTATTTCTCTTCTTATTTTTGTCTTGTTTCTCTCTCTCTTTCTCTCTCTCATAGCTTGCTCGTACTTCCACACTCTCTTCGATTTCATCTCCGTCCTTTTTCTCTTTATTTTTTAATTATTTAGAAAATTCAATTAATCTCATTAATTCACTCATCATCAGCCCTTTATTCAGGTTATTTGTCATTTCCTTTTAAAGAATCGTGTAAAAATTAAGTGTGTACAGTTACAAGCAAACAATACAACATACAACAATATTATCAGAGGATAAGTAGTAAATAGATGGCGTTTTCTGTTTACTTTTGTAGTAATATCGATATGTATTTATCCAATTCTTTTTTCTAAAATGCCTGCCATTAGTTGTTCTGCGTTATTTTTAGGCAATAATACATACTTTTGTAGAACAATTGACATATATCGAGTTCATCAATTAAGTTTCAATTAGAAAAGGCTAACTTAATGTCAGATAATGGCTAAAAAATAAAAATATTTTATCAACGGTTGTCCATACCGTAACATTCGTACAGTAAGGAGGGATGCGAGCGAATTTGACGTCATACACATTGGTGCTAGCGAGATATTCCAAAAAGTCAGACTGTATTTAATGAATTGTAGCATTAGAAATAAGTATTTGATAATCTTAAAAGTTGTATTCTTCTTCTAATCTTCTTTTCTTCTAATATATAAAGTAGAGACGATTTGTCCCCTGTACCTTCTCGGAGAATAGGAAAATAACCACATGCATCACAGGCTACTAAACTCACCTCTATATCACACTTATTCACTCGAGCGTGTTTTAGTAAATTTCTTATTACTTTTCCCTACCTAACACTTAATATTACATTTGGCCCGCTCTCTCCGACTCTCCGACACACAAACTCCATATAGGTGGTAGCAAAAACTTTTCTCCTTAACAATTATGTACTCTCACTCTACTCATCGACACCGGGAACTAATAGACACAGTTTACTTTTCACAAAACAGTCCGTCCTTATTTATTATTATTTCTGGTATTAACTTACTACATAATATAAAGCAATACGCAAAGAATTAATGATCGCTCCCGTTCACTCCGCTAATATCAGATTACGTTCTATCTAATTCTACCTTCTACATTTATATTCATTCCGGAATTACGCGAATGAAATTAACGAACACAGTTCCTGCAACATTTATTGATTTAACATGGCGGCTAAAATTTCTTGATCGAATCGACTTCCTATTTAATTCAATAAGCACCAAGATACTGGTAGACCCGGATACATTTACATTTTCAAAATCATACACCTTAAACACGCATATTATAGAAAAATTGCCCAAATGAATTTACTTCATCAAAAAATGACCTACACCGTGTCATTGTCGAACTTTCCATTTGGTCGGCAGAATCTAAATGTTAACATAACACGCATGTCAATAAACAAGCATAGCGTTATTAGCCTATTTTCACATGCATTTTGAACTAGTAACCGTGGCGCGTTGGGTAAGAAGGGAGGTTTAATGATCGACAGTTTCATCGTTCGATCCCATTCTACTCTGCCACTTTTTTTCTTTTTTTTGAAATTTAAAACATTCGCCAACACGGTATAGGGGGTGGGGTGGAGAATGAACTATAGGCCGTTTTTTTTATTCGACGTCATGCAATAGGTACTAATTTCTCCCGTGCAACGCCGGGCAACGGGTTCTGCTAGTTAAAAATAAAATAAGAAAGGAACATGATCTGATTTATATTGAAACTGAACTCTATTCATTATTAACTAACACAAAATTAATTAAATAAACATAGTTAAGTTGTGTGTTGTTGTTGCTGCGCTGATGTAGTACTTACTTCACGTTATTTCATGAATCTTAAAGACTAAAATTAATATATCATTTTTATCGTGAACGATCTGAAAACAATTTTATTTGCAGAAGTTATTAAAATTAGAGCATTCAATGTCAAGCAATGCCGATTATACATTTTAATGTAACAATAGCTTCCTATTTGTTGTGTAGCAAACACTTTTGCTTACAGTGATGGTAATTGTTTCTGTTTACTAGGCTTCTCACGAGGACACAGTTAGATACGAGGACGTTTTTTAATGCGAAGAAGTTTCGGATTCTCAAAACGGGAACTAATGGTTTGGACAGAAGTGAACATTTTCTCAGCCTAGAATGAGTTCCCATTCACTGACCAAGCACAGAAAAAATAATATAGTATAAAAACATATACTAGATATTGAATTATTTATTAACAAAAATTTGAATTACAATTTATATGTTTAAACGACGAATAAACTACACTTATGAATTCAGAGAATGAATAAATAGTAATGGAATAACCAATCGAATTAAACACAAACGATAAATAATTAGGAATAAATACGATCAATAATTGAAAGCTACTGCTATTATGAATTTTGTAAGTGATATAACATGAATGCAAACGAACTAACAATAACTATATAAATAAAGTTATTTTATTTTTTATTTTTCACTTAGTTGAAATTATATGCAGTGCCCTGAAATAATATTCTTTTTAACGTGTTAAGAATGTAATTTTAATTGATTGTCTGTTTCCCAGGCCCCAAAATAGTTGAACTGTTTAAAAAGGCTATCATACACAAATGACTTTTCGGCACAAAAAATAAACATTGAGGCTTCTTTTTCATACAAAAAGAAACACGTTTTAATAGAATGTCTAGACGGTATTATTTATGACTAAGAATTTAGGTAAGCATAAAAGTAAAATATCATATACGTTTACAATGAATTAGAATTTTTTATCAGGACAAACACAGCTATTCATGTCATGCATATTTGTTATTGACTAAAACACATTTTAGATTTTAGATAAAACAACAAGTACTTGTTATATATTTTTAATTTTCCTATTATTACAAAATAATCATCCATCTTAAGTATTCTTATTAATGATTTTTTATAGTTTTACCTTCAAATCACTATCAGCACAACCATAAAGAACACAGAAACAAAACTATCAATAATCTTTTTTGAATGCACAACAATTACTAGATCAAAGATCAAATCATTTCAGAGTGAAATAACCACAGTCATTCTTATTACATTTGGGTTCATACGAAAGTTTAACCTCACATATCTTTCTTAAACACATTATTTAGACGAAACTAATTAAACACTTCAAAACAAATAACGTCTCAGATGAAAATAGCCGTTAGCTAAAACTGGCTCACGAAATTAAAAATAATATTTTGAATATTTAAGTCTTAATTTTAAAAACTTTATTCCATTTTTTTGGATTTTATTACACTTTTTAATCTCACATATCTTTCTCTAACACAACATTTAGACGGTACTAATTTAACACTTCAAAGCAAATAACGTATCCAATCGTGAGTTATACGAGACAATACAGTTTCTCTACCAAGTGACAACAAACTGAGGATAGCTGGGAGGTCAACACATTCTGAGCTTGAAATCAATGGTACTGATGTTGACCTGATTTACTGTATCGAATAATGAATAAATATTACGCTCTTAATTTTGATTTTCTCAATTAATTGAGCACTCTTCTAGGATGTTTCCTATTAATGTGCAAAAAAGTTATATATATATATATATGATCATTATATAAATTCTGAGGATAAAAATGAAGTCTTTTCTTATATCATTTATTTTAACAATGGCAGAACTAGCCCATCGCAAATTCTGCTATTGAGGAAAATATATGTATCAGAAATTACTGAATTCTCGTCATTGAAATTTATATAAGCATTATAGATGCTCTTACATTTGTAACCTGATTTTATCGAGCTTGTAATTTGACTAATTTGAGATGTCCTATTAAGGAATACACACACACACACAGACACACACACACACACATATATATATATATATATATATATATATATATATATATATATATATATATATATATATATATATATATATATATATATGGTGGATGTATTATTTCCTTTCCTAAGTGTTTATCCAATGAAACTGCAGTGTTTATAAAAAGTACTCGATACCAAAACAGCTGTGTTCTAGTATAATTTTTTATTAATACAAACAACTTGTTATATGTAAAAATGTTTGTATTACTAAAAAATTATAGTATATATATATATAAACATATACTCTTAAATTAGATTACCGATTGTACTTGGAAAGTATATTACATTTTGATAATAGAGCGTATCATTTAATCGTAGTGTCAAAGTTTGAACTTGACTTTCAAGTAAGGCCAGCCTTTTTTATTTATTGTATTTTATTCATGACGAGGAAATGATAGAAGTCAAAAAATCAGAAAAAGAATTGTAAATAACTGATCCAGGGCTTTGAGCTGGAGTCACACGGGTTTTTGTTGATTCCAGGGAAATACCGTGTGTTTAATGAAGGAGTCAAAGGCACTATAATAACCGAAATGTGTTTTGATTTAGTTTCATATACTTACACTTCCCTCGTCCAATCAATGATGAGTACATCACTGAATACTATTCCTTAAATTGAATGGTATAAAATGTCAAATGTACGAATTAAAAGAAAAAGTGCTGTTATCGATTGGGTATTGTATGTTTTTACTTATATATATATATATATATATATATATATATATATATATATATATATATATATATATATACACACACATATATATATATATATATATATATATATATATATATGTATATATATATATATATATATATATATATATACGAGGCCCGTCTAAATCGTATCCGACCTTAGGCCAGAAAACTATTTAAAATGCGTGACGGGTTTGGGACCATAATCCATTTCGAAGATCGCCCACGGATCCATCAACTGCCGGAAACACATATAGAATCGTCTTTTGAATGGTGTTCATTATTGAATAGTGTTCCGCATCATCTTTTTTTTTGCACACTCTCAACATCAGCTGATCTCCGAGCAGTTTGGGGCTTGCCAGAACGCTGGTCACTCTCGGTTGATGTGTGGCCATTTTTTAATCAGTTGAACTACTCCTTTATCTAACGCGACGCCGGAGGTAAACATCATTCCAAAAGAAGACTTCCACAGGTGTTTCCGGCAGTGGATGGATCGGTGGTTTAGTGTGTGAAAGCGCAAAGGGCCTACTGTGAATGGGGATAAGTGTCCAAACGCTGTCACGTATTTGAAATATATTTTCTGGCATGAGGTCGGATACCTTTTACACAGGCCGTGTTTATATATATATATATATATATATATATATATATATATATATATATATATATATATATATATATATATATATATATATATATATATATATATATATAAACAGGCGTTGTTGAATATCACGGCATTTTCGCGTTTGTTGGTTTTCCTAGTAGTATTCTTGATGCGTCTAGCAAGCTTTCTGGTCTATGACGGTAGCTGGTAGAGTATGTTTCCGAGTATTCCTGATTAGTCTATCACTCGAACGCGTTCGACCTTCGTGGTCGTCATCAGTAGGGTTTTGTATTTTTGAGAAGACTTGGATAATTGCGTTTTTTTATACTTTTCTTTTAAGTTTTTTGTAGAAGGAGAGAGAGAGTTAACAAGAAAAGGGAAGCGGTTGAACATATTACCTCCGATTTCTTCATAGTGTTTTCACAACAAATTTTATGTATTTTAAACTAATCGATTTAACAAATATTTCAAGTATTTAAGAGCAGTAAAGTCTAACGGATAGCTGTTACTGTGTACTATGTATTATTAGGGGGGGTTGAGAGTTAGAGAACGCGGATAACTGGAAATCACCGCAACATTAAAAGAGAGTGCCCTACTTCCGATGATACGCACTGGATTAAAACAATCGGAAATCTTAGATACAGTTCATCTTGTAGGCCGTGTGGTGTGAGCTGGGTAATTGCGCCGAAGATGCAAAAACAGTAGCTAGCATGAAAGATCGTAGCAGGCGTTCTGACTGTGATCACCCAACGAACTTCGTTGAGATATACCATAAACGGTGCGGCATAATTCAGGCAAGGTAGTGAGGACGATGGCTAGTAAGATGGGCGTTGAAGTAGCGACTAAGAAGAAAGCACTGAAATAGGATTTTGACTACTCTTTATAAGAAGTAGCAAGGTCTAATTACTCACCGTTAAGTTTAAGAAAGCCAAGAAACTCATCAACAATGGTCAGATATTTTGTCTTATCAACCAGTTCCACAATGCACATAACAGCAGGTGTCTAGCTGATAGGCCGTACTAAGTTTTGCCCGCCAAGAAGACCAACTTTCCTCAGAGTGTATTGTGGTCTGTGTTCAGCAAAGGCCAAGTCATGTCGCCCACATTTTCGAAAAGAGACCCAGATTCACTTCAGATGGCCATATTGAGTGGCTGTCCACTGCTGAGAGTTGATGGGTGGAAAGGGTCGCTGAATGAAGCCATATGTGTGGCAGCATCAGTCAGCTCTGTGTCATATCACTGTCTTAGAACTTGCCCGACGTCACCAGCCTGATTACAACACACTGGACTATGATGTATGTGCACAGTTCTGAAAGACACCAACCGTACCACCTGCAACACTAAGGACGAGCCAATTGCTCGGATCAGATTAATTTTTCTTTTTCACACAAGTATAACATTTTTCCTGAAAACCCGGTATATAACTTTATTGCAAACACTGCATTCATGGATTTAATTTGGTTGCAATTCCGCTTCATGCTACAAGTCAGCCAATATATTTATTGGTAAAATAACGCATTTGTATGTTTTCTATCCAATATTTACGATGAACAATAGATAGTAAAATAATGAAAGAAATCAACTGATTTGTTCTATTACTTAACAAAAAAGCATTATCATTTTTCTGATTGAAAGTGTTGGCTTCAGTGAAAAAACTGGGATAATACAACCATTGCAGAAGTTTTGAAATCATTGTGTGAATTTTAGTCTAACATTAACTAAACATCTAACTGGACATAAATAATGTTATAGATTGTTCTGCGGTGTACTCTCTATCTTTCTGAATATAGGTAAGTGTATATGTTCATATATTTACGTGTACATGATTATACCGATCATTATGAATTTTGAAACACAGATGCTTGGCGTAAGGGATCCGAATGTCGGATATATTTACTTTACTTTTTATAAAATTTATTTTTTGTTGAAGTCCTTTTGTGAAAATTCCGATACCTTCGACTATTGTGCAATTTTAACAATAGGTATTAGATATCAATTAATAAATATTTCCGAAAGTCATGCATGTGGTGCAAATCCATTCTATTCGCAGAATTAATTGTATTCTTATCCGTATATAATGTTTACGCTATGATTTGATTTCTTTTTAAATGTTCACTATATGATTTTTTGACTATGTTGAATGAGGTTCCATACTTAGCTCTCTTAAATCGATCAGTGCAGGCGAAGATTAATATTTGATATATTGTTTTAAATAATTAATAACTGTAGATGAGTGAATTCCATAATGTTATGATATCATACTAAGTGATGTCGATAGGTAAGAACGTAGATCAGTAGGTTCGAAAGATAGGTACTGGCAACTGTACACATAAATAGATGATATATCTGAATATAAGCGTTTTGATTTCTTTGGTAGATCAAGTTTATTATGAAATAGCATTCCACTATCTCTCTTCGTCTCTGTAGTTTTGATCCTGTCTCTGTCTATCTATCTCCCCATTCCAGTCTCACTCACTCATTGTTTCACTCTTTCTTTCTCTCTTTATCTTCATCTCTCTATCTCTCTTACTCTCTCTCTCTCTGTATGTCTCTCTGTCTCTGTCTCTGCCTGTCTGTCTGTCTGTCTGTGTGTGTCTCTCTCTCTCTATCTATCTCTCTCTCTCTTTCTGTAGGGAATCACATATGCTCCTAAAACTACTCGTCATAATTGAACGAAAAATGCTTGGGATTTTGGCGGTATCATTGTATGTAAAATTATAATGCAACTCTTTCTTTTTCTACTACTACTACTACTACTACTACTACTACTACTACTACTACTACTACTACTACTACTACTACGTTTACTACTACCAAGGCTGCTGTCACTACTACTAATACTACTATTGCTACTTGGATGCTAACTTCTTCTTAATTAGCTATAACCTGACGTTGTTAGATACCGTCGCGGTCTAATGACTCAACGTACGTTGTAAAACTTATCTCAGATTCATATGAACACCTTCACTCTGAAAGTTGGCAACCTTCATGTGGTCCATCCTGTGTTTACCCGATTCTAAAAGAAATAATCGGCGAAAAACAATGTTAACAAAACAATATCAAGACAACTCACTAAACCGCTACTGGGATATTTTACTATTTTAATATGAATAATATTAATTAATTAACTATTAATATTAACTATTAATTAACTATGTTAATATGAATAATATCAATATTCAGCAACATAATTACCGTCAAGTTAAGTTGCTTCAAAATGTCATAGAAGCTTATACTGCACATACCGTTATCCAGAGTGCTCATGTGGAACGAACCTTCTCTCAAGGACACATG
This sequence comes from Sepiola atlantica, assembly GCA_963556195.1. Classification (NCBI taxonomy): domain Eukaryota; kingdom Metazoa; phylum Mollusca; class Cephalopoda; order Sepiida; family Sepiolidae; genus Sepiola; species Sepiola atlantica. The sequence continues at coordinate 159,704,939 of OY744518.1, read as the reverse complement.
TCTGTTTTGTGACTCTCCTGACCGACTTAAATGGTGACTCTATAAAAAATTACCCTTTTTATCAACACGTGAGTGAACACGATCATCCAAAGTCGGTGATTATCTTTCAAGCCGCCTTAACCATCTAAAGAACTTTTGGATAGAGGCGAGGCAAGGCGAGGTTAAATTTCCTTCTAAGTTCTCTTGGAATTTATTTTTATCTCCTGCTTCTTACTTTCCGGATGCCCTCTGAGTATTCGATCATCTTGGAAGTCCATTTTGAAAGCTTCTTTTACGAATATCCACTTAAAACGAATCGCAAGACTGCACAACACAAACGTCGATTTGACATGGACAGACAGACGTTTGTCAAAAAACCTGACATGTCACGCAAGCTACAAGATTCTTATGTACATTTCTTGACTTTTCAAAAGGAGACAGAAAATCTCTTCTGTGGTTGAAATATTCGATATCGGTTTACTATAAAAATCAGTGACTTTTATTTCTAGAAAGTAATGTGATATTGGCCTTTCCCATCAAAACGTGTTCTTAATGAATAAAATTAAATGCACGTGCACGTGCACACACACACACACACACACACACACACATATATATATATATATATATATATATATATATATATATATATATATAGATAGATAGATAGATAGATAGATAGATAGATAGATGCGCAATTATTTCCGATCCCTGGCTAGGGAGAGGTGCTAGTCAAGCCGCACTGAAGAGCTGTGAAATATTATGTCTGTGGATGACTATATAAGCCCCCATTTTCCGGTTGAGCACTGTCATTGGGTGATGATTTCTGCTGCTCCTTAGCATAATAAAAGAACTCTTTGTAAATAAACAAATTGAGCACTGTGTAATCAGCGGTTTCTGTTTATATAAATAACTTTGTAGATATTGCACTTCTCCTGTTTGCTTAATGGATAGAGCTGACGACTATCGGTGGTTGAGGGTTCGACCCCTCGCTATGTAGAGGTGTTAGTCAAGCCGTTCACCACTCAAAATAATAATTCTCTTTACTTTTTTATTATTGTCATGCTTATAATTATAGTATAGACGTATTATTATTCTTTTTTAGCCCCATATAGAAGTCAAATGACTTATTATTTTTCTATCTAATTTCCATACGTTCTTGTGGTGGTGTTTACAAACATACGTATGTTATGTAAATTAGGTAAGTATGCTGAGAAAAGAGAGTCACTCTTTCTCTAGATGAACACGGTGGCTTGACGAAATATTTGAGAGATGTTCAATCAAAATAAAGCGAGAAGTAGAGGAAGACATATATAAATAGCTAGGCGAAATTGGTTGACTTGTTCAGTTAATTACAAATTACGGCTAATTAGAACAGTAAGAATAATTAAACACATAACACGATCCCAGAACTAAGGAATATTTTAGCATGCATTTTGTGTTATTAAACTATGTAAGAACATCCTTAATGAAACAACGTATATTAATTCATGTATTAGTTTGTAACTAATCATTTTGATGAAACTATTTTCCATTTTCAAATTAGTATTACGTAAAATGAACAAAACCCTGTACCGCACTTAGCTCTAAAATGAAATATAATAGTCCTTATTAGAAAACTATCATATTTTCCTAAAAATATACCCGAGGAGTTTCAAGTATATCAGCTAGAATTTGGTAGATATTATAGAGAGCATCGTTGCTTTTTTTAAAAACTTTTATTTATTCTAAACAAGGCATATCGCCACTGAAGCGTTAGGGGCTACTCTGATATGGGCATGGTTTATAGTGGCAACCTCGATGAAAGTTCGGTAGTAAAATGTTTGTTCACATAACATTTAAATTCATGCACATTTATACGGGCGGAGAAACAGGGAGCATGAAAGGAATTATTTAATTAGGCAACGTATGTGGGTTGAATCGATATCTAGTACGTACGTCTTCAATAAATTTGTTCTGAAGGTTCATTCATTATTACATTTTAGAGATGTATTTGAGTGAGAGATCAGTTTCGTATGTAAATTTAAATGTAAAATGATCATCCATTTATGGACCATTTTAGCGTTTAAGGACAGTAATTAAATATTTTTTTTGCTATGAGCGCTAAATCCGTTGCGTTTGTTTTTGGAGCGGGGTTTACTTTTTTAGACGATTACATACATGTGATTTCGTGACCTTGCCACTCGGACTTAGGGTTAGTTGTAAAATAATGTGATCAAGTTTCTTATAAAGTTAGAATGGCCTGGAAATGGTGGATTATCTTACATTAAATATATATGAAACTGATCACTCAGTCTAAATTCTAAAATATTTTTTTTTCCTTCTTCCTTTTTTTCACGGCGTTCACACGTAATTGTCTTAAAAAGCAGATTATAATTTGGGGGCAATGGGATTCAGCGGTTTCTGTTAATCTGCAAATTTACCCCTATCTCATTTTTCAATCTCATATTTATTTTACTATACGTCCCTTTTATTTTAATTTAAAGCAATTGCTTTGTTTAGTTAACATCTAATAAATAATTTCTTTAACATTATCAAATAAAACACCTTATTTTAAGGCGTAAATAAAAATATTAAATGTTTTATGTATTTTTATAGATTAACATCCTTAGCTGCCCCCCCCCCCGCCACTAAATAAGATTCTACTGTTTTAGGCGATTACGTGTGAATATCATGAACAACCTGGTGAAAGAAAACAACAAAAATATCATAGAATTTAGGGTTGGGATAAGTTTTACAAATAAATTTGACATAAAGTATCCTCCATTTCCGGTCCATTATAGCGTTTTATGCCATTTACACATTTTTAAAAATTTCTATTGGAGATAAATTCGGTGCGATTTTTATTTTGAGTGGGATCCACTTATTTAGGCGATCACATGTTGTTTTACGACCGTGCGAATCGGACTTAGGCTAGTGGTAATTTTTTTTTAGTCAACTGACTTAATAAGTAAGAATGGTCCGGAAACGAAACAGAGTCCCTACTCTAAATTTAAAATGAATTATACTTTTGTGGTCCAAAGTTCCGCCAAGTTCTTCATGGTGTTCACGTGTAATCGCCTAAAATTGTAGAATCTCATTTCTTTAGTAGAGGGGTTACTTTACTAAAGTGAAATTTATGGTATTCTCTAAGTAATACACATATTTTTTTTACTATGTCCTTGAAAGTGTTTTAAAGAACCATTGGCGATGTATAAAACATAAAAACGAGTTTGGTTTTTGTAATTATTAATTTTTATTTTTATATTTCGAGAGGTTCTTTGTCAGTAAATTATACGTAATGGATGAAACTGAAACCGTTGAGAAAACTGAAATTCTCAACTTTGTGTAGTTTTCATTCTTTGTCTCAATGTGTAAATTTGTTCCCGCTAAATCTCTTTACCGATTGGCAAAGAACACCGTTGTCTAAAAAAAATCAACCTGTGTGCGTTCGTCTCATCATGCATTACCATCAAGAGCAACTCATTTCAATATATATATAATTTAAATAACACTAAGCATTTGTATTGCGGGAATTGATGAGACACGAAATACAAACATATAGAGTAAAGGGTGAAAAAGAATGTGAACGAATAGAAATATAACAAATTAATATACTGTATATGAATAATAATAATAATAATTATAATGATAATAATGATAATAATAATAATGATAATAATTTAAAATGTTATTTAAGTAATATAATCAAAAAAATATATAAATAGATATACTGATCAATAAAAAACATTAATAGATACATAAAACAAAAAGAAATTATATAAAAACAATTATATAAATAAAAAGATTATTATGTCATGTAGACCAGCAGTAAATGTAAGATTTAGGGATGTTTTTAGTAAGTTAATTAGAGTATGTGTATAGTGTTGTATTACTTGTCTTCCCACGAGTGTTTGACAAGATATCAGTGTTTATATTGGGGAAATCTAAGCAATCACATCGGAAAGAACTTACGAAAATATAGGGTAGAAAGTACAGATAAATGAAAAGAAAAATACTATTAATAATAATAATAATAATAATAATAATAATAATAATAATAATAATAATAATAATAATAATAATAATAATAAAAAAATAATATAATAAGAATTGATAGGTTGATATATGAATAAATAAATAAATAGTTTAATAGATAAATATATAAATTAATAGATAAATAGATATAAAGTTTGGTGAGTTTAAATTTTATTTTGTGGAAGTTATTCAAATTCAAGTTATTCAAATTTAAAGATAGGACCCTTATTTTGGCCCACCCTGTATATATATATATGTATATATATATATGTATGTATGTATGTATATATATATATATATATATATATATATATATATACATAGCTATGTAGAAACACGAACCAACACACACATATACGCCATTTAAAAAAAATATTTATTAATATTACCACACAACATTAAAGTTTCATGCATATGCAATATTTTAATTAATTACATTTTATATATATATATATATATATATATATATATATATATATGTGTGTGTGTTCTGTGCATGTGTATATCTATATGTGTTTGGATGTAATTTATATTTTAAATACGATGCTCTGCGTCCATTTGAGGTACCCAGGTTTCGTCCATCCAGCCATCCGCATTAAGAAAAAAACTTTCGATCTGAAGAGCATGTCCATATTTTCAAGGATGTTAATTATTATTAAGATTTATCTCATTCAAACTGCTTTCATACCTGTTCAAACTGCCGAAGAGACGCTGAAGTCTCCAGCACGGTAAATTTAATCTGGTATTATTACTAATTGTCGTGTGAGCGAATAAAAGAAACATGGGTTCCTTTAACGAAGGCATATTATATAGTATGTAAATTAAAATACATAGTTTCTGCTTGTATTTTACACGATCACGAATTTGAATGTTTTTCTACTCACAAAAGATAGTTATATATATATATATATATATATATATATATATATATATATATATATATATATATATATATATATGCATTCCGAAAAAGGTAAACACATATATAATGAGAAAACACATTAAAAAAAGAATAAAAAGATGGAAATAGGCTAATTGGCGGTTAAACTAATTATTTATATGTACATTTTGACGTGTTGTTTTGGGTTGTTTATCGAGTGTAAAAATCAGAATGGTTAAGTGACATGTAAAGAAAATGACCCAGAATTTTAAAATAATTTGAATAAATGTAAATGAAGTTGGTTAAAAAAGAAAAACAAATGAATGAATAAATAAAATTAATATGGATACACTTTCACTTGTATTCAGCCTGATTATGTGTTATATGCAAACATGCACTGATAAAGTCTTTTTCGTAATTAATTATAATTTATTATGTATTATGAAAATAGATACTTGTGAGATGGGCAGAAAAAATGTATATAAATAAAGTGTCTTTCAAAGTAACTTGATATTTTTGGAATAAGTATCATTATATATACTAGCAAATATATGCTGCCTCCGGTCGCATATTTTTGCTAGCCTGCCGCGTCAGAAATGAACGCTCACGCGTAAACCGATGGAGCCCCAGTCATATTTCTTGGGTGATTAGACATTGATTTTCTTTGTTTATGACCAAGAATATTTAAAGTTGAAAATAAAGAAAAAATAAAATTCGACCCTACCCCAAGTTTTGTTTTACCCTCCCCCATAAATAGAAATATTTTTAGTTAAAAAAAAGATACAACATTTTTTGCACCCCCCTCAACTTAAAAAAATTTTTACCCGAATTTTACTTGAAATATTTTTAGTTAAGAAAAGAAAAAAAAAATATTTTGACCGCCTTCCTAATTTTGATTTATCTTCCCCATACATATAAATATTTTTAATTAAAAAGTAAAAAAACACCTAACCCTAACCTCCACTTTGATTTGACCCTAACGACGAGGTCAAAGTTAGCGCGGGTCCTAAAGTGAAAAAGCACCAAAAATCAAATACAGTGAACACAATGTGTGCGTGTGTTTAATGACCTTTTTTTTAATTAAACAATTGGATTATAAAATCAGTGGTATAGTTTTCCAGTACAATGTGTTAGTTTTTTTTGTTGACAGTAAAGAACAAAAAATCACATCTTTTTTTTAAATAAATAAAACATGACATAATAAAAAACAGTGTGTAAGGTGTAATCATAAATTCAGTCGAGGTCGTGAAAAAATGATAACATTGGATATGAAAGTATTAAAAAATCAAATACAGTAAACCCGAATAGTTTTTAATTCTCGGAAAGAAACTGTTTACCTGATCTAAATTCGTTATACTGTGTGTGTGTGTGTGTGCGTGTTTTTAAATAGTGATTTTGTAAATCAATTATTATTTTAATTAAACAATTTTATTCAGTGAATTTGTGGTTTCACACATAATAGCTAATAAGATTAAGAAAATAAACAAACTCAGAACGTTTTAATAAAAAGTAGCACGGTGAATGTCAGCATTTTGTTTACAAACGCGCCGTCTTGCGTCCATATTCAATTAACGGACGGAGGGAGGGAAGCAATTCAATGGATTTACCCTGGCTGTTTAATCAGTTTTGTCATAGTTATATTAACTACGTAACGCATTTCATGTATGTATATATATATAAATAATAAAAGAAATAATTATAATTTATAAGTAAGATTATTAGCGAGCAAAATAGCGTAAATACATGTGGACATCTGAAGAAAACAATCATGAGTGTATATTCGCGAATACTAATTTATTAGAAGTTCAAAAGCAATTGATTATGCAAATTGAGAAACGCGCAAAGTGTTTACGGCGGTTTTTCCATAGTATATAATGAAGCTGGCGGACCTATTCAATACTCATACTACTCTGATGGAGTTTCAGCTTCAGACAGAAAGACATACAGAAAGACAGACATACATACGGACAGATACATGAACTCCATTATTAATATATATATATATATAATGTGTGTGTGCGTGCACGTGTGTGTGTATACAATAGCAACCAAAGTGATAACCATATATAAATAAATAAACCGCGAGAAATGAACGGTCACTTCGGTTGTTTATGTAACCCCCTTTTCTCCTTGGTTTGCTTTTATGATTTATACTAGCGACACACACACTTCTGATGATCGGTGTGACCGTGAAACTGCAACAGAAGTTAACTGATTTATATTGTCATTAATCTATCAAGATATTTCTCTCTCCTTCTATCTCTCACAATCCCTCTCCCAACCCCCCTCTCTCTTTCTCTCTCTCTCTCTCTCTCTCTCTCTTTCTGTATATATATATATACATATATATACATACATATATATATATATATATATATATATATATATATATATATATATATATATATATATATATATATATATATGTATTAAATTTCCTTTGGCGATCGTGCTTTACCATTTGTACGAACATGGAATTGCCTCATTGCGTATTATATGAAATTCACAAACTTTTGTGCCTCTAATGGAAACTTAATTTCACAAAATTAAAACATTCTAAAACCGTTATTTCTGCCCTACGAGCTCTAATTTAACATGATTTTACGATTGTTATATATTGTTGATTCAGTTCAAGTATTGAGGCCGTGACCTATCTGTATCACTAAGGGTGCTTAAAGCCTTCCACTACGTAAACTATCATAGTTCTGATTTTAATGAGATCTACAGACAGAAACTAATATTGATTCTAAATATATTGATATTAAATCCTTCTTAATGGGAGTTTAACAAGTTGTTCTACGTACATGACGTCAGTTGTGTAATCTTTATTGTCATACATATTTTACCAGATGAAACTGTTATTGATTTATTTTAAGCATTTAATAGTCTGTCGTTATAAAAATAATGATAAGCCTTCTACTCTGTGACATAGTTAAATAAAGAATTTCATACTTACTCGGTCCCGCATTGTCTGCAAAGCATAGCTCTGTATCGCGTCGCTGCAGTTTGAGCATCCTTTTTCTGTTTGTTTTAAAAAGTACTTCCACGAAATGCGCCCCGATTAACTTACTGGAATACTGAAGTAAATATCCCGACCTACCCGACGAGTAGCAAAACCACAGCTTTTCTCTGCAAGCATTCTTTCCTCGAACCGCTTGCCTTTTGAATTCCTTCCCTATTTCCCTGACTGTATCTACATTCAGAAATGTAAACGTGATGTGATCATCTTGGTGCCTAACTATAACTCAAGCCTCTATCACAGCAGGTCGTAAGTCTTGAGTTGCAATATGCCTTGTTTGGCCCGAACAAAAGTTTTCAAAAATGTCCTAAATGTTTCTTATTTTATAAATCCGCTCCGGAACGTGTATTCCACCTAATATGCTTGATGTAATTCAGAGTACCTGACCTTCTTAACTGAATCTATAACTAATATATCGCTCTAAATCCCCTTTTATACTTTGTTTGTACGATAATAGAAACGAATAATACAGACTCCCATAGCCTGCCGACCCAAATATTCATCTCCATGTATTTTCAATTAAATAGATTAGATTAAGTCCCTTGCGAATAAAACTCTTCTATTCGGGGAAGAATTTACTTTATAACTTGATTGATGGATAAGTATTGTAAAGATGCCACAGGAAAAGTTTATTGGATGAACTTCTGTGAAAGAATTTAATGCAATTTAGTTATATATAAACGCTTCATAGCAGTCGACAGTTGACCTTTCGAAAGGTGAAATCTGAAGGCAGATTAACAATCATGTAATTCTATGGCGGTAGAATGTTGCTCTGTAGAATCGATCACTGCGTGCAATAGAGTTGAATTGTATATGATGTTTGAAACACATATAACGATGTATGACTTCCATAATGTTAATATATCATAATAGACAAATCTTGTAGTTACATAGAGACTCTGAATATACTGCAGATATTCAAATTCCATATTATTCATCTAAATGAGTATATGCAACAGTTTGGCATATTTCTCGTACCGATGTTAAATTCAAAATGCCCTACTTCAACTTGATTCACTGTGAAACATAGATGTTATATCTTTTCACAGAGTGCATATGCATATGCGATATCAGTCTGTAAGGTAGCACATTTGCATGTTGTTGTTTTTTGTATTGAATAATTGCTTTTATTTAAAAATAGTAAATAGTTATGTTACTCAATAGTGTTTTATTTCCCGTACAGATATTTAGTATTGATATTCAATTATTCCTTTCTTTAGAAGGCACGACTTGATTTCCAATCAGTTGCAGTCTAATTTTTAATTGCAAGTCAAAGGGCAAATGTAGTTATTCCTTCTTCCATTTAAAACATGAAATGTTTTTATCAAAACTACTCACATCTCATGGTTCATCCATCTATGTGAACAAATGAGAAATAATTTGGTATGTGTTTACAACAAAGTTATGAATTAAATGTTTATTATTTAGAATTAATGTTTCAAGTATTTCAAGTAGCCAACTATGCGAAACGATAGGGAGCCGGCAAAACTGGTTAGTATATCATAATAGATAAATATCATAAGTACACAACGACTTTAAGTACACAGATTCCAGTTTGTATTTATTGACTATATAAAAGCATTGTTAGGTTTACACCGAATTTACATATATCGTTTAATCTGAATACAGATTAACTCTAAAGATACCGTTTACCGTCAGCGCACATCATTTGTAAATGCTTCGTTTATACTTGTTCCACTGTGCTCGTATAAATTTGTCGTTAGGTATCTACTGTAAGTTTACCACTCCTAATAAGTATACCACGAATGTGCATATCAATATTCATCCCAGTACAGATTACATGTGAATATATCGTTCCGCTCAGTATACAACGAGTATTAACACTTCACTCCGACTAGGTACGCACAGAAAAAAGGTGTAACAATTACACTCCGTGTCTCAATGATGTTTAATGTATCATTTTCTCTTTATATGTATATACACCTATTCCTTATGTATACCGTGAGTTTATCAGTACCACCATTCAAAATAACGTAATTCATTAAAATAGAACAATCAATCAAAATTAGAGTGACTGTTTGTTCTGCTGTAGTATGCTGAAGAGAAGAGTACAATAAAGAGGCTAAAACAGTTGCGTATGTAATAACGCACGTCCGTTCATGGTAATGTCTGACACTACAAGTACCAAACAATGATATTTGCTACTGAATGTCTCAGACGACCGAAGTGAGTATAACCGTAGAATAAGACATATAAAACCACAAGGGGGGAAATATATTTAAACATCAACAAGAGAATCGATAAGACTGTTTATATAGATGATAAAGGGCTATAGTCTATTTATCAAAAATTACTGTTTTATTTGAAAACCTGTCGTGGGAATTTAATTTAAGTTACATCGAAATGAATAAATACGAGCGGCAGATTTTATTTATTTATCACTCCTATATTACGACAAAAGGGGTTACTGTTATTTACATCAATAATACAACGCAACATTTTGAAATACGGCATATATAGTACTGACGAAAGACCCATAGCCATTAATATATCAATATTATTTGCTTAACCAATTTTAAACGGTCTATAATCAATAAATATCTAGTGTTATTTATTTGTAATTGAAAACATAATATTAAAGGGATAAATTACGATGGTCTTTCTTAAAATACGTTCATAATAACCGAGGAAGATTATTAAAATGAAATTAATATGTCTAAGCTAGGTAGAGAGATTTACAAATGAGACATGAAATGAGGAATGTAACTTACCTCTCTTTTTCACCTGTCTATGTGGAAGGTGCTCATTTAAAAAAAAATGGTGTTGTTTTTACTCCTCTTTTTCACCTTATTTTACTCATCACCTCTCTTTCCTTTCTCATTCTCTAGTAACGCCAAATTTTCATTTTTTTTTAAACAAAACAAAAAAGAAAGCGCCTAAGACACACACTCTATCGCTCACGCGAATCGATTTCCACTTGCTTTTCATTTCTGTTTGGTTTTATTGAAAGGATATATGATAATATATGTATCTATTTATATGAATAAATGTGTTTAAAAAACTACTTATGACAAACGTTTATTTAACATTTTGGTTTAAAGTATCTAGCTTTACGAATCGATAGCGAACGTTCTAAGTTAGCTAATTGCAATATAAACCTCAAATTATACGTCATATAAAATATTGTATCCAGCACTAGAGTCCAGTGTCTGGACCTAGAAATTGGAATGTATTATCGAGATTAAAAGGCATAAGAGTGACACACCTATTAAAAGGAACCGTTTTGTATTACATAAAAGAGTCAATGTTTAAAGTCACGGACATAGATAGGTAAACTTAGGATGAACTACTTTACTAAAGAGAAGGATGAGAGCTGATTTAATGCAAGCTGTCAATATTATTAATAGCTTTTTATAGCGGACATTTTTGATTTTCCTATCTTTAACTAATGAGTCACAACTTATCAAGCTAAACGTCAGGTGCAAAAATAAGGGATAATGAGAGAGATAGATACACATGTGTATGATGATTATTATTAATAAAATATTAGATGCAATTAATGGAATAAATATAATTTGAAAACTTATAGAGAATGATTATTTATTGGAATTAAATTTTCAGATTAGCAGGCTGTAGCCATTAAGGAAGCAATAGTTTGGACACGTTTTCCACAGACTGAAGGTTCTTGAAAAGAAAATCTGTTCATTAAAATGTCGATGAATGCAGAAAGATATGTGACAATAGGTATTAATATGGTATTTCTGTAACGGAGAGCGGCCGATTGAAGTAGATGCAGACACTTGTCGGCGCCGTTCAAAGAGGCAGCGTCTGCTATGCTGTGTGTGTGGGGCGAACTCGAAAACCATCGTTGCCGACATAAAAAGAAAGGTAGGCGGGAGGAGAGAGGCGTCAGAAAGTGAAATAAGATTTTAATTATTTCATTTGTTCATGCAAATAAGTTTTTTCGTGGATATCGTTCTGAACGCGTATTGGAAAGCGACCAAAAGAAAAGAGTGCTGGATTTTCTTTCATGTTGATTTGAAAGACGTTTTTTTTTGTATACAGTTGAGAGAGACGGTTTTTTTCCCTGCCATTTGGACTTGATCTTGGCGACATCTCTATTTAAAGATTAGTTCGTAATTCTTTTGTTTTCTTACAAGTTCCGGTAACAAGCAGACGAAATATTTAAGAACATTATATCTGGATAATAAAATTACAATTGACTTTTCATTTGAATTTAAATTACATTTAGGTTTTACTGATTAATTTCATCCAGATCGCTTTTTGGCACAAAATATTCGTTTCCTCTTCGAATTAAACACGGATTACCCTAAAAATAATTCTTAGAAAATTTATTTTATTTACTAATAAATTTAATCCTATAAAATAATATATTCCTAACAGTGTATGTGTATAGAAACTATTATGATAAATAAAAACGGAACTAAAAAACAGCATAATTTGTGCTGGATTAAAAAAAACTGAAACCTTAGCTGTTGCACGAGAGATGTTGATGCAGGAAAGAATAACACAGACATTCTGGCTGTGTGCACAGAAAGGAATTCGCCAGGAAATTACAAAAAGGTGCGACAAGATCCATACACAGCTATGAAGCACTTTGCGAGGAAGATGGGTCTAGGAGTGACGACTATAAAGAAAGAGCAGAACAAGGATCGTCGCTTCTACTCATGAAAATATAGCAAGCGTCAACTGCTTATCACCAAGGTCTAAGAAAACCGTCTTACGAAAGAGAGGAAACTCCTTAACAAGGGTAAAAACATACATTGGCGAGTCGGGATTCCTTTGGTTACTCGTTCAAAACGCCCAGAATGAGATGGTCCTTGCTTATATTTAACACGAAGTAACTCGTGTCATTGAAACAAATTTCTTCAAAACTGTAATGGTCTTTTGATGTATTTCCAGTGAAGGCCACACCATTCCACCCCCTCTACATTTTCGAAAAAAAAACTTTATTCAGATGGCTATATTGAGTTTCTGTAAACTGTTGTCAAGCGCTGGGTGGAGAGAGTAGCCGTGTTAAGTTCATACGTGTGACATACGTTTTCAGCTCCGTGTCACACCTTCGGGAAAGCCCAGAGTGGTTGTCTGAAAATTTCCACGAATGTACCGATCAAATCACCTGACACCCAACTCTACTGATTGAAACACTATGGACTATAATATGGTAAGTGCAGTTAAGAAAGACACAACTGTATCACCCGCAACACTAAGGAATCGTTGATTGCCAGGATCAAACTGGTGTCAAAGTGTCTCTTGAATGACACCGTGAAAGCCACGTTTTCCAGATTCAGGTTCCGTTTGGAGGCCGTTAATGAGAAGGGTAAGGGTGACTTCTTCGTGTGAAATGTTTTCAGTAATTTTTTTTTCTAAAGAAACACATTGAAGTTGGAGATTACATGAAAATACTTACGTCTATATTGAAACCTGATAAAATGCAGCTGCAATGAGATGCAGTAGAGGTTTAAGCAATTATTCACCGTGTTAAGAATCATTTAGGTTTTAATCCAATAGAAATGTGTTCCCATTTTCATGATTCAAATCTTTTGGATAATTCTACAATGTCTGATATCACATTGAAATCAAAGATACATCTATTATTACATAAGGGGCTTATGTAATAATAATATTTGATTTCACATAAAGCGGTGGCACTCTTTATGTGCAAAAAGATAAATATGCTTACGGTATACTTATGTAGATATATATATATATATATATATATATATATATATTTGCATATATGTATATATATGATATATATAGATAGATATACATATATATACATATATATACATATATATATGTATATATATATAGTTATATATATATATATATGTAGATATATGTATATATATATATATAGATAGATATACATATATATACATATATATAGAGAGAGATAGATAGATAGATAGATAGATAGATAGATAGATAGATAGATAGATAGAGTAACTTATTACTAAAACATAACTGTTGCATTAACATTTTGGTGAGGTTTTACTTTCTATATATTTTCGAACTAACAAGTTCGAAAATATATAGAAATGAAAAAAAATGAAACAAATGTTGAAATGAAATCGTGCATATTTCGAACGTATGGGTTTTTCGACATTACATAACCGAACGAGGTAGTCATAACGTTAAAGAAAAGCAAATACGCCAGCAGAGTGTTCTTATCAACTACAGATGCCAAATCATAAATAAAACTTATATAATTGAATGCATATACACACCACGAAAGTTGTCCGTATTAGCTTGTTAGCCTTTTCTCCGAGACGTTAGATATGGCATCTTGGAGAATTGCTTGTTATGCATCCTTACAAGAGAAATGTTCTTATGTTACATATCGCCATTTCATTCTATTCCGTATCCCTGATTGGCGTGACATCATGATCGGTTGGAACAGAATACAGCAAAAAAAAAAAAAATAAAAAAAAAAAAAATAATAATAATAATAATAATAATAATAATAATAATAATAATAATAATAATAATAATAATAATAAAAATAATAATGATAATAATAATGATAACAACAACAAAATAACAAGAACTAGCGGGATCAAATGGATATTCAATAGTGCTGTCTACGTCAATTTGTATAATTTACTTTTGAAAATAATATTTTGAAATACTAAATATCGGTCAGACTTAATACTATTAAGAAGAAATTACTCTTTCTTTCTTTCGTAAAAATACTAATAAGAAGAATCAGGCCCTTAAATGAAAGATTAACACAGAAGCTAAGACGATGTATGCATACCAAAGTGGATGACTAACGGAAGAAACTCATTAATATAAAAAAACAGCAAAAAGAGAACAATCCAATGCAACCACAGACTGATAACCTGCCTTCTTACTACGTAGAAAATATTAATGGTACAAATGAATGAACATACCTACCACTTACTTAATAATCATGTACTGCTCCTCGAGGGATAAAATGGATACAGGAAAGCGACAAGAGGGATACATCAATTGAAGGAGGGGAAAAGCGGAAGAAATGTATCCATGGAATAGGCCCCGGCACAATATACCAAGCGTGGATAATTGAATGTTTAAGAATGTACAAAGTGTCTTTAAAAAGTATTCAACTTAATGAAGAACACAATTGAAACATGGAGGCTATAACTGACAGCTCGACGACAGCATCTATAAGAGATGAAAATACAGAGAGCCATCCTCAAAGTCGAATCAACAATATACTAAAGAGGTGTACTGTCAGCTCAAAATTCAGACCTAAAAAAAAGTAAACTACTTCATGTGTATGGACGACTAAGAAATCCTAATAAATACAATCAGAATATTGAAAATTTGTGAAATAAGGAAACAATGTGCATTGCTCGAGAAAACCTTGAAACAACAGAGAACATTGAACTGCTGAATCGAGAACTGGTAAGGGCTTTTGGTGAACATGATACATGTAAATATCTCGGAGTTCTAGAAACATACGTCAAGATATTAACAGAAATAAAAGAGAAGATAGAAAGAAAATTCGTAGGAAGTACAAGGAAAGTCCTCATAACAAAACTATATAGTAGAAACATAATAGAACGAATAAATACTTAAACAGTATACCTAGTAAAAAGCTCTGGCCCCTTTCTAGGCGGAACACACGAAGAACTCAGGCACCTAGACAAAAAAAGGAAACTAATGCTTATGCACTACACCTAAATAATTATGTTAACTTATTCTATATAAGCACGTGACAAAGGGGAAACATTACTGGTACTATGGAAAACTGCATGATCAGTTAAATGAACTAGGAAATTACATAAACCAAAGTACAGAAAGGTTGATTACAGATGCAAAATCATCACGAGAATTTAAAATACAAAGAGCAATAAAACTGGCAACATAAACGTTAGCAAAGCAAAATGTGAAGATAATCAGTTACATGGACAATTTATAAGACTAACTAAAGAAGATATGAACTAAACGAGAGGGGCTAGACTACAAAAAGGACACTTGCACAGAGAAATCCAATCGTTACTGATAGCCGCAAAAACAAATGTAACTATGACAAACTATATAAAAGCCAAGCTAAGGAAAACGAAGCAAACTGTTTAATGTAGACTCTGCTCACAAAGAGAGAAAACGGCAAATCATATAATACGTTAATGCTGTAAACTTTCCCCAAAAGAATACAGAATAGCCGCGACTGCCTGGAGAAAGCAGTCCACTAGGAATTATGCAAACACGCAGACAGATGGTAAAGACAGAGACTGGTACCCGTAGAAGAGAATTAGTATCATCTGGTACAGGAGAGTAAAAACGGACAATAAAGGAGACCGGACGTAACAACAATTCACAAGAAGGGGGAAATCTACCAAATCGTAGATGTTGCCAACACACCAATTCACATGTTGAAAACAAAAGAAGCAGAAAAACTAAGTGACTACATTGATTTTTTAGGCTGCATTACATGTATGTACACCATGTTACGTATTTGTGGCTGGTCGTGCCCACTATCAGGGTCTAAAGTAGACATTCTCTCTATACACACACCTTATTATTTTCAGTTAGATTTTCAAGAAAAAAAAGTTTAAAAAAATCAATTCTTTTTATATCGATTAAACAAAAACAGAACGAACACAGACAATTCTTTAATTTTTGAGAAGCGATGGTATTGGAAATTTATTCGAATATTTTCATTCTCATTTAGGGAAAGCTGAACTAGACTGAATAAAAATCAATATCATATAGTCAAAAATAATTGCGAAGGAACGTCATGGAACATTTTTATTTTTAAGAATATTTTTGGTGTAACTAAATTCTTTTTACATCCATGTGAAGTTACTATATGAATTATCTACTAACTGTAGCCGTGGAAATCCATTTATTTTACATCTTCTTTGTTTCTCTTTTTTGAACATAGTTCACGCCAAACAAGGCCAGACACCACTGTAGACGTAAGGGGCTACGGAGAAAATTAGGAGATGGTTTGATGGTCCACCTAAATTGGTAGCTGCGCAGCGAGATGTCTGTTTACATTAGTTTTAAAGGAAATAAGTTATTGGAGTAGAATGCTCTCCGGCATCTTGGGACCTCCACAGTGAATGGATGGGATTTAGCTGATTGTCGACTTGGTCTAGTGAATTTACGTCGAGGGGGCACCAGAGTAGCCAGTTCATCGGAACATAATCTATTGAAGTATTTGTAAAACAAGCACAAGAACGCTACATTGCGGCGATGGGACAGGGCCTGGAGCTTGGTTGACAGTGAGGGACCTATTAGGTTGGCGACTCTTTTTTGGACCATGTCTAGGAGGGAGAGACTAGTGGACGATGCACCAGCCCAGATGTGGCAATAATAACCCATGCATGGACGGATGGTGGCTTTGTAGAGATACAGGATAATGTCAGCCCACCTTCTTTGCTGCAGCCTTGGCAATATCCTCAATGTATTTGTTCAAATTCATATTACCTGTGAAGGATAGGCCGAGGAGTTTGAATGTTGAACTCTCAGGCAGGGTGCCATTTGCCATGACAATCGGTGGTTGGAGAGGTTTCTTGTCGTTATTGAAGGAAAGGCGCTTTGTCTTTGCGGTATTAAAAGTTACCAACCATTTATGACCCAACTCAACTGCAGCCTTGAGGTAATTTTCTAAGGACTCAGCCATTGCCTCGGATATTATTGTTTCTGTTTTGCCAACATGGCGAGAGTAAAGCGTGGTGTCGTTAGCAAATAAACCAATCTCAGGCTCTATGTCATCAGGGAGATCGTTTAATAGATAACTGTTATGGTACCTAACATATACGGACTACTTGAACTCTTGCACACACCTGCTTCTCAGTGTTGGCCACCCACCAGTCTATACTGGCAGTAAAGATTGACGTACAGCCACTCTTGTTTTCTGTTGTATCATACTTTTTTCAATATACTTGTTTTATCGAAGCTCCGAGTTCGTGTTTTCCTTCCGAACCCTTTATAGGGCCAAAACAACTGGCGACGAGATACAGTGAGGGACTCCTGAGAACCTTAAAATGGACGCCACAACTGGCGACGAAGTATATTAAAAATATTTTTGGGGGGAGAACCATATTAAAGTACAAACGTAGAGAAATCAACGGAAACTTCACCCGACAACGTCCTAGTTCTAAAAACTGGCTTTACCGGCGAACCCAAAGAGAACAAATCTCGGAAGTTAGATTTTTTCAAAACAAAATTATATTCTTTCGTTTTTTTATTCCAAAAGAATCCAACCTAATTTTTCTCAAATGAAGAACGTCAGTGATTTCTTTATTGCTATTCCGGCACTGTGTTGATGTTTGAAAAAGGAACTACATTATATTCGTTTTCTCTCCAAACGAAAATAGAAAATTGAAACCTTTTTTTCTGTTGACTAAATCGCTAACCGTAAATTCTACGTATACGCGAAAAAGACAACTAAAAGAAACATCTATTTTTTGATCGAAGAAAAAAGGGTTGTATACTCTATTTCTCTTTTCACAACTAAGATTGCGTTAGCAGCGTAATATAAAAGAAAGGACGCTTAAAAGTCGTATTCTATAAAGACACATTTTAAACATGGGGGATTCTAAAGCAACTATAGCATAACTCGTGAAATATGAAATGCAACATCATCTAGAATTATAAAGAAGCCGACGAAGAATGAAAGCTAAAAAATGAGGAACGATCTCAAAAGCTTCTAATCAAACAACAAAAACAATCCAACGAAAAGTTACAAAAAGCAAGAAAAAAACTACTAAAACAAAAAGGGAGCAGACGAAAGACTTCTCGAACATAGAAAAAGAAATCGATCAAAAGATTGACGTATTAATTCAAACGATATCGCATAGGGGTCAAAATACTGATAACGAAAATGCTGTTTTTAAGAATGCCGTTGGGAGTGCAATTGACAATTTCATTTATTCCCCAGACGAGGATAAAACCTTCGCTTCATATTTCAGAAGATATAAGGATCTATACAAACTAGATTGTGAAAATTGGACAGACTCTAAAAATTTCGGCTACTTCTTTGAAAATTAGGCACGATCGGACTTACCAAATTTGTGGACAATATTTGACCCCGAAAAATAGGCGAATTGACTTTTTCTGAAGCGGTTTAACTGTTAAATAATTATTCAGTCCTAATACTTCTCTACGAAAATAGACAGAAATTTAGTTACATTTTTTGGATAACCAGATTAAAGTTAAAGAGAGTGTACTCATAGTTAAAGAGCTGGAATCGTTAAGCCTGCAGCACAAATAGATTTTAGAAGAGCTAAATACTATGAAACAGTAAGTGACTGGTCTTGAAGATGAATGTCGAAGCAAAGAAGATATTTTTTCAAGGTAAAAGTGTGATTTGAAATCAGAAGTCTAGAATAAATAAAACTGGAGGATATCAGTTGATAGAGGCATGCAGTTCACTTATAGGATACACCCGTACCGAATTAAGAAAACGACTATGGGAAGATACCGACAGCAATGCCTAGAGAGAAGTTTATGCTCAACGGATACGACAATTCTGGCAAACAGATACCCTAAGCAGCCTCAGAACAGCGTCAAGCTAAACGGAAAATGATACTGTGATGCTTGAGAGGGGGTGTAGGTACCTTACCTATACGGACTACTTGAACCCTTCCACTCACCATACATACTGTGAACACCTGTTTCTTAGTGTTGGATACCAGCCAGTCTATACTAGCAGTCAAAACTTGCGTACAACCACTTTTGTACTCTTCTGTATTATACTTTTTAAATATCTACTTGTTATCTCTAAACTCCGAGTTCGTGTTTTCCTTCAGGACTCTTTACAGGGCCACAAGAATAACGTAAGTAGAGTTTACGTAGGTGATTAGTAGCAGTGATATTCATACATATACAATCGAGAATCCATGGAAATTCTGTTGTACTTCAATCTGTATAATCTACTGTTAATAATGATATTCCTTTTGAAATGATAAATGTATTTAAGGATCAACACTATACAGAAAATGACTCTTCTTCCGTACAATATTGTCATTGTCAGGCAAATATTTTTTAAATAAAATTATTACATCTCCATCTTTGTCAATTTAAAATTGTAGCAACTCAATTTCTTTTGAAACAATAAATATTATCTGTTTGGATAAAACTCACAACTTAAGATGCCCTTATACATGTGCTTCTTAATCATGGTAACCCTTTACGTCTCTGTAGCAATGCACTTTATTTGAGGTAAATAAAAGTTGAGAAAAAAAGCACTATATTGGTTTGATGTTGGTGACATTAAACTGTTCTTTTTATGCGTATCTTTAATTTGTACCCTTTTTATTTCTGTCTTTCTACATTGTCGTATTTATTCTTGCTTCTAGCCGTATAATGTCTCTTTCGACAGTGCAACTCCTTTGAAAACATGTCCTACCTGTGTTTGTAAATGCGTACCGTCACAATTGGCTTTACTGAAGCCTCATACATAGCCAAAGCCTCATCAATCTATTCTACGCAAATGCATTATCTAACCGTGATAACCTCAACTGTAGGAGATATATCGCAATGAGTTGATAGGTTTCCCCATTGATAAATAAGGCACTCGGCTCCAAGTTTTCAAATGTTATCTCAGAAATGACCTTCTATTATGTACAGGGTGACACAAAATGCCACTCATAAAACCGCTAATAACACAAAATACGATTTTCGTAATCAAACAATATTTGGAACAAACGATGCTTATGTTTTTATCAAGTTCTAGTCATGAATATCTAAAAGTCTTTACTCTATCGCCGTCTAATTGTAAGACCATCTGGATAGGACGTTCCAAATTGTCAGTCAATCTGAGACACTTTTCGCTTTGCATTGCCCTGGATGCGCTATGATTGCAATCTTCATTCAAGAAATAACAGCACGACTGTTCTGACAGATATTATTTTGAAGATGACTCACACAGATACGAATATAGGATGGTTATAGTCCGCTATTGAACCTCTTCATCATGAGACAATCAACAACGTGCATTCGTATATCATTGGACAGCGAGTAAACAAAATAATACATTTGGGTTCAGTATATGCATCAGTAATTTCCACACTAGTCGCTAATAAGTGGCGTATCTACTGACAAAGCAACCATGAATGGAAGGATAATGACTTGTTATGAAATAACAACGGAGTATGGATTATTTTTTATAGATAATAGATATAGCATCATTGGGAAAATAATGTTTTATGCGGATATTTATGTCTATAATATACAAAGTTTGATTTTTTTAAGACAATACATTGATGCGCCCTCCAAAATGTGTTCCACAACGAAAAGCTTTTAATAATTAATAGATTTGTATTAATACATATTTCTGATTTTATAAAAAGTATGTTATTGTTTATTTGCAAAATAACATCTTATGTTTCTCTGTTTACTTCATTCTATGGCAGTTTTGGAGATCAAGACCTTATAATATATAAATTAGAAATTACCGAGTGGACAGAAATTGATAGAAAGAGACAGACAGACAGACAGACAGACATGCATGCAGACAGACAGACAGCCAGCCAGCCAGACAGACAGACAGACAGACATCAATACAGACAGACCGAGAGAGATACGCGAGAAATGTTTTGTTTTAAGAAAACAATCGAAAATATATGCCAAAAGTTTTCGTCTACTTTTGTAAACCGCAATTGTAAGAAAAAACCCAAACAGTCTTCCATTTTCAGTCGATTGTAACTGTTTAGGGAAGTCAACTAAAGATTTTCATCACTAACCTGGAGCAGGTTACTTCCTTGGTAATTACTTGCCATTTTACGTTCTTGCTATTCGAATGAATAGCAAGAACGTAAAATGGCAAGTAATCACCAAAAAAGAAACCTCCCCCCCTAAATGTTTACATTTTCTGAAATTTATAATTTTAACCAACTTTTTATCAATCTGGCATTTTAATATATTTGACAGTTCTAGGCATTGCCATTGTTCTTCTAATCTGACATCATTACAGTTTTAGGTGTAACCTATTTTTAAAAATCATTTTACAGTTTTTATTGTTGTCATTTCCACCTATCTTCATAATTTGATGTTTCGGACAGTTGCAGACATCGGAACCTTTTTTTTAAATTGAACATTTGAAACAGTTCTAGGCATTGCCTCTTTTATTTGCTTATCTGACATTTTTGACAGTTTCAGAAATTAGCACGTTTTTTCCACTCTAAAATTATTGACAGTTGTAAGAATAGCTACGTTTTTGTACATTATATATGTTAGACAGATATTTCCAGCTTTTTGCCAATGTGCTATTTTTGACAGTTCAAGGTATTGCACCAATTTTACCAATCAAACATTTTTACAGTTATACGAATGCCCTCTTTTTAAACAGTCGAACATTTCTGACAGAAATAAGCATTGCCAATTTTACGTAGCTATTGCACCCTATGTAAAACATGTAATATATTAGACAGTTGTACTAGACGTAAGTTCTTTTTACTATTTAACATTTTAAAATTTTCTTGTCATCCCTATCTTATTTGATGGTCTTATATCATCATAGTTCTTGGCATTACCTTTTACCAATCTAAACTCGGTGACAGTTCTAGAGATTGTCACCTCTCTATCTATCTGATATTTTGACAATTCTATGAATAACCACCTAATCAATGTGACATTTTCAAAAAAACTAAAGCACTGCCACGTTTTTGCCAATATGACATTTTGACAGTTCTACGCATTGTCACCTTTTCGTAAATCTGTTGTAAACATCAGTACCTTTTTCAGACGGGTCAATATACTAGGTGACCTCCCCCAAAACGCAACATTTTGTTTTTTTCGTTGCTTTGTACTTGGTTGGGTCTAGTCTACAACATACTAAAAGTTGGAAAAAGTTGAGAACCTTGATATTATAGATGTAGGATGTCGCCTTGTCAGAACAAAAATAAAATGCAGTACATTTAGAAACATATGCACGGAACAGCAAAAGAAGGATTGTGTCTTCTCCAATTAAGGTGATTGATTTGAAAGCAGACATATTGATTGCTTCTTTTGCAATCTAAACATCGGCATTTCCTTCCGCTTATATAACGTAACAGCCTTTCTGCCGCATTCGTTCCATGGTCATCTGGATCAGCGCCTGCTTGTTTGCCACATTTGAAAAACACTCCTCGTTTTTTCCAAGCAAATTTTGTTACCTCGGTAATGTTAACCTTTCTTGGATTCAGCTTTCGACTTCGTCGCTAATGAGTACAGTCTTTTATACTTAGTCAAACGTCATGACCACTATACACGACAGTTGATGTATCATAGTGTTCAACAGTAAATGAGGCATAATAATTTGCAATCGAGCTGTAGGTACTATCCGCCTTCCATTTCAAACGGTGAAGAAGAGTACATTGTGCTCTGTGACTAAAACGGTTTGTGTCACAGCACTGCCCAATTTTGTTTCAACATAATTTCTGAGAGCTGTTGTCAGCTGCGGTTTGTCCGCTTTAAGATGCCCTTTCCTTCAAACAAAGACATCAGGTAGAGACAGAGTTCATTGGATATGAGATCATCTAGCATTAGATCACTTATCTGTGAGACCACGAGCACACTCTGGAATTCCAGTACTGGGTCAATGCAACGATCTGCAGACACTTTGACACTGATGCTTGATGCTAGATTATTTGCCTTCAAACTCAATTTGTGAGAGTAGAACACTGAGTGTCTATCCATTTTATGTCGGTTCCGATTTTGAATAGGTCCTGAACATTAACATCCTCGTTAGCAGTAATCCCTGTGATAATATTGCGTTATGATTCATCGCATGATAACGGCTTACAGCTGTCTAGTTGCTCTGCAGTTTTCCCGAGGTCTCATCACTTCTAACCCGAGAGGCAGACAACTCCTTACGTTGTTATCTTGTTGTGTAACTTTGTGCGGAAGTTATTGCATGGAAAGATTGTAAGCGAATTACATAGTGAACGATGAGCTCCAAACTGTTCTCTGATTCTCGGACATATTACGTTTCGCCTCAAACACAACGTTGAACTCAGAAAATCACCTCCCCCCTGGATTCCCATTACGGACCGAAGCCACACTTGATAACCTGGTCATCACTTATCCCAGGTCAGATACATCATTAAAAACCGTGACACCTCCAAAGCTTGTGGGCCTGATCTTATACCTGTAATAGTAATAAAGAAATGCTCTGCTGAACTGCCCCCTATCCTCTCCCAACTCTACAACAAATGTCTAGCTGAATCTTGCTTCCCTGATAGCTGGAAAATTGCCTCTGTAGTACCAGTCTTCAACATTTCTGGGGTTAGAACTGATCCTCAGAACTACCGCTCAATCAGCCTACTCCCGATCATTGCTAAAATCTTTGAATCCTAAATCAATCTAGCGATAGTCTGGCACTTACTTATTGCTGACTCCTTTCTGACCGCCAGTATGGATTTAAACAATCACGATCTACTGCAGACATCCTAACAGTCATCCATGAACGCATGTATCATACACTCGACAAGGTAGGTGAAGCAAGGGCAGTAGCGCTTGATATATCCAAAGCCTTTGACAAGGTATGACATAAAAGGGTTCTCCTGAAAATACGGTCATACGGTATTACTGCCCAATTACTTGATATAATTAGATCCTTCCTAACGATAAAAGAGATCACGGTTGTCCTCGATGGCCGTTCATCTAAGCAACATGCTATAATTGCTGGTGTACCCCAGGGATATATCATTGAATCTTTATCTTTCCTGATCTTCATAAACGACCCCCTGATGACATTATGTCTGAGATTGGTATATTTGCTGACGACACCACGCTTTACTCTCGTCATGTAGGCAAAAAGGACGCGATTATATCCGAGGCAATAGTTGAATCCTTAGAAAATGACATCCACGCTGTAGTGGATTGGAGTGATAAATGGTTGGTAACTTTTAATGCCGCAACGATAAAGCCCCTTTCTTTCAATAACTACCAGACACTTTTTCAACCACCGATTGACATGGCAAATAACACTCTACCTGACAGTTCATCATTCAAACTCTTCGGCTTAACCTTCACTGGTAACATCAAATACATTGAAGACATAGCTAAAGCTGTAGCAAAGAAGGTGGGCTCCCTCTACCGTGCTAGTAAACACCTGACATTATCCTATATCTCTACAAAGCCACGGAGTATTGTTGCCACATCTGGGCTGGTGCATCTTCAACAAGTCTCTCCCTCCTAGACAAGGTTAAAAAATAATCGCAAACCTAATAAGTCTCTCACTGTCAACCAAGCTCCAGCCCCTGTCCTATCGCTGCAATGTTGCATTCTTGTGTTTGTTTTACAAATACTTCAATAGATTATGCTCTAATGAACTGTCTACTCTGGTGCCCCTTCGACGTAGATTCACTAGACCAATTCGACAATCAGCTAAATCCCATCCATTCACTGTGGACACCCCAAGATGCCGGAGAGTCTTCTGCTCTAATAGCTTATTTTCTCGTGCTGCTGGCCTCTGAAACTCCCTCCCTGCTTCCTGTTTCATCGACAGTACCGACAGGCAGAGGCTTAAAACTAATGTAAACAGACATATCGCTACACTGCTCTCAACGTGGGGTAACACCCAACACTCACACCCTAATTTACAGTAACCTTTCACGACTAAAGTGGCGGCCTTCGTTGTTTGGGGTGAAATATGTTAAAAATTAAAATAAAATAAAAATAAACACTTGTAATTCGTCATAGATCATGGGATAATCATCAGAAATATTTTAACTCATTACTTAGCAATAGGAGATGACGGTGGCGAATAGGTTAACGATACAAACTGACGACCTGGGAGTTCCAATTTCGAATTCATTTCGTTCCACAGAAACACTTTTACTTAGTATATTGGCAATCTTCACGTGGTTCATCCTGTAAGGATCCGATGTCTTTCCTTGGGATAATTGTAATTAGAAAGATATCAGGGAAAACACTGCCAACAATAAAGTCGTCTGGTTCATACGAAGTGAATGAATGATTTTGTAATATTTTTCGTAGAATATTTTTGACCATAAAAATAGTAAGGAAAATATAACGTTTATATATATATATATATATATATATATATATATATATATATATATATATATATATATATATATATATATATACATATATACAGTTGCATTTGATGGTTAAGTACACTGCAATAAAAGGATACAAATAGTGGAGTATTGTACATGTGTAAATGTTATCTTGAACTCAGCTTAACCGCAACAATTTTTAACGCGCGGGCAGAATAAGAGAGTTAAACCTCATCTTACATGTTAAGATGAGGTTTAACTCTCTTATTCTGCCCGCGCGTTAATAATTGTTTGAGAACGACTGATGGACACGCTGTAGGAGATGCCCTCCGTTCAGAAGCATTTTGACTGTCACACCGTTCACCATCTCTTTCCCCATGAAAAGTGGCCGAAAGTTGGGTTGTGCTCATAGTTTATCAATAGTGAACTCTTCCGAATGTAACATGTAGGGGAATAAAATATAACTAAATGAAAATAAGTAATCTTTACTATGATACATTTTCTCCAATTGTACTTAATACTGAAATTGTTCTCAGTTTAGCTTATATATTTAAAAAGGTTCTGTTGCTTACGTAGCCAAGTGTTTTCTTCGGAAATAGTTATTAGATGTGAATACACCAATAACTTGAAACGTTGTCACTATACAGGAACAAAATACAAAAATAAGATAGAGATGGAAAACTAGAAGAACTATATACACGGTTAACAAACGATGTGCTTGCTTTTCAATAAGACATATTTTAATAAAAGTATATATATATATATATATATATATATATATATATATATATATATATGTGTGTGTGTGTGTGTGCGTTGGAAAGCTCATGACTATTGTTATAGACTTGCAGGTATGAAGCGAATAAAAGTAGAAAAATATACTTGGGGCAGTGAAAGAAAAAAATAATTGAATAATTTTTATATTAACTGACTTTTCCCTAGCATGTCGCACCTTAAAAAACGAAGTAATGATAAGAATGGAAATACTAATTCAAAAGCTACGGTGAAAGTGTGAAAAGTCATTCAATTTAAAATGGAACTGGATTTCTAAATTAAATATTGATTTTTCTTTCAATCTAAACTATTTCCTTGCCGAGATTCGTGAATTGATGAAAAGTTTTCAAATATTCGTTGCCGCCTTGTCGCTTTTCCGATAGTAGATTGAATCCAAAACATTTTCGCTGGTAGATGAAAGTCATTCTACGTGTGCACTGAACTTCATAGTTGTTTACTTAGGGTACAAACGATCAAACGGAATAATGAATTCGTAAGTAATATTTTCATTTCATTATTTTCATGATCAACGGACGATTGTACATGAATCTATTTACATGATTATGTAAAGTACCAATTACCGATGAACGTGGTGTTTCGTATGAATACTTTACAGCTTATCCAAAATGTTCGAAATGGTGTAAAGGATCCAGTTATATATATATATATATATATATATATATATATATATATATATATATATATATATATATATATATATAAATATATATATATGTATATATATATATATATATATATATATATATATATATATATATATAATATACAAATATTATATATATGTATATGTAATGTTATAAAGATACTAAAATTGTCACATCAATGGTTTACTTACTATTTTCTTTAGTACCTTCTTTTAGATAAGCTGGTAATGAAGTAGTTGATTTATCAACCCCCACTCTACATACTTTTCTGATTGCTGCTATATCGTTATCATGTCTATATTTAAACGGTCCTCCGTCGAAGCTATATATGTGGACGATGTATTTCATTCAATGGCGTTACACTGATATACTATACCTTCAGCCAAGCATTCACCATTTAATGGGCGTTTAACATTTCCTCTACAGTTGCATTTTTTAGCTGTTCGAAAGTTTTAAGAGTTACTTATAATATCATTTGATGAATTAAGTTTAAATGTATTTGATGAAATTATACTATTGTTTATCATAATTAGAATACACCCCTTTTGGAATTTTTATTAGTAATTTAATTAATATATAATCGCCTTTAAATTTATTATCGATTATTTTGTAAAATTCTTTTGCTATGTTCGTTTTTACGTGCATACTATATGGGTCTTAAACCAAATTGTTTTTCATCCTACTATGTTTTGTTTATGATTAATATGATCATCTCTATTATTTATATCTTATTTTTATGACTTGCATTATAGTCCAGTCAAATCACTTTAAAAGGTCAAACTAATTTCAACACAAGTTTTTTTGTACAATGCATTTCTATGGATGGTCTATATGAACGCATGAAAAGTCGAGAAAAATCTACCGATGCGAAATATGAAAATTTTACGATTATCGATCTGCGAGAATAGGGTGTGTTTATTACAAAGAAATATAAACAACTCGTTTTTATTTTGCCTTATTTTCTCAAATTTTCGATAAAATAGGTTTGAAATGAATTTCTTGTCCTTAAATAAAGTTTTAATTTACTTTGTAAAGTTTTGAGAATCGAACTTTAATTCAATGTTTTAATCGCTGGCGGCCATATTGTTTTCCATGCACCAACATATTTGTACGACGTAAAAGTTTTATTACAAAAGAAAACAAACGTTTTTTGATGCAAAATAAAATTTGAACATTCTTTTACACGAAAAAAACAACTGTTTAAAATAATATAGAGAGGTTAAAACTAAAACATATTGGTCGATATTTAAAAAATCCTTAGAATATATATCATAGGTCGGAAGCTTAGAATACCTTACTGAAATAAATTTGTAGTCTATTATACACTGCTGGATTTTACCGTCAATCTCTTTGTTGTTATAAATTAAATAATGTCTAATGCAAGTCCTAGAGGCATGTGCATACTTTGTAAAGAAGGAATTATAGGTAACAATCTTAGGTATACAGTGACAGTTACAGTAAAAAGAAGTGATAACATCAAAACAGCATGTGGAAAATATGCAAGTAGTGCTCGTATGTGTGCAGGTCAACGTGTTCATAAGAGCTGTAAAAACGATAGTGTAACCCCCACATTTTAAAAGCAGATAAACACATAAAATAGGTCGATATATCAGCATTTAATTGTATGTTACAATCTCGAACAAGAACTTTTGATTTCAAGAATTACTGCCTTTTTTGTGGTACATCAACCAAATACCAAGGAAGGCAAATATGTCAGGATTATAATCTTGTGAAAACATTAACATTTCATAACACTATAGACAAAATATTTAAATCCGGGATTGATGAGTGGAGGTATACAGTATTAGACCAATTATCCTTTGAAAATGATTTACAAGCCAAGGATGCAGTCTATCGCCAACGGTGCAGTACCAACTTTAGGACAGGAAAACAATGAAATAAATATGACTCCAAACTCAAATTATCTATCCACAGATGAACTTACTTTAGATAAAACCTTAACATTTCTCCCTGATAGTGTTGCTTACTTTATGCAGATTATTGCAACAGGAAAGATACAGAGAAGAAGCTGCCATCTCTGGAACATGCTATCATTTAAGCCATTCGACAAAGTATGGCGATTGCTTATTTACAATTATGGTCAGTCATAAAAATGCATCACCATTTTGGTTCTAGGTTTTTGATAGATTAATTACAGCAACATCGGGGTTTGCCCCTATATAACGAAGTTCAAACATTTGAACAAATGCTTCTGTAACTGTTATGCCACTGTAACAGAATGTCAATTTATGCTGTATGCAGCAGACACTATTGACCAGAATATACAAACCCTTGATGGATATGGCACCTTTCATCAGATAGGCATGCTTGCCATATGCCAACCATACACATACGATGAAAGGTGCTATCTTCATCAAGGGTTTGTTACACGAGGTAAATTTGTATCGCATGCGATTTCCCAGCATGAAGTAACGACTAATGAGATCCCTAGGCCTGGGCAAGTAGCAATTCATTACTATTATCAAAAAAATAATCTATATAATTTTTATGAACTTACCCATAGACTTGTGAAAATTTTTTTAATCCTCATATTTATTTGATATTCTGTGGACAGTTTCCCTGTTTCTGCAATGGCCATGCCCAGCGTTGACAGAATTCAGGCAAATGGTATACAAAGGAAATCATCCGGGAAGGGCAACTGCTGTGATTTTTTTCTTTCATTTACTTAGATCCATCAAATATGTCATGCAGCTATTCTACATTGATATTCCTGGTTAAACAAGTAAAATTAAAACACAACTCGTGTTACCACATTTGACTATCCACTGTATTGGAATGCTGGAACTATTATTGTTAATAAGTCATCTAGTAGCCGTCTGAAATATATAGTGCTGATAATTGGAGGATTACACATGGAGATGAGTTTTCTTGGGTGTATAGGAAATCTAAAGGAAAAACCACGATTGTCAGAAATTCCGCAATATGTTTATATTTACCATTTCATCCTGCCTTACTTAGTGTCAAATGTCCTTAGTGGAAATGCTCTTGCTAGAGTATGATAAGGTAATTTCTTAATATATGCTGCACTTAATATATTGCTTCTTGCAAACACATTGCAACTCATTGTGCGATATAATTATGTACCTTAAACTGAAACTCAAAGTGAAAGAAAGCAATCACACATGACGAAAGAAAAATAATATAATTCAACTGCTAGGTACTAAATTAGCAGAAAGTTTAATAATGTCAGCTAAGAAATATGTGAAAAACTAATTGCTAATACCGATACGATGGTATGACTATCCATAAATAGTTGAAGCAGGAAAACAGGAATAGTTGACTAATCGTGCTTGCTGCTTGTGGTTGCAATATATGAAAATGCGAGACATTTCGAAGCATTTTCTCTGGACTGAAAGACCAGGAAATTGGAGTCTCCATCTTTCTTAATAGTACTATTTGCTACCATTCTTTGTTACTGCAGGTCACAATTGGTATACTAAAACAATATTTTTATATCTTTAACAAATAGTTACTTATTGTTTATGCGAAGTATCAAATCTACTGGAAGGCTCACCAGGGATAGAAAAGCAGCGAATCATGTGGATTAAATAAGGTTATGGAGCAGTTTACTGATGTCAATTATAAAATTAGTAAACAGCACAATGAAGTAACTACCACCCTACAAAATTGAGACTGTACGAATACAAAAAAGCATATCAGCTTTTTAAAAGCCAGATATTGCCTCAGAAAATCTGATGTCACTGCACAGCATTATCTCACGTATTGTTGTATAGGATTCAGTAAATTTAGATGACACAGAAAATGTTGCCTATGGGATTATTCAATCCATGGAAAGCAATGAGGTATTTAACAATTCATTTTAGTTAAAAGAAAAGAGACTCTTGCTCTTGAATCAAAAACAGATGTAATTATAGACAAAAAGGTAGTGCATATTTGTCTACAAGTTGAAGTTGAAACACGTCTAACATTAGTTGCAACAAAAGAACACTTTAATATACAGGACCTCTTTTAATATGTAGTGCGTCGCTAAACAACATCTATGTTTGATTCTATTTCTTCTCCCTAATCTGCAAGCAAAGCAATTCTTGGAAGTGCCCTATGAAACTATGTTCGATGCCAGGAATGCAAACTTCCCACTGGTAGACACTTTGTTTTGGATGGAGGGGCATTACTACATCAGACCATTTCGCATCATAGTCTTACATTTATATAAATATATTATGTATATATTAAATGCGTACTGTGCAAACATGAAAAATGCGTTATTATATTTTATAGGTACCGTGAAGAACTTTCAGTGAGAAAACATAATTTATTCCAGAAGAGGAGTAAATGCTGTATCTGCACATTTTGAATTATCTATGGTTTCAGCAACGAAAATGGATATTTTCTATACAAATAATGCTCGTAAACATAGACTTATCCAGATGTTTTCTGAATGTTTGACACGAGAACGTGTCGGTGTATCCACGCCAATGGTGATGCCGTCTTATTATTGAAACCGCTGTTAAAATATACACTGTTCGAAATAAGACATTGACCTCAGCATATGTTTATATTTACCATTTCATCCTGCCTTACTTGGATGTGACACAACTTCATGCTTATCCAATGCAGGCAGAGTAGCTTTATAAAATAGAATTCAAATAACAGCATTGGCATTGGCATGTGGGCCATCAAATGAAAGCATTATTGCATCTGAAAAACGCCAGAGTGAATGTCAACAAATTGCACAATCATTGGTTTTCCCAAAAGATACATACAAACATAATCACAGTGGATTAAATATCTTGTCTCACACAGCAGCGGCTTCGAAATTATATTCTATGCATTATAGTAACAAGTACATATATGGTTAGTAACTCGTTTTCCACATCCCGTCAATTGGTGATGACAGGTGATCAAGTGTGTCATCATACTAAAATGACTGGTATCCTACGATCACCATGAAGTTTTCTTTATTTGATTCAGTGCAACAGCAAAAATGTTACAATACAGCACGGTGTACATGTAAAAAGTACGGATTTAATTGTTTAACACACAGTAGGAGAGTGTTGTTGTACAACTTGTGCTAATTTGTAAGTGCAAAATAATTAAATAACAAAAGCACAACCCTCCGCTAAAGTTCATTGTGTTACTCTACTATGTATGTGAAACATGGTAGTGTTGTTGAAAATGAGACATTATATAAGCAAAGGAAAGTTTACACAGATTGATTTAGAAATGCCAGATTGATGAGGATTCATACGAAGTTTTTAAATGGGATGTTCAAATGGCCAATCTTGAATCTGCTTTAGATCTAGGTGAGATTTGATCTGGTCATATGTAATACTAGCTGGCACCCATGTTTTAAATTTCAAAAGAATAGACAATAAATTGATTGAGATGTGTTTTTTTAAACTTTGACAATGATACAAAAATAGGGATTTTCCGAATTTCAAAAATATCTTGCATTCAGATACTGAACTAGATGAGATTCATAATTCATTATGGGACTTCCTTGGGCCAATATACAACTTTGGAAAAAAAGACATTGACATAAAGTTGATAACCAACGGACAAATTAACTAATAAATAAAAAATAAACGATGATTAAAACATGATATCTTTGTGTCTGTGAGCAGGTAATTTATAATATGTCCATTTTTTTAAATTGAAATATAATAGTGTAACATGATATCTTATAAATAAATTCCGTTAAATATCCCAATAATTTGATAGTGGGAGGATATTCCTTGAATGCATACGATATGCCTCAAAACTTAAGATTTATCCTAAAACACATTTAACATAGGTCACTGTTTGCTGTGAGATAAAAGAAGCATTCTATATACACCATTTCATATCCTAATTTTTACCTATTAATTTCAAATGATGCATTGGTGCGATTGGTGGCATACGTCATGTTCACTGGAAAAATGCAAAATGTGCATATTTTGCATCGGTAGATTTTTCTCGACTTTTAATTTGTTTAAATAGAGAACTTATAGCAATGAATTCTACAAAAAAACTTGTTTTGCAATTAGTTTGACCTTTTGACAAAATTGAGGTTAATTTGACTGGACGATTTCTTTTTTATCTACACCTTTATTCTAAATATTTCTAGTATTTACGATTTTATAATCATTCACATTGTTATTTATCATATTACTTCTAGTAACATTATTACATACTTTTATCGCATGTGAGCGTGTGTATAAAGGTAAAATAATATTTACCTTACCAATGCAAGACTAGATTATGAAATACCAGTCCCACTGAAGTATGTGTTTTACAGAATTTCCTCGTATTGAACGGTAGTAGCAGTGATAGTAGATATCAGTGTCAGAGTAAAAACTCTTCCGACTTTCTTTATGTATAATCATTTTAAGCAAAACATATCGAACAGTAATATATATTTAAATATGTAACAAGATCAGTGAAAAAGTTTATGTATGAAGCGTTAAAGACGATAATGAGCATATATAGATGCCCTTCATATATTATATGGAGTATTTGTTTTAAAATAATCATAACTGATGACAATACAGCTAGTTTTCTACTGAACTCAACAGTATCGAATCTCCTTCATCTCATATATTGAATTTTAATCAGTAATGTGCTTTACTTTTGGTCAAATAACTAATTTGCTGAGAACTATTCCACATTTAATGTGCCATATTTATAGATTGACAAAGTATAGCCATATGTTTTTATTAATTGTATCCTATTAACAACATAATATTTTTATGATATAATTTATTCCTTTACAGGGAGTCAGTATGCTAGAGACATATATATATATATATATATATATATACACATATATATATATATATATATATATATATATATATATATATATATACATACAGATACATAAATAAATAATATATATATACAAATAATATATATATATATATATCAATATATATACATAAATACATATATACAGCTTATATATATATGTATACATGTATTAATATATATATACATATATATATACATATATATATACAAAATATATATATATACACACATATATAAATATATATATATACATATATAAATATATATATATATATAAATATATATATATATATAAATATATATATAAATATATGTATATATATATATATATACAAATATATATAAATATATATAATTATATATATATATGATGATCCCCGTGTTAATATTAGACGCTTAAGGTCTCCTGTTTTTGTTTCACCCTTAGATAATTAAGCCCGCCCCTTTTTTTTAAAACTTATATTTTTTCATTTATTAATTTTCCAACGAATGGTAAGTCTGCAATATATTGGATTAACTTAGTTTGTCTGGGAATTTAAACTGCATTTTACATTTTTCTTAATGACTCAAAGCTTATTTAGACTATATATATACATTTATATATATATATATATGAATATATATGTATATAATTATATATATAATTATATATATATACACATATATATATGTATAAATATACATAGAAATATATATATACATATATAAATATATATATATATATACATATACATATGCATATATAAATATATGTGTATATATACATATATACATATATATATATATATGTATATAAATATATATATATATATGTATATACACATATATATATACATATATAAATATACATATATACATATATGAATATATATATATATACATATATGTATACATATATAAATATATATATGCATACATATATAAATATATATATATATATAAATATATATCTAGCTATATAAATATATATAACTATATATAAATATATATATATATAAATATATAAATATGTATACATATATAAATATATATATACATATATAAAGTATATATATATACATATGAAAACTATATATATATATGAATATATATATACACATATATAAATATATTAATATATATATATATATATATATATACATATATACATATATATATATACATATATATATATACATATATATATACATATATACATATATATATATCTATATATATATGTAAATATATATAGATATATAAATATATATATACATATATATCTATATTTATCAATATATATACAAATGTAAATATACATATATATACATATAAATATATATATACACATATATACATATATATATACATATATAAATATATATATATAAATGTATATATATATATACATATATATATACATACATAAATATATATATACATTTATATACATATATAAATATATATACATATATATTCATATATAACTATATATATATATATAAATACATATATAAACATATATATACACATACATATATATATATATATATATATACATATGTAAATATATATACACATATAAATCTATACATATACATATATAAATACATATATACATATATACTGAGACTCAGGGTGTAAGTTAAGGGTCTATCGTAAATTGTGCAGCGAAATGTCTGTTTATATAAGTTTTATATTTTTGCATAACAGTAGAGTCGTGGAAACATTGTACAGGAAGGGAGTTTCAGAGGGCGGATGAACGAACGAATAAGCAATTGAGGTAGAAGGCTCTTCGGCATCTGAGGACCTTCACATTTAATGAATTGGACTTAGCTAAGTGTTGCATTGGTCTAGTGCATTTACGTTGTGGAGTCACCGGGGCAGCAAGTCCATCGGAGCACAATCCGTCAAACTACTTGTAAAACAGGCACAAATATGCAACCTTGCGGCGATGCTATAGGGGCTTGAGATTGATGGATAGTGAGAGCTCTATTAAGTTGGCAACTCTTTTTTTAACCTTATCTAAAAGGGAGAGACTAGTGGATGATACACCAGCCCAGATGTCGCAACAATACTCCATGCATGGGCGGATTGTAACTTTGTATAGATATAAGATAATGTTATGTGTTAGAAGTTGACTGACACGGTAGAGGGAGCCTACTTTTTTGAAGCAGCCTTGCCAATGTC
Organism: Sepiola atlantica; assembly: GCA_963556195.1. NCBI lineage: Eukaryota > Metazoa > Mollusca > Cephalopoda > Sepiida > Sepiolidae > Sepiola > Sepiola atlantica. The sequence goes on along the minus strand of OY744518.1, from coordinate 159,668,732 downwards.
TTCAATGTATTTATCCAATTCATGTTTACTGTGAATGTTAGGTCGAAAATTTCGGACGTTGAACTGCATTAGCGGCATTTAATGTAACCATCACTTTATGACCCCATTCTTCTACAGATTAAAGACAATTTTCCAGCTATCAGGGAAGCAATGTTCAGCGATGGATTTTGTATTAGAGTTTGGAGAGGACAAGGACCAGTTCAGCGAAGTATTTCTATATTACTATTACTGCGATAAAATCAGGCCCACACGCTTTGGAGGGATCAAGGTTTTTTTTCTGCTGTCCCTGACATGAGATGATGTGATGACCAGTGTGGCTTCGGTCTGCAATGGGAATGTTGGGAAGTGGTTGTTTTCTGAGTCCAAAGTAGAGTTTGAGGCGAAACGCTAGGCAAGTATTTCAGCCTTATTAGTTGCCGTGCAAACAACATCATTGTAGTTTGATAGCGGAAGAATTGTTGAGTGTCTATTGTTCACCACACTATTAAAGAGTTTCCAGAAATCGCGAGTACCTAGTGTCTGTTACTGACTGTTTTTTTCTGTTCATGTCTGTATACCTCCCCTTTGCTTAATCTACCACTACTTTACAATTATTTATTGAATTTATGCATTTCTGTCTATTCGCAGTTGTCTTATGGTGACCGAATTGGCAGAATGCTTGCTGCCTCGGAGAAATAGCAGCTGCACATTCCGAGGTGAACATTTGAGGAGAGTGGGGTTTGTTTAGGAATATTCGCATGAGGACATATGCGCTTATGCCAGCTTTGACCCATTATGTTACTCATTTGCGCACTAATCAGCAGGGAGTGAGAAGTTTCACTCCAGGGGACATTGCTGATGTGATCTCTAATTGATTCAAGATCAGCTTGCTTATAGTATCTCGTAGTTTTGAGCAACAGCTCATCAGGTTTGGGACGGATTTTTATGGTGATATCAATTATTACCACACACACACACACACACACACACACACATATATATATATATATATATGTATATATATATATATATTAAGTTATGAAAATATATTTATGGCAATTAAGCTACACAGATGCTCCCGCGTTTCATCCCCTGACGATTCTCGTCGGGGATGAAACGCGGGAGGCTCTGTGTAGCTTAATTGCCATAGATATATGTTCATAACTTACTACGTACCTCTACTTACGCATTGAGCACGGTTGAATAAATATTGACAATTGATACACAAAAATATTAGATATCCGTATAACATTTTATGTAGATACATGATATACATATACATATATATATATATATATATATATATATATATATATATATATACATATATATTAATTTAAAATAGTATTAAATATATTTTTATCATACATGGATTTTTCTAAAAGCTCAATACTGTAGAACTAGAGCGCAATTCAATTTCGTCAGCTAATGCGAGAAGCAAACGTTAATAAATTTACCAAAAAGACAGTTTTTATTTTTATACAATTGTTTCGGCATACCTCAAACACATACATCCTCATGATATACATAATATTTAAAACAATTTATATTTCGTACATTTTGAATACGTGTATAATGTAGTCCGAAACAATTCTATTCCAATAAAACTGTCTTTTTGATTAATTAAAGCAAATTTGATATCTACCTCTGCTTAGGTTATATATATATATATATATATATATATATATATATATATATATATATATATATATATTGTAATAGAAGTGTGTGGCAGATACAAGAACGAACTTTGTGCCCGACGTGTTT
>OY744518.1:159621986-159659486 GCA_963556195.1 Sepiola atlantica | reverse complement strand
AAACTGACTTGAGACTGGGTTCAAATCCGTTGTGCGACAGTAATTATAATTTCCTACACTGTTGATTGCGTAAGCATGAAATACTAGTCTATGTAAAAAAATATTAATATTTATTTATTAAATATTGTTACAAGCCACCCTTAAATAGGAGTTAGACCTTTTTAAGAGATGTATACTAATATGTAAAACTTAGCGTGATGCAATGTTACAGTGTCTGCGGGTGAACACTACCGGACTGCAAAAGTGACTTAGTGACTGGGTTCATAATCGTTCGGCCGGCAGTAATTATCATTTCCTGTACTGATGATTGTGTAAGCATGATATATTAGTGTATTTAAGTAAAACATAATTAATAATTATTTTTTAATATATATATATAAATATATAATCATTATCAACAAATGTGTACGTTCCATCCTACTGTTGTGATCATCAGATAACTGAGCAGCTGGTCGCATGATTTGAACCTCAACACTAGTCACCGTTTAAATCACTTTCCGCCGCTCTGACCACACGGCTAACTTCAGAAGCTATGCGACAAGCTAAGAAATAAATTCTATTTATATCATGAAGCAGACAATATAGTCAGCCGTCTTAACTATGTTCAAAAGATCACGTGGACAAGAATTTGGCGTTTTAGCTAAGATTAGACTGCCTATTTCACAAATATTATGTTTGAGGAGCAGATGAGCTATGCATTATTTCGTATGTGTTTTAGAATAGCTAAATAGGGGATACAACTATGTTTTAGATTGTCTGAGAGAATCAAATATCGACTATCGGGAGAATACACGTACATTGAAAATGAATCGATCTAAAAGAATGCTTTCAAAATTAAGATTCGATTTCCTTTGAAAGTCTTCTTATTTTGCTTACGATGCATTGTCTAGAAGATTCAGGATTTTATTGATCTTAAAAGAAATCTTAATTTTCTGGGTAAACCTTTGTATAAAATGACATCGTTACTAGAGAATACATATATTGCTGCTTGAATCAGTGTTTCTATAATATATATATATATATATATATATATTAAATAATTTCATACTTACATAAAAGTAATGAACAGACACGTGTTTTGGGCTCACATCCGTCATCTGTATGGATAACTTAGACTGGAATCGAACCTCTAATATTGATGTCAATATTTCGCGTTCTAATCCTGGACTATAACGCCTTACCTAGAAATATGTGCGGTTTTTATCACCTAGATATTCAATGTATTTTTATGGACTTTTTTTGTAGGTGATTGCAGCTTTTGTTACATTGCTTTGCATTATTATTATAGTTTGACACTTCTTAAGTAATACAGATTAAGGCAGAAGATGTCATTATATGTACGTATTTTTCGTAAATATATATATTTGTATTAAGTTCATACGTACATAAAAGTAATCCATGGGCACGTGTTTCTGGTTCACAGATATATGTACGGTTTTTATCACCTAAATATTTTACGTAATTTTCATGCAATTGTGTTTGTAGTTGATTAAATCATAGATTGACATAGACCCATGTTGAAAACTTATATTGATACCGATACTACGACTTTGTTTGCCGAGTTTTTCTTATGACATACATGTAACATCTAATTTTAATGACTTTATAATGTTAAATGAATTTGAAAAAATGATTAATAGTTTTAAATATGTTAAATATCTAATATTTCGAGATAAATTTCTTATTTAAATGAGAATTGGAAAAGTGAATCTCCGATGTACTGTTAAGTTTGCATGTGCCCTGATGGACGCTTGGGTAAGCATTGAACTCGGCCCATGAAATTAGTGTTCCTACTTAACAGAGAAAGTAATATCTACTTAATTAGAGTTAATCACTCAAAGGGGAGGGATATTTTTATGTAAAATCACTTTCCCTTTCTTCCCTTCGCAGGGGGAGAATCTCAAGTGTCACTTGAGAATTACGTTGGGCAATTTAACATGTAAGCGAAATTGCTTGTGTATATCAGATGAATCAGTATAAGGGTATATCGTACGCTGGGCTTAAGATTGAGTTATTTCTTAGCCGGTGTTTCTGTTGCGATTCCCGCAATTTATAACTGGTCTTCTTCAAATGCGAAACACAAACTTCTATTATGTTTCAGTAATTTTAAGATGGGGATTGATACTTAGTATTATTTTGATTATTCGGACAACTGTTCTCATATTTAATGTTGTTGTCACAACGTTTTGGCCGATATAACCTCCAACCCTTTTTAAGGTACGTCTTGTTGAACTTGGGAATATTTATGTTAAACTCAGGAATATGTACAGAATTTTGAACCAATATTTAATCACATGTAGTAGCTTGCTCTCGTTTCGTCAGCCATGACACTGTAGACATATTATTTAATTCGTAAGTGTATTCTAAGTATCGTTTTTGGTAACGCTATAAAAAAGTGTCACTAAGGACATATTATCACTTAGCACTTGTATCCCATGCGCCATAGGTCCTTGATGACAATTGTAGTTTAGATTTTAGGGGTCTTAAACCTATTGGTTTAAACTAGTCCAAACAATCTAAATAAGACCAACTTCTATATTCATACACACTTTTTCCGTCAGTGAAATGAATCTCAACTCACAGAATAAAAGGTATTATCATTATATAACACTAAATTATTCCTTGAAAAAGTGTTTTATTTAAATTAGCGAGCAGTGATGCGACGTACTGTACTGAAATCGAACCCATATTGATTTCGGACAGAACGCCCACAACTACGACGTTAGCAAGACCACGTGATAAGGAATTATCGTCTGAGTTGTGTTTGTGTTTTAATTTTGTGTAACTGTTGTTATTGGATGTTAAGTTCAAATCGTATTAAGTAAATATTATTATAATAGACGAATAATATACTTATTGGTGCATTATTATTGTATATCCGGTATTTGTGGTGCACCTGTATGTCTGCCATTCCGTGCACCGCTCTGTTTGTTCGGTTCTGCTTTAATGAAAATACGCCTTACACTCAGATCAAACGCAATTTTGCTAAAGTAACATTGTACGATTAATTTAATGTTAACACTAGTTATCTAATAAATTGTTTTTACAAAAAATATAACGAGATGTACGTTCACGCGGAGCATCCATAAACAGAAAAAAACTGTTCGCACTCGCTATTTATCTAGATATATTACGAAGCATGTATATAACATTCGATAATAACGCTAGTAATTACATTTTTCATATATACATTTTATTATAATTTCTGATGTCCTAAAGAAAAAAATCACCAACCGTTGACTTTTCATTACAGAGTGGAAGACTTTAACGAATTCATTTCAAGCGGCGGGATAAGTCTATTGTGGTAGTATAACTTGATCTTTGTTTTCTCGTTTCTCCTCATCAATTGAAATTGTTTCACTTGGCGAGTAAAAAAAGCTACATGTTTTACTCTCTACATTTTAAATGACGCAGTGGGAGTAAATATATTTCTTTCAGAGTTGTTTTCGTGTTTTTATTTTGTGTTTCTGTTGTTATTGGATGCAACATTTTAACTCCACTGAATTGTTTTGTTCTTTGAATGCTAAACAGTCACCGCTTATAAAAGTTTTACACTAACCTGGGAATAAAGGTTAGTAAATTGTAAGTTGGACAAAGAATAACACCCTGAGAGGATTGGAAAACGATGGGGGAAATGGGCACGATTCGATTATTTGTGAGGACGCCTCGACAAAAATTTGTTTATATTATACTTGAAAACGACTATGTTGTAGTCATCAGAGAAGCAGACCCGTGAAATTGTGTTCCCCAACTCGGAAGTTCTTGGAAAGAAACTTTGGTCACATAAGTTGCGTTTAGTTTTAGGCACACAAAGGAAGATAGAGCAATTCTTTACAATATTTGTAGCTAATGAGGTCATGTCTGCGAATGCTCTACAAGAGGGTGACAGATATAAGAGCTCAGTCGAATACTTACCATGAGAATAATGATAACGTACAGAAAAACTAGCAAATTATATTTTGTGAGATTAGATGATATTTCAAAGGGTTGTATTGGAGATGCCATATATAACTGTTAATTAGAAATAAATTAATTTTAGAATGACTTCATGAGTGTTAAACTGATGAATTAAACATTATAAAATTTGAATTCAAATGTTTGACGAATGATAATATTCTTAAATAGACTTTTTGTTTCTTTATATTATTGTTATTTTGTTTGTTGCATATTATTTAACTTTGTTTCGATTTTATATATACATGGATTTACATTTATAAAGTATAGTTATAAACATATTTTTTATATGCGTGTGTGCTTGAAATTATGCATCGCTCTTCAGATATATTCTAACCCTGACCTGTGTTCGTTTTAGTGTGTATTGCATATGTCTTAACTGCCTGGTATTGTGTTTGTGTGTCTGGTGTGCTTTCCTTTGTTAACAGTAGAGAGCTTCTGAAACCTAGAAAACAATTTGTTAAAAGCAGTGAATCGGCTTTTGTCAAAGAGATCAAACGCATTGATTATTCCGAAAATTAATCGATTTCTGTTTTTCCTTTCATGATTTGTCCAAATCTCCATGCGTCTGTGCACATTTCAAGGTGTGCACATGTCACCACCATCCCACATATAAAAAAATCGTTAACAAAAAGTTTGTTTCTACAGCCTGAGGATTATAAATGCAGAAATTTCAATAAAGTTACACACTTGCATGATTGCAGGAACATCTCATACACAATTAGTGCGGAAAACAACCTCGTGTTTTATTCCGGTTGGTGATGCGCTGTAACGACTCTAATTATACTCTAACAACTCTCATTTACTTTGGATGGTAAGTAAACATCCATTTAATGCATGATGATGTGTAAATCTAGTTATATAACTAGTTTCTTTTCGTTTTCTGATGTTTAGGCGGGTGCAAAAGTTTTAGAATGCCCTTGTTGGCATTATAAAATATGTAATCTTAAAGGATTGACATGCATACAAATTTGACATATATTTATTGCCGAATAGCGTGTAAAATAGTAAATATATTTTCGTGTCAAATAAATGATCCAAGCGAAATCCTGAAAAAGAAAAAGTTTAAAAAGCAGTAATATGGGGTGCTTAACATTATCTATAAACGTTTGGATAGTTATTCGTGCTCAAAATAAGTTTTGGTGCCCCAAAATCACACTTTGATCCGGTTACTAAGCATAAAAATACAATATGTTTCAACATACAAGACAGAAAGATCGAGAGACAAGACGTAATGCGGCACGACACACACTATTGGCAATAGGAACAAAATTTCCTACACTCAGTTTCTTGCGACACGCTTATAATTACGCAGTAAGAAAGAGAAGCATATCCCCAGACTGATTCTCTACTCTAAACTGACATACATTCCCAAGTTAACAACGGCAACACACTCACAATGTCTACAATGCTTACTTTAACACTGCCAAACCTATATGCTCAGACATATAAAAAATATATAGACTCACACGCATTTCAATACTCGTACCTTTTCTGACTCTGAATATTCAACATCTCCAACACTGACATGAACATTTCTCTCGCCCGAATATCTTTAAAATATTGGAAATTTTTAAATATATAATTAGGATTTTTTGGTTAGACATGTTTTCTCTTTTCTTATTCGCAACACGAATTTGTGTATATTTGCCTTATTTGCTATATATGACAATTTAATTGTCCGCATGGATATTGGTACATTTTAAAAACACAACCATTGTCTATATCTTATTCAAGCCAGAATCCACGCTACAGTCTTTTATTAGAGACACGAATGATATTTGTGTACATTACATTACACTTAAAAAAGAGAGATGATGTATGCTTAAGTTATTTGCTGCGACATCTGTTGTTGTTGGTAGTTTTGATTTTACTAACGAGTCACCACTTATCAAGGCCAACATCCAGTCGAGCATACAGATTAATGAGATTGGTGTGTTGTTAGTTGGATGATGACGAATCTTATGAAAGGATTGAAACTGAATAATTGAATGAAAAAATAAATTAGATTACATATGAGGACGGATAATGCCAATCAGTTGTTGATATTTGGTTTAGTCTGAAGGTAGGCAGTACAGTTGTCATGTTTTCGCGAATAGAAAGTTTTTATGGAAATAAACTCTGTTATTGGAAATTCTGTTCGATGTTTGTCAGAGACAAATAAAGGAAAGTGTTTTGATTTATCGTAGCTACACGATTTCTTGCTGTGAAAAATTACCGGCATAGAAACCATCGTTTGCTCATTTGTTGCCGAATTCGTACATGTTTTTGCATTGATATGTATAATAATATGACTTTGTTGAGATTCTATTACAAAAATCACCCGGAATTCCCAAATTGACACTCATTTAGTACAAGTCAAGTTCAACGTCGCTTTACTAACTCCGGTGATATAACTGACAGACATTTGTCAAACTAAGTATATACTGTGCTAGGTGTTCTTGATTTATAGCGATCAATCGTGGTTGACAAGTTATATCCTCCTAAACTATAGTATCAAATATACCTTCATACAATAGTATTAATTAAATATTTTTTGAAATAAATAAATATAATAAATATGAATAACTTATTATTATCTATATGATATTTGTTGTGTATATGTATGGCAGCATTCCGTCCTCCTGCTTTCTAAAGTAAATGTTTACAATTTATTCAGATGTAGCATCAATTTTTTACTAGTTTTGATTTCCAATTATATCATGGGGTCTGCATTATATTTTATTCATAACTTGACAATTAAAAAATAATAGAAATGAGAAAATACAAATAAAGATTGTAATATAAAGTTCAGGGCTTGGAGCATACAAGAGTCTTAATTTATTCTCAGTATACGGCGAGGTGCTTAGTAGTAATATATAAATATTATTATTATCATAATTACATTATCATCTTAATAATGGATAAATATTAGCATTATTAATGAATTAGTATCGTTGTCATTTATGTCGTAATATGTTGAGAGAGTTAGGAATCCACACTTCCCCCGCGCTACGAGTTATGTTTAATTACACGTGTATAATGAACCATTTATTAATAAATATTGTATTTTGGTATCAATATTACACTGTCACTTACCGATGGCTGGATGAACCATTATACACCCGTGTCGTCGTCGTAGAACCCATTCGAACGCCGATGTTGATTTGTAAAAAAAAAAATATTTACAAAGATAGAAACACTCACAGAAAATATCATGGTACATGAATATGCGTGTGGGTGTGTGAAAGAGAGATAGATAGAAGGAGGCCAATATGTGAAGAGTTCGAACGCAAAACGCAATAAATCCAATTCGTTTAAATTGATACCGTAAACAATAAAAACACGAATATATTAAATCTAGACTTCCAATGAAAGCTGATTTTAATTGAAATAAAAAAATAAATTACTTCATTATCATATTATGTGACACAAAGTGTTAGGATATCGTCGAGTGTTGAAATGCAACACTTTTTGTAGGGACAGTTTCGTGATTTTCAAAATGGCGTTTATCGCGTTTTGCATTTGAACTCTTCATGTAGACATATAGCTTGTTTTGTTACACCCATTTGCACTGTGCGTGCTGCCCCCTTTGGGGACATCTCCCAGACTCGTCTTTTTCGCTTGAATTCTCGCCAGCAAAAGAAAAAGAAAATACCCGACTGAAGTCACGTGGTTTCGTTGGCTTCCGTTTTGAGGGATTTTTAACTTTAACGTGTCATCCAAACTTTACCATTCAAAGGCGGTCCTGGTTAGGTACCATTAAATGCACCTGAAAAGTATTTATATACTATTCATCAGAAAAAAAAATAATTTGCATCTAATCAAAATGAAACACGTTTTTTTTAATGTAGATTGCTGCATGAATGTATAGAAGACATGAAATTAAAGAAGGCCGCGTTTCTATAATCGTTTTACATGTAAAACCGAATGAACTCGACTGTATGTAATCTTCTGTGTAAGGTGAAAAAAAGAAATGTTTTATACATACATTTATCCACAGTTTCACCATATGTACAGTAAACACTGTGGTTGGACACAAATCGGTAAACCTCATATTATATATCTTACTTTTTTCTTGTATGACAGCTGTCAGACGGTTAAAAAAATTGAAATAAGTTGTTTACAGAACATATTTCGTATTTTTTTAGAAGCACCAGTGATCCGTAGTGTAGCTTCCGCCATCTTTTTTTACACTTTGATTTCAGTCGAAAAATCATAAAATGTGACATATCTGCTAAGAAACTCTCCTTGCATAACTAACATAATAAGTCTCCTTACTTATCCTCATGGCTAATATAGAAGTACAGAGTTCTATTATTTTGATATCTACTTTACATATTTAATGTAAAGTGTCGTTGCTTGTTAAAAACAAACAAAGACACTTTACATTAAGGTGTATACGAACATACTATGTACATTAACTGAGAAAAAAGAGACATTCTTTCTCTAAATGCTCAAAGTCATTAAAACAACAAGACAGTGTTTGAATCAATCCACACTGAGAGAGAACGAGCGACATACATAGAAAACGTAAGCGACTCGAGGATCATATTTATTTTGATGGATAGATTGACAGTTAAATGATGATGAATATCATGAAAACAAATTAAGAATAGTGAATAGAAATAAATACTATTAAATAACGGATGAGGATGGTTTATAACAAGTTATTTTTGTTATAGCCCTGAGGAAGCGATCTTCATGCAACGTGTTTCACAAATGCGTAGTTTTTCGAAAAAAGCAATTCCTGAAAAATCTTTTTAATTTCGTCACATGAGGTAGAAAGGAAAGTTATCTACAATGGTTGTAGGAGGACGAGTTCTTGCCGTTAAAGTTTTAGCAAGACACACCAGTTGGTGTTCGAGATTAGTGTTATTTTGTAAACTAAACATTTTTAGTATTCTACCCTCTTCTGACTTCATACGGTTGGGTATTTTAATAGCCATTTTGAATGTGTCAACCCACCTTCCAGCCTCCCCGTTTGATGTAGGGTCATATAGTAACGTCGTGATGTAACATCTCCAAGTATTTTATGAATATGTTGTATTCACTCCAGAGAATATACCAAAGAATATAAACTTCGGTTTATGATTGTATCATTTCGCGTATGTCCCAAATTAAGTCGTTAGCAGAACTCTCGGTGAAATACCTACCAAACGTCAGTGTTTGGACTAGGTTGCTAAATTCACATATGCTGTTGTTTAGCGTCTACTCCTTGGCCTAAGATCAACGTGTATTATCTGTTCCGATGGATACTACACCCCATAAACTGGTATTGTCTTGGCCTTCGCGGCTTGATTTACGCCGGTCTATGGGTCGATCCTGTGCAGTTCTATGAGGCCCACCCTCCCAGGCTTTTCCTCCTCTTTTTGGGGAGGAATAAGTTTATTGCTTACTGCCTGAGGCGCCCCTACCGGGGAATGCCGACGGGGCTTCCCAGGCAATTTTTAATGTCCAGAGTGCTCACCTCTCGGGTGCTGGCTTTTCAAACACACCTTTCCCGGGTCCTTGGGTCACATCTTACTTGTGGGAGTAAGATAAAAACGTGTTTTGTGCCTAACTCCTGGAGAGGAGTAAATAAATACTCCTTTCATTGGACTTGCCTCTAACAACTGGTGTGTTTCTTTTTGTTTTCTGATCGCTTTCTTATGTGCGGCTGTCAGTAACGGTTTCGTTTCTCTGTTAAAGTGCCCATTTCGAAGTCATATCTATCCAATTTTGTGCGCTATTTTTATCGCTTCTCTTGTCATATTGCTGTTCTTGCCTGTTTGTTACCGTTTTATCTGCTCTTCATATTGTTCAACTTCATGTTGCTTTAAACGACGGCCGTGAGTCCCTTTCAATTTTGGATTATATATATTTCTAGTCCTTTTATCGCACAATCCACGCAGTTTTCAAATCTTACTTGCTTTCTTTCTCTTGTTTTGCCTTTTTTTTAGATAGAACCAGTCAGTGTCATTTATTCGGTGCCTCGCGTTGTACATGTGCATTATTTACCTTGATATTATAACAAGGTATCTGATATTTATTTTGTCTAGTTTATGACGAAAATTTTACTAGCGATACTAGCCAAGTATGTATTTCCCTTATTAGGTTTTCTACTATATAATTTTGTCTCTAACTGCTTTCTTTTTCTGCTAAGATATTCTTCTAAATTCATCTCGTTCATCTCCGTTGAGTTATGGTGTTCGTTTGAGAATATCCGGATATGTAGTTCACGTTCACTAAGTGCCCTGATTGCACTCGAATTTTTCATTCTTAATGATAGCTAGTGAGCACATTTTCATTTTGAATTCCATTCGTTTTTTGTACGAAATGGTTACCAATTATACAGGACAAAATGTCACTCGAGGATAAAAGTTAATAAGATGGAATGATTGCCATGACCAAGTTCGAATAGTTGTGACTATTATCGCAAGGAATCTGTTGACATTGGTTTTGCAGACGACGAAGTTGTAATCTGCGAGGAAGCAGTCCCGTGACAATGTGTTTCACAGATATGGAGCCTTTGCAAAGAATCGCCTGACACTAGACACACGGCAGACAAAAGGAAAGTTTCTCGTCATTGTTGTCGTAAAACGAGTATTTGCTGTGAACGTCTTACAAGAAAGAAAGAAAGATGTCAGCTCAGTCAAGCATCTTCCATGGCAATAACGATATATTAAAGAAGAGCTGGAAACGTTTTCTAATGGGAAAAGGAAGATTTTTGGTTTCATATATTAAAGTTTAACATTATGGTTGGGTATATTTTTCTAGCTCTTTTCTGATTTAGCAAATAGTTTGACATATACATGAAGTGGATTATTTTTGTCTTTTCGTGTTTGTAAATTTGTATTGAGCATTTGATTTCCTGAGTATGCTGCTCACTTGTTGCATGGCTAACGAGCAGCTGTGCAAGATATTCCTACAGATAAATTCTTCTCTTCTATTCTTATATATATATATATATATATATATATATATATATATATATATATATATATATACATATATATATATATATATATATATCAGGAGTGTTCTTTAAGCTGCCATTTCTTGCTTCTAATGTTCCATTGCCTTAATCATAGTTGATAATTTTGTAACATATGTTCTGCATCCGTAAGCATACTTGCAGCATGGTGGCACATTTTTTATTGTAGTCAATCCATGCTATAATTATGTAGTTTTCTAGATTAGAGCCCTTTATTATTATTGATTTTATTAATTATTATTATTATTATTTACTCACTAGGAGTTATCACACTTGTCATCGTCAGTGATCGCCCAGTGGTATTCCCTGGAGGCTGAGTGACAACAAGTCTCCTCAGACTTCCAGTATGCTCCACCTCTTTTCGTTCATCACATATCATCATCATCATCATCATCATCATCATCATCATCATCATCATCATCATCATCATCATCATCATCATCATCATCATCATCATCATCATCATCATCATCATCATCATCATCATCATCATCATCATCATCATCATCATCATCATCATCATCATCATCATCATCATCATCATCATCATCATCATCATCATCATCATCATCATCATCATCATCATCATCATCATCATCATCATCATCATCATCATCATCATCATCATCATCATCATCATCATCATCATCATCATCATCATCATCATCATCATCATCATCATCATCATCATCATCATCATCATCATCATCATCATCATCATCATCATCATCATCATCATCATCATCATCATCATCATCATCATCATCATCATCATCATCATCATCATCATCATCATCATCATCATCATCATCATCATCATCATCATCATCATCATCATCATCATCATCATCATCATCATCATCATCATCATCATCATCATCATCATCATCATCATCATCATCATCATCATCATCATCATCATCATCATCATCATCATCATCATCATCATCATCATCATCATCATCATCATCATCATCATCATCATCATCATCATCATCATCATCATCATCATCATCATCATCATCATCATCATCATCATCATCATCATCATCATCATCATCATCATCATCATCATCATCATCATCATCATCATCATCATCATCATCATCATCATCATCATCATCATCATCATCATCATCATCATCATCATCATCATCATCATCATCATCATCATCATCATCATCATCATCATCATCATCATCATCATCATCATCATCATCATCATCATCATCATCATCATCATCATCATCATCATCATCATCATCATCATCATCATCATCATCATCATCATCATCATCATCATCATCATCATCATCATCATCATCATCATCATCATCATCATCATCATCATCATCATCATCATCATCATCATCATCATCATCATCATCATCATCATCATCATCATCATCATCATCATCATCATCATCATCATCATCATCATCATCATCATCATCATCATCATCATCATCATCATCATCATCATCATCATCATCATCATCATCATCATCATCATCATCATCATCATCATCATCATCATCATCATCATCATCATCATCATCATCATCATCATCATCATCATCATCATCATCATCATCATCATCATCATCATCATCATCATTATTATTATTATTATTATTATTATTATTATTATTATTATTCTTCTTCTTCTTCTATTTTGTTTAATAAGAGTACTAGAAATAGTAGAGGTCGTAGTTTAGGTTATGGTAGTAATCGCATCATCGTCAATATTTAGATCCCTTATTATTTAAATCTCTTAAACATCTGGTATTAATACCAGATGTTTATCATTCCAAATATGACACACTTCTGCCGAATATATTTTAATCTGATAAGTGTTTATTGTTTTGATATCAACATGTGTAAGATGAATAGCATGCGTAGCTGTAGTCGTATAGACGTTGTTATCTCCTTATGTTATATGTGACGCCATTCTGGCAAGTAGTGCTGAAACCGCAATGAGCTCAACAAAGAAAAATGATCAACTATGGATACATAGGCGCTGTATGTGATTTCATCATTGATTGCCAAGGCAGTGTGTTCGCTTCCGCTCGGCGTGTCAGTTACTTCTTATTTGTACTGACATAGTATTAATGACAAACGTTATTGATTATGTAATGATCATAATATGTGCTTTATTAATCTAGTGTTTTTGCAGCATTGTATTCATATAATATATTTCTTTTTTTTTCAGAGAAGTAATTATAATTGCATTTCCTAACTATTCTTGCTAATAATCAAACTGGTAGAATAATTCAATAATGTGAAACTACGAGATATCTGTCTTTTATTACAATATATAACATAAAAAAAACTCCTAGCTTTTTTATCAATTATTTTCGTGCGTAAACAAATCACAATTAGAAACATGTTTTAACCAAAAACTGAGCAAATATCCACTTCCAAGGCGAACAGTGTACTACGTGCTACCCGTTTTAATAATCGTCTATAAAAGAGGCTTTTTACGTATGGCATATATAACGGTCTCTAAAGCTATGGATTATTTTAGAAAAAAATATTTAGTTATGTAGGATATTTTTTATATATATGTTTTTAAAAAAATTGCAATATTTTAAACTAGCATGGTTTTATATAATACTAGTTATATTAATGTACCGGAGTATTTTAATGTAATTAACAGGTTTATTTTAAAATAATAGTGAAAATGCTTTTACACTAAGTACGGGCATAAACTATTCATGATAGCAGGAGAAGTTCCGTGGGCCACCGAAAAATATCAAAACCTCAATAAAATGAGAAATAGTATTATCCGAAATATTAGCAAATACTAAATTGTCAAGACACAAAGAGAACACAAAAGAAAATACAACAAAACCAGAAATCACATTTGCAGAAAAAAAATCCATCCCAAGATTTCAACAGCTTAAAAGGACCAGAAATATCGGCGAACGCAAGGTATAAAAGAAACATGAGGATTAATAGAAAAGTCAATTCCGTTGAAGGATCCGATTAAAATTGCCCATCTTGTGTGTTATTATTTATTTTATTTTACCAATCAAAATGAATTGTCCGAAAAAGAAAAGGTAGAAGAAAATGAATAACGTAGCAACGAATTAATTAATACCAAAATGGTGACGTGGAGTCAGGGAAGATTTTTAAAAAATTTATTTTGGGCGTTGATTGCAGAAGAGGATCTCAGAATTTTTTTTTAATTCGATTTGTTTTTAACAGTTCATACGATCTCGTACTCGTTTTAACCGGACACGATAACACGTGACAGGTATACAGATAACGATATTCAAAGTGTTATATTCAAATTAATTCTCTTTTATAATAGACTAGCGGGGTACCCGGCGTTAAATGGGGCTCTCCCTCCTCCTCTCCGCAAGCAAAATTGGTATTGAGCACTTTTCTCCCGGACATCGCCGAGTATTTAGGAAATCAAGAAGGCCTCCAGAGCACTACTAAAATCACTCTTACCAATCCATCCTACTTTTCATCTGCACAATAGTCCGAAGAGAAACACTACAGAAGCTCTATCTAGGACATTTAGCATTTTCTCCCGGACAACGCTGAAGCCTCTGGGTCCTATATTGAAGAAGCCCCCCCCCTGTACTGGGTCCTATACTATAATAGCACCCCCGGTGTTAGGTCCTATACTGTAGAAGCGCCCCGGTGGCTATACTGCAGAAGCCCTCCTGGTCCCTGTACTGCAGAAGCCTCCTGGTCCTATACTGTAGAAGCACCCCATGGGCTAGGCCCTATACTGTAGAAGCAGTAGAAGAACCCCCGGTCCCTATACTGCAGAAGCACACATGGTCCGTATACTGCAGAAGCATTTGAGTCCTATACTGTAGAAGCACCCCCCAGTGCCTATACTGCAGAAGCACCCATGGTCCTAAATTGTAGAAGCACCCCCGGTGATGGGTCCTATACTGTAGAAGCACCCCGACCCCTATACTGCATAAGCACCCCTGGCCCCTATACTGCATAAGCACCCATGGTCCCTATTCTGCAGAAACATCCGAGTCCTATAATGTAGAAGCACCCCCGGTGCTGGGTCCTATACTCTAGAAGCACCCCTAGTCCCTATATTGTAGAAGCACTCCTGTTCCCTATACTGTAGAAGCACCCCTGGTTCCTATACTGCAGAAGCCCTTGTGTCCTATACTGTAGAAGCGCCCCCCTGGTGCCTATACTGCAGAAGCACCCCCCGACCCCGGTCCTTATACTTCAAAAACCTCCGGGTCCTATATTGTATAAGCACCCCCGGTGCCCGTACTGCAGGATGAAGTGTTTATAATTCCCCCCACCCCTACCCGGCCCAAAAAAATTCTCCCCCCAAAGAATAATTTTTATTTTAAAAGAAATAAGTTTAGGTTGCTAGGTGCGGATGTGATTGAGCAACCCTTGTTTCACTGTTATTGATACGTCAAGACAGAAGTTATGGGATGAAATGATACAACCGAACAGAATTTAGGGCACAAGGGATTATGGGTGATGGTCGGTGAGTCAGCATTACATTGGCTAATTTTCAAATTACTTGTAAATAACATTGGAATAGCTTGAAAAAACCAGATCCGCAACCGAAGACTGGCCCCGTTTACCCCCAGCAAAATGTTTTTGTTGTTGTGATTTTGAGATATTATGCTCCCAGGTGTCGTCCGGTCCTAAAGATGTCAACTTGTTGACAATTGCCGAGTAGTTTTTGAGGAGTAGCTGGACATACAGACAAACAAACAAACATACAGACAACTGCCCTTTATATTCAAACTTCTATTTCTTCCCCTCCTCTATAGCCGTTTCTTTATCTTTCTACCTTTCTCTTCCCTAGTCGCCCCATTTCACCGCTACTTTCTAATTTTGCCTTTTGCGAAAGCTGCTTCTTCCCCACCATTTCTCCTACGTTGCCCAGGGCAATAGTATGACATATTTCTATAAAAAGTTCTACGTCTATCTGCGCCTTCTATATAGGTACTCTTCTCCGCGCCGGTGTTCATACTATATACGTATCTATCGCCACCCCGGTGCGCATACTATATACGTGCCTGTCGCCGCCCCAGTGCACGTACAATATACCCAGTGCAGATACTATATAAGTACCTATTGCCACCCCCGTATGCATACTACATAAGTACCTATCGCTGCCCTGGTATAAATGCTATATACAAACTTATCGCCGCCCCGGTGCAAATGCTAAATACGTACCTATCACCGGCCAAGTGCAAATGCTAAATATGAACCTATCGCCACCCCGGTGCGTGTGTTATATACGTACTGATCGCAGTTCCGGAGCGCATGCTAAATATATACCTATCACCGCCCTGGTGCGCATTCTATATACATACTTATTGCCGCCCCTGTGAACCTCTATGCACTACTATACACATACCTATTGCCACCCCAGTGCACGTACTATATATATACCTATCGCCACCCAGGTGCGCATAATATATTCGTACCTATCGTCGCCCCGGTGCGCATATTATATACTTACCTATCTCTGCAAGGGTGCACATACTATATATGTAACTATCTCCAGCACAGTTGTCTTACCTAAGAACTCATATTAATGCGCCCTTGTCATGTCAAAAAAACAAAATAGTGTTTGCTCATGTTTTGTCACTATCCTAAAAAAATAACTCATATTAAGGCGCCCTGTCGTATCAGAGAACAATAATCAAGTGCATTCATGTAGTGCCACTATCATGAAAAAGAACTTATATTAATGAGCCCTGTTTAAGTTCAAGAAAAAAAAATTCCCTGACAACCCCCAAAAATTGTTATACTTCAGCCCCAACCCCCAAAAAGTAATTTACTTTCCCCCAACCCTAAGAAATATTTAAGGTAAAAAAATAAAAATAATTTGGCCTCATCACACCAAAATTTTTTCCCCGAACCCCCAAATTTTTTACCCTTTACCCCCAACCGCCCCCAACAATTTTTTACTTTCCCAACCCTCAGAAATATTTTAAGTCAAAAATAAAAAAAAAATGTGCACCCCTCCCTTCAAAAACACTTCCATGCCCCGCCCCCAATTTATTCCTCTCCACCACTACCGCCCCCCCCCCAAATTTTTTTTACCCTCCCCCAACCCTACGAAATATTTTAAGTTCAAAGAAAAAAAGAAAAAATTTGGCCGAGCCCCTAAATAGTTTGGCTCGACCCTAAAATGTTACCCTCCCTCCTCCCCCCATCTCTCCAACCCCACTGATTTTTTTTTACTCTTTCCCCAACCCTGAAAAATATTTTAAGTTAAATAACAAAAAAAAAAAAATTGGCCCGACCCCCTAAACAGTTTGGCCCGACCCCTAAAATTTTCCCCTCCCCCCTCCCCCCATCTCTCCAGCCCCACTGAATTTTTGTTTACACTCCACCAACCCTGAGTAATATTTTAAGCTAAAAAAAAATTTGGCCCAACTCCCCTAAAAGTTTGGCCTGACCCCTAAAAATTTTCACGACCCCTCAATCTCTCCAACCCCACTGAATTTTTTTTTTACTATCCCCCAACCCTGAGAAATATTTTAAGTTAAAAAAAAAAGAAAAAAATTTGGCCCGACCCCTAAAAAGTTCGGTCTGATCCCTAAAATTTCCCCAACCCCTTAATCCTTCAAGCCCCCCCCCCCCGAACTTGTTTTTCACTCTCCCTCAACCCTGAAAAATATTTTAAGTTCAAAAAAAAATTTAGGCTGACCCCTTAAAAGTTCAGCCCGACCCCTAAACTTTTCCCCGAACCCCTCCCCCATCTCTCCAACCCCACTGAATTTTTTTTACTATCCCCCAACCCTGAGTAAAACTTTTAATTTAAAAAAATAAAAATTTGGCCCGACCCCATAAAAAGTTCGGCCCGACCCCTAAAATTTTCCCCGACCCTTCAATCTCTTCAGCCCCCCCCCCAACTAGCTTTTCACTTTCCCCCAACCCTGAGAAATATTTTAAGTTCAAAAAAAAAAATTTGGTCCGACCCATAAAAAGTTCAGCCCGACATATAAACTTTTCCTCGACCCCCGACCCCCATCTTTCAAACCCCACTGAATTTTTGTTTTACTATTCCCCAACCCTGAGAAATATTTTAAGTTCGAAAAAAAAAAAAAATTTTCCCGACCCCCTAAAAAATTTGGCCCGACCCCTAAAATTTTCCCTGACTCTCATCTCTCTAACCATACCCTCCGAATTTTTTTTTACTCTCCCGCAACCCTGAGAAATATTTTAAGTTAAAAAAAAAAAATTTTGGCTCGACCCCCTAAAAAGTTTGGGCGTAGGCCTAAAATTAGCTCTATCGACAATATTGAGCACTTTTCTCCCGGACAACGCTGAGTACTTACTGAAATCACTCTTACTGATTTCCACTCATTTCCATGGGCACAATAGTCTGAAGAGAAGCGTAGAGGCTCTAAAAATATTATACAAACCTATCACTACAGTAGCTCTATCTAGGATATTGAGCACTTTTCTCCCGGACAACGCCGAGTACTTTGAAAATCAAGGAGGTCTCCTGAGCACTACTGAAATCACTCTTACCGGTTGCCAGGTGCGGATGTAATTTAGCAAACCTTGTTTCACTACACACTCTTAACGTAGTCTTCCTATGATGTTAATGATGCATCCGGACAGAAGTTATGGGATGACCTGATACAACCAGACATAATTTAGGGCAAGACCGGGTACATCTGGCAAGGGATTATGGGACATGTTCAGTGAGTCAGCACTTTTATAATATTATGACATAATTACACTGGATAATTTCAAAATAACTACTAATAAACATTGAAAAAGCTTGAAAAAAACAGACCCGCTGCCCAAAACTGGCCCCGGTGACCCTCAGCAAAATGTGTTTTTGTTGTAATTTTGAGATATTATGCTCCCAGGATATTACCGGTCCTAAATATGTCAACTTGTTGACAGTTTGCCGAGTAGTTTTTGAGGAGATGCTGGACATACAGACAGACAAACAAAATTCATGATGATCGCTTAATATAGAATATATAAATAAATAAAATACTTTATATGTATATATGCAACCCTTAGGGTAAACATTTACAAAATATAATGCACCTATGTTACTCACCATATTGCCTATAATATATATTCCAAAATTCATAAGAATTGGTTCATGATTTTTTTAAATTTTAATAATAAAAACACTTCATATATAGGCACCTCTTAAATGTTAACATTTATCAAACAATAGTGTAGGCATATTACTCATCGTATTGCCTTCAATATATATTCCAAAATTGATAATGATGCATTTATAATTTTAGGAGATAACCCTGTGTATGTTTGCATGTATTTTTCATTACAACTCTAACTGTAAGTAATTAGTACAATTGAAGACGCCAAATATAGCATAATAAATGAATACAGTTCTCGACGATTTCCCGCCAATATGTTTGTCCATCATTGCCGTGCCGATCCTCATAATGTGGAAGGAGCACAAATAAAGAAAGTACTCAGCTTGGCTTAGAGTTTCAGTTTAACACATAAGCAATCGAACAGAAATACTTATCCTTCAGAACAGTGAAAGATATACATCTACACCATCAAAGAAGGTGCAAAACTAGAAAAAATAAAAAATAAATAAAGATATTTAAAAAAAAAAAAATTTAGATATGGTTTCGTTTCCCCAATTTCTTTTTTTTACCCGGTCTGAATTTTTGAAGAAACAAAAACATATCTTCGATCCACATCAGATCAGTCATGCTTCACTACCCGCCGCATCCGGTTTTATTGAATCACTGCAAAATCGCTGGCAGAAATTCAAAATGGTGATTTGATTATGTCGGAGCCATGCGTAGTATTCCCCCTTTAATCATCTTGTGAGTATCGTGTGTGGCGCTTGTGTGTGTGTGTTTGTGTGGTTGTGCGTGTGTGGTTGTGCGTGTGTGTGTGTATGTATGTGTGTGTGTGTGGGTGTGTGTGTGTGTGTGTGGAGCAATAGAAAAGTAAAAACATATTCATTTCCCAAGATCATTTTTTAGCTCGCATACTAAATATATGATTGGCTTGAATACGGGTTAGTGTTTACGCACAAATAATCTACCGGAAGAAGACCTTGAATTAGTATTCAGTTTTTTTTCCTTCCTTCTCTCTGTCTTTCTTTCATTTTCTATTTTCTTCTTCTTTTCTTCGTTTTCATTTTCTTCTTCGTCTACTTCTTCATTTCGATATACATTTTATTTTTCATCTTCTTCTTGGTCTGCATTTTTTTCTTCATACATTTCTTCTAGTTTCACTTATTTTGAAGCATCTTGGGTTTCAGCTTTCATAGAGTATTTTATTCTTTTCTTCTTCTTGGTCTTCCTCTTCTTCTTATAATTATTTCTATCAGTATTTTTATTAGTAGTAGTAATAGTAGTGTTCGTAGTAGTGTTCGTAGTAGTAGAGATACTAGTATAGATATTTCCGTTAAAGACCACTATTTCTATAAATCAAGGGAGGCGCGAGAGCGCTCTATCCCTTAATAGATCACAAGAATGGCATATGCTGGAAATCTATTTGTTTTGATAAATCATAACTCAAAAACCAATTAATCAAATTACTTAAAACTTTACACAACATTTTTATTTGATAGGTTCTATAAGTGTGTAGAATTTCAGCATCATTAGTCCAGGTAACCCAGAGATCCAGAAAGTTCAATCATGAAATCATGTTATCTGTGTGTACGTACGTACGTACGTATGTGCCACCCTGTATCTCATCAACTATTTGATGGATTCAGCTGATTTTTGGCAGAGATAGAGGTTATAGGGTCTAGTTCATGGCATTCTAATTTCAGTTCACCATATACCTTAGTTTTCCAGAAAATTCCAAGAAACCTTAAAAAGGACCATTGTATTAATGCATAGCTTTTAAAAAAGTAGTGACATTCCATAATAAATGCCAGTATACTGAAATCATATGCCCTGAATAGGGTTAAGATGAAAATTCATATAGACTAAATGTACAAAAGCAAGGATATTCCGAAATTTTTACACTTTTATTGTCATTAAGGGTATGCGAGCACAACAGGGCTATGTATTTTACTGGTAGGAATTTTTCTTCAGCGCACCTCACACACTTCATCCAGTCATGCATAGATATTTATACTGTAGTGATGTGATAATGAAATTGTTTGGTTGATATGTAGTCATACCCTAAATTAATGACAATAAAAGTGTAACAATTTGGGAATTTCCTTGCTTTTGTACATTTAGTGTATATGAATTTTCATCTTAACCTTATTAAGGGCATATGATTTCAGTATACTGGCATTTTTCATGGAATATATATATATATATATATATATATATATATATATATATATATATATATATATATATATATATATATTCGATGCCTTTTTTCATGGAATGTATCTTATAATTCATTTACTCTTACTTTACTTTTCTCTATTTGTTTGCTATTCCCAAGTCTTCGTATAATAATGATAATTATAATAACATTAATAATAGTAATAATAATAATAATAATAATAATAATAATAATAATAATAATAATAATAATAATAATAATAATAATTATTATTATTATTATTATTATTATTATTATTATTATTATTATTATTATTATTTGAAGTTCTCACACAGGTTATAGCCAGTGATTGCTCACTGATAATAAACAGCAGTGTTTGCCGAAGTCCGAGTGACAAAAAGCCTCCCCAGATTTCCAGTACAAAACATTTCTTTTCAATAACAATTGCAAATGACTTTGCATTATCGTAACATGCTTTTACCATTGATTTTTGTTGGCAACGGTCATTGGTCTTCCATCATCTTTTTTTTTTGGGGGGGGGGCAAAAGCCTCGCCAAACTACTTGTATTCTCCGCACTCTTCCAGGGGAGGTCTGGTTTGTGCTCTCCTTCCTTGGTCTGTCCATCCTCCTTGACATTTCAGGACTATTTTGTGTGATATAAGCCGAGGGTTGTGTAATTTCTGTTTTTGGGGGGAGCAGTTAAATGAACATGTCTGCAGTCCTAGGTCTCTTCTTCCACCGATTAAACTAAACTTCTTTCTATTGGATTCACTTCATTTTTAAACATTTTCAATGCTGCCTTCACGAAACCCCTTTATTCCTATCTTTAGATATCCTTTCACCGGACACCTTATCTACGGATATTCACAAACTGGACAGCCTCCATATTTTTACACGCGCACTCTTACTCTCAATTACTTTATATTTTTTTAAATGTTGAATTTTGCCTTTTCCACTGCCAACTGATCCATCTATGTAATTCCTCTGATGATAAGATTTTCATCTTTGAAAAACCTTGGCTTAAGAAAGAAAAATAAACATGTTTTACCGAGTACACCTTACAATGAACAATCGAAGTTGAAATAGATTTGCCATTCGTACATATTTATCTCTCTTTTTTAATTTATCTTTATATACATATATATATATATATATATATATATATATGTATATATCTACATACATATATATTTATATATACACATATACATATTGATATATATATATATACACATATATATGTATATATATATATATATATATTATATATATATAAACTTAGGTAGTAGGCAGTAATATATCTACAGAACAATCTCCTAAATTAATGATCGGATCATTATGATTTTTAGAATATATATTCTAGAAGACACGGTGAGTTATATGAGCACATGTTTTGTAAACCATAAGTATTTATTTAATAATAAGCAATAGTATTAGCAATAAGTTTTTTCTTAAAATAGTATTTTAAAAAACTTTTTACAAATTAAACATCACATGAAACCTGTTAAGTGAAATGTATTTGTTTATATCATAAGCATTGCTAATAAAATATAAGTTCGCATGAATGAAATTGATGGCCATGCTATTAACGTGGAAATGTATAACAGTATTAATATTATGGTAAAACACGTATTCATAATCTTTTAAAAATAAAATCACCATTTTTGAGTATTGTTACGTAATTAATATAACCAGAGAACACCAACATGAGATAATGAACTATTGCATAGGTGTATTCTATAGTAAATAGAAGATAGTATATTAAGATTACCTTGATATGCTCCAAAGATATATCGTTCTGCATGTGACATTTTCTAACAATTTTTGATGTCATATTCGGGGTTGTATTAGTCTTTTATTTAGTGGGTGTAGTCAAGAGAAGTATTTGTCAAAGATGTAATGCTAATACGATACAAAGGTTCTTTGATTGCTGAGAGAGTACCGATACGGTACCTGAAGGTTTATCGGTAAGTAAAGCATTATGAGACGAAAACTCACCACCGAAGAGGACTTCATGTATTTGGAAAGTACAATGGTAATCTTCAGTGAGAGGTTGCTGAGAGTAGACTGGGATCGAATTAAGTATTGCAAGAGTATTGAGAGCGTCATCATTATTGATGGAGTACTAAGAGCGTCATCAGTATTGAGAGAGTACTGAGGGCGTCATCGGTATTACGAGAGTACTGAGGACGTCATTAGTATTGAGAGAGTACTAAAGGCATCGTCATTATTGAAACTCATCAGCATTACAATAGTACTGAGAGCACTATCAGTATTGAAAGAGTACTGAGGGTGTTGCCATTATTGTGAGAGTACTAATGGCATCATCAGTATTGACAGACTACTGAGGGCGTCATCAGTATTGAGAAAGAGCACTAATGGCGTCATCAGAATCGCGAGAGTACTGAGGGCGTCATCATTATTGAGAGAGTATCCAGGGCGTTTTCATAATTAATAGAGTACTGAGGGTGCCATTACTATAGATATAGTACTTAGAGTACAAAGAATGTACGTCAAGGTTTATAAGTCGTGAGAAGCTTCTACCTGCTTAATCAGTATTGGAACGGTTTTGTAATCATTTAAAAGATACGCTTAACAGGAAATGTGTTATCTGTTGGTATATCAAGTACATTCGCAATTAATTTATTGTAAATGGGTTTTGAGGTGACACTTTTTTAACAGACTGGCATCAGAATGTTAAACTCATAATAATACGGGCTTACATTGTTATGTGGGTATCAATGAATATTAGTTGCACCGAATTTGTTCGGTAATTACAATGATTCACGTGCAGAATTGAAAACTCTACAGATTACTAATATTTTTTACTTATATTTTTCTCGGTTTCGACATACCTTACGGGATCTGATTTCTATTCAAATCTTTCTTCCATTGTTTTCACCCTAGAGTTTTATTCAAATCTCAAGCTAAGTTTGTTTTACATTAAATAATATTACGATAAAGAACAATTTATATATTTTTTACAAAGACGGGAATTACACTATACTTTCATAACATATAGAAAAAAGGGAAAACGTAACGAATTAAAATTCTGTGTAGAATAATATTTCCGCTTTTGATGATGATCTTTCAAGTTTGTGATGTGTAAACTATTTAATTTCGATACAAATAAAAAGACATGGATCTATCTGTCAGTCTGCCTATTTACTCAGAAAGGAGCAAATGTGGCCTTACAGATGTAAAATAGCTAATGAACCTGTAATCTAATTAGTTCAGTTTGACCATCGGGTATATTAGGTGAACTTCTAATTTGACCTCACGAGTAGTGGAACGAATAGCTTTTTTATCGGATTAGAGATCATCACGCTATATAGAATACATGTGTAGCTTAAAAAGATAATATAAGGATAACATGAGACAAGTTAAATAGACAACATGTGAGGGAACACCAAATTAGACAAGGTGGAGAAATGAGTTGTTTTCATTACAATGTGTCTTATCATTTTTATGAAGAACGTGTCTGTGTATACATTTGTAAATAAAACTGTATATTTACATTTATTTTAATCAACTAACGTAAACGATAAATACACTTCGGATAGAGAAATTTCACAGCACACGAACCGCAGTGAAACTGTCTCCATATTCCACCATTATAAAAGACACGGAGTGCTAAAACTCTGTGATGGGAGAAGGTACAACATAAGGTTCTAAAGTTCATTTCTCATTGTATTATTCATTGTATTCATACAGGATGCATAACATCTCATTTATTTTTTATTTATAAGACAACAGTATTTATTTTATTTGTGTTTCCGAGCGAAGTAAATGACTTTAATCGCCACACATCTTCAACTTAAGATCTGGAACAATAACTTATAAGAGGATAACGTAAGGCTGAGGTGAGGAAGATTCATGTTTTATCACATATGTTTTGAATGCATATTTAGATTTTGCCCCTCTCTCTCTGTCTTTATTTCTTTCTCTTCGTGTCTCTTTTGTTAATTTATTCTATTCCACCAAAGTTCGATATTCGGTACAGACTTTCATGGCACTAAGCGATTAACTATTATATAATAGGAGTATTGATTTACTCCTCTCCAGGAGTTAGGCACAAGGCCAGTTTTTATCTTACTCCCACAAGTAAGATGTGACCCAAGGTTGGGTCGGGAAAGTGGGGTTTAAAAATTGCCTGGGCAGCCCCGTCGGCATTCCTCGGTAGGGACGCCTCAGGAAGTAAGCGATAAACTTACTCCTCCCCAAAGAGGGGAGGCGAAGCCTGGGAGGGTGGACCTCCTAGAACTGCACAGGACAGACCCATAGACCGGTGTAAATCAAGCCCCGAAGGCCAAGACAATACCAGTCTATGGGGGTGCAGTATTCATCGGAACAGATACTACACTTTGATAGGAGTAGGTTACCAATAAAAAGTTGAAGATCCTTAATATTTAACGACATTTCAAGAAGGAGAGAGAGATGGAGAGAGAAAGAGAGAGAAAGCTGGACTGATTCCATGAGGTGATATGCATCACTCGTATTTTAAACTTGCATTTTTAATTGCAACATTGTTTGAATTTCAATTGTTAACACATGTAAGGTCGATAATGAAGATAAATATTCAAACCGATTGTTTTCAAAATTATTAATAGTCACGTAAACAATTTAAAAGAATGAAGTCAATTCTAGTGCGACATTAAAGCCTTTCCTCTTCTCGCTAACCATTTTACTTGGGATACTTAATATGAAACGTGATTTCAATAAAGAAAGAAAGAAATAGACATAGGGAGATAAAAGGAGAGTAAGATCAAGGGGGAGAAATAAATTAACTGCCGCCATAAGGTGTCAGGTATAAATAGTATTTTAAAAATGAATTTTTACTTGCAATATTACTTAGCTTCAGTTGTAAACAAAGCTAACGTTGATGACGTGTTTTACACTTTCCATGAAGAATGTATGATTTCAAGAAATTTTTATTAGATGCACAAAACTCAACCGTACTTTGGAATGCATAACACTAGTCAAAGATCATTCATCACTGGGCAGCTGGTCCCGTATTTGGGTTCGCGGAAATTAGCGAACACAGTGCGAGGAGTGAACAAGAGACTCTTACTTATTCTGATTCAGGTGCCCATCTTAATATAAGTATTCTACTCACTCGCAGCCGTGGACTGATAATTTTACTTATCACTTTCCCAATTACGTCACTTGCATTCGGGTTTCTTTTTTTTGTCTAATGTGTCCACATTTGGCGAACAATACCATGCCCACTCTGAGTACAGCCACAACATAAAAAATATAATGATGAGAAACTAGTTAACATACACGATATTCACTATATAATACCACCAGAACTGTATTTGCCAAAGAACTGGTAATGCACGTCACGAAGAGAATCTCGTAAAGAGAGATATCGGGGACACAGTCAAACGTTCCACATGCATGATTAATCGATGTTTGAAAGAAAGCTTTATCTTAACTCAAGGGTTAAGGAAATTACAGACCATTTGCTGACTCGTAAACATATTCTTTTACAACAGCTGAAACTCTAATCGTGAAATTAAAGTATAAAGTTATTGTATCAAACACATTCTTTCATTCTCGACTTAATGTGGCATAAAGTGGAACACTCACCGTCAGGAAAAAACATGAGGTGCTTCGCATGTCGTGTCTGTAGATCAAAAAAGGTATTCTATTCATAGCTGCAGGTTTTTATGGTGGTCTCTGATTTGCATATGTGGATATAAGCTGGCATAAATGAAGAGGACAACTGGGAAGGAAGGGGAAGCGATTTGGATTGAAGAGAGAAAGACAGAGAGAAAGTGGGTTGCACGAAATTCGGTTAGAAATTGAAGTACAGTCAACACATTTTTTATTCTTTTATTTTTCTGACACAGTTAGTTAACAAGCTATTTCGGCTTCAAACGAACAGCCGTTTTGACCTAAATATACTTGCTGAGTTTGATGGGACTGAGGCAGTCGTTAAATGGATTGAGAAGATGGAATTAGTGTGAGACTTATCTGGAGTGAAGCGGTTTGAAAATGTTATCCCACTTCGGCAAACTGGGGGAGCATTCGCAGTTTACCAACTACTAACTCAAGAAGAAATATCTGATGCAGCATGAATTAAGGAAGCTCTATCCACTGCCTTTGCCGATGACAGATTTACAGCGTATGAGAAGTTCGAGGCACGTGTATTGCGCCCGGCAGAGACTGTAGACGTATATTTAGCAGATCTGCGGAAGCTGTCAGTGCTATTTGGAAGAATACCAGATAATGTGCCGGTGTGTGTGATTGTACGGGGGCTTCCTAACACTGTGAAAAGGCTGTTGCGGCCCTCCTCTAGGGTGGAAGATATGCCTTTAGAAGAGCTGTTGGCTCGAGCTCGAGCATTGATGAAAGACAATGCTGAAGTGTGGAAACCAGTCGTGGCAACGACACAGCCTAACCAAATCACTCAACAACTTGTGGGCATGGGAGGATCTAATTATACATGTTATAATGCAACGGCACTAATCATTTTGCGGGAGATTGCATGCAACGGATGTTAGCCCACCCAAGGGACTAATACCACTGATGGCTGTGCTACAGGCCAATAAAAATAAGGTGCGTCCTGTGATGGACTATCGTGGATTAACCACCTATGTTGATGCCTTCACTGGCGAGGCAGATGTTTGCGCAGAGACAATGCGAGAATGGAGAGAGCAAGGAACGAATGTATCCATTCTGGACCTCAGGAAGGCATACCTACAGATCAATGTTGAGAGATATTTCTAGCCGTGCCATACAGTCATATTTAAAAGAATAAAAATATTGTCTAATTAGGTTAGGATTTGGCTTAAATGTGGCGCCTCTTGTAATGCGGGCTGTGCCCGAGGTTGTGTTAACCCAGGATGAGAAGATAAAGACAGCAACCTCGCCGTATATCGATGACATATATATTAATGAGGATGTGGCGTCGGCAGAATCCGTAAAGAAGGATCTGGACCTGTACGAACTTACTAGTAAGGACCCCCAACAACTGAGAAATAGTGCATGAATGCTGGTATTAGAAATTTGGGCAGAGCATGCCCAACTGCGGTGGCGTCGAGGAATCAGTACTGTGGATGCGCCGAGAACTATGACACGAATATGTATCTTCTCTGCGTGTGGCAAACTAGTGGGACACTTTCCAGTGTGTGGATGGCTTCGAGTGGCAACAGGTTTTATTAAACGTTACGCTACAACTGTTACACAGAACTGGGATGACACGGTTAGCGATACTCCGCTGGAGTGTATGATAGCAGATACACTTCCCCGTGTACAACAATCTGATCCCATCCGAGAAAAATGGTGCGTGGCCACAAAGGAACTGGCTGTGTGGGTGGACGCAAGCTCGCTTGCTGTGGGCGTAGCTCTTGACGCCAGTGAAGCCATCATCGAAGGCGCATGCTGGTTGCGACCAATAAAGGATATCCAACATATAAACGTAACAGATCTGGATACCGTACTAAAAGGACTAAAACTTGCGCTGAAATGGAATGCCAATGTGTTACACATAAAACAGACTGTGTGTGTGT
This sequence comes from Sepiola atlantica, assembly GCA_963556195.1. Lineage (NCBI taxonomy): Eukaryota > Metazoa > Mollusca > Cephalopoda > Sepiida > Sepiolidae > Sepiola > Sepiola atlantica. The sequence goes on along the minus strand of OY744518.1, from coordinate 159,630,826 downwards.
ACTACTGGGTGACCAATGCGCTCACGAGAAAGTCTCGATTGAGCACAAAGGCCGCAAGTGAGATGATCATAAGGCGGAGACTGGGCTCGATAATCTCACTTGTGAAAGAGTACGACATTTCGGGTGATCTAGCACTAGTAAGATCTGGCCAGAACCGAGCAGACTCCCTGACGAAAGTTCCACAGCGGTGGCTCAATGATGTGAAGAGAGAGATTGAACCAGCACAGCCAGTGTGTTCTTTTGTCACAGGAAACCTGAACCAAACACAGCTGAACAAAATTCATCGACATAGTGGACATCCTGGAGTCAGGCGAACATGATATTCTGTACGTAGAATCGACCCGTCTGTGTCTAAAGCCGCAGTAAAGGCAGTTATTCTGAATTGTGAGGAATGGCAGAGAATAGACCCAGCTCCAGTGCAATGGAAAAAGGGAGGCCCCAGTTTGCAGGACGCATGGAACGGCTAGGCATTGACATCACACACTACAGTGGTTGCCATATTTTGACACTGATCGATAGTGGACCCACGCGGTGTTCAATCTGGCGGCCACTACAACGGAAAGACACTGCACATGTGATGCAGCAATTAGAATCAGTGTTTTTTAAGGTGCCTTTTCCAGCCAATATCCTGGCTGATTATGACACTGCCTTCTGAAGTCAACAGTACAGGCAGTTCATGAACAAGTGCGGTATAAACTTCTGACCACTCTGTGCATACAGGCTATCAGGAAATGGTATTATAGAAAGGTGTCATAGGGCAGTGAAGCGGATTGCTGCACGAAAGAGCTGCCCTGTTATAGAGGCTGTGTATATGTACAACGTTACCCCCAAGAATGATGGGTACGCATCATCAGCACCTGCCAATGTGTTGTACTCATACCAGATCAGAGTGAAATGGGTCAATGTTTTGCCCCATCCAGATCACCATAGGATCTCTGCACTTTATAAGTAGGGGGAACATTTTGGGTGAAAAATCCACAAAGACGTTGCACGTCGAAATTCAGATCAGGTCGTGTCACTTGAGTGATAAGTCTACAGTCGATGGTCATCAATGGCACGTCTCGACATGTAGGAGACGTGCGCCCACGTTTCAGTTTAGCGCCAGTAGTTGACGACAATTATGACACATCATCAGAGAGTAATGAATTGAGAGAACCAGATTCTAATACAAGTAGTAGTGGTTCTGCATCTAAAAGTGAGGGAGAGGACATACGTTCGTTGGTTGAGCTGCCTTATTCCATTGCCAATTCAGGTCCTGGTACATCTAATGTAACTGTCCCACTACGAAGAAGTACTAGGACAAAGCGACCAGCCACCATCTGCCACTTGTGTAATAATACGATAGGGGGGAGTGTGACAATAAAGAGGAACCCTCTCCGTCAGGAAAAAACATGAGGGGATTCGCATGTTGTGTCTGCAGATTAAAAAAGGTCTTCTCTTCATAGGTGCAGGTTTTTATGGTGGTCTCTGATTTGCATATATGGATATCAGCTGACATAAATGAAGAGGACAGCTGGAAAGGAAAGGGAAGCAATTTGGATTGGAAAGAGAAAGACAGGGAGAAAGTGGGTTGCACGAAATTCGGTTAGAAATAGAATTATAGTCAAAACCTTTTTTCATTCTTTGATTTTTCTGGCACAGTTAGTTAATACTTAAGAATGCAGATTCTTCTGCGCACACATCTACTCCCCCATACTGTAGTCTAAAAGTCGCAACTAAGCATATTGGTCGGATGAATGATGCTATCCAACCCACTTTGTTATGCAGATTGAATATCCTCTACAAACTGCATAGCTAGTTAAGTTTTTCTTCTGATGACGAAAGAATTATAGTTATGAACAGGGTCTCACTGAACCCATATTTTATTCTATAGAAAATGCCTCGAAATGTAATTTGTTTGGTTCAAATAACAAGGTTTGTTTTTTTGCGAGGCAGGTTGAATATTCTGCAACACATGCATAAAGAGCAGTCTGAAGTTTGGTTGGATAAGTGTCATTGTTTTGGGCATAATTTAAGTAGTTGGCACTGGGACACTTATTTGCTTACCAGGCAATTTGTATTAGTGTGTTTTCAGGCTAACACTCCCTGGCGAGATGCATGCCTGGTGAAGTTTTTCTTCTGATGACGAATGAATTAAGGTTATAAGCAGGGCCACACTGAACCCGTACTTTCATTCTATAGAGAATGCCTGGGAGATATTTGGGAAACGCGAGAAACCTTAAAATCGTTTAATAACTTTTGGACATTCTCTAGGAAACATGATGCAATATTTCGGTTGAACAGTACTGTGCCAAGAGATGTGAAATAATAGTAATAATAATAATAATAATAATAATAATAATAATAATAATAATAATAATAATAATAATAATAATTATATTCCAAGTGTACACAAATGGTAAAGACACGAACCGGCGACTATACTACTACTACTACTACTACTACTACTACTACTACTACTACTAATACTACTACTACTAATAATAATAATAATAATAACAATATATTACTTGCATAAATGTTTAGCAATGTTGATTTATACTTTTTTAGATGACGGCTAATATTTGGTATTATGTGTATTAGTTGAACTACTATTCCGATCTTGCCACATTTCGGCGACCAACCTTCGACTTCCTCCTTTTCAAATTTGGGAACGTTCTATTCAAACTTGGTAATTTTTGTGTCGGACTTTGGAATCTGTACGGAATTTGGATGTGAACCCTTTATTTAATCTACGAGAGTAGATTCTGTCAGCCATGGCTAGGTATCAGTGTTAATTTTTCTGATTCTTGGTTATCGCCTGTAGTAAGGCTCTAGACTTCAACCGCCAGCACGTTATTACCAATTAGGTCATGTGTCCACGTGAACAATTTTTACTAGTCTTCTAATCTACTATTCATAATTCTTCTTATAATATATTATAGCCAATTCTATACTCGGTCCTCTTAAGAGTTTATTGTCTCCTAAAATGCGTAGCTTCTTTGAGACGTCGTACTCGCAACCATACTTATCTTACTATAATTTTTGCTTTGCCAACAAGAATCTTTCTTTTTTTCATATATGTGGTCAAACATACCCAATGTTTCTACATACCCAAATATTACAGCTTTACGAGGTTATAATGCCCTTATTTTAAATAGGTGAAATCTCCTACCTTTTAATACTTTTCCTGGGGATGATGTTTTCATATAAGAGGCTTGATTGAGACAGAATCTTTCCGGGGAGTTGAGTCGTTCTTGAATACTGTCTATATCATATCTTCTGAAATTTCTCAAACAAGTCCGTAGACGGACTGTAATGCGTTTTTCAGTATTGTGTTTTGAGATTATATTATTCTCACTGTGTATATCTTACGATAGAGGATATCTCTTTGGTTGTATATCTTCTCTTGATAACTATTGGGGTTACTACATATTGCCTTTGCTCGATGTTGTTACAGCGGACAATTCTCTTATGGTAACATACAGTAACACCTATTGACGCCACGTTGAGTGAGATCTTTTTAAGGGCAGTTCGACAATTCTACCATGTTGAATTCTTTTACGTTTTAACCGTTGCCATGTTTTTTCTAATGTAACGTATGATATACTCGTGGGAGATGCTAAATGCGTCGAAACCCGAACAGCGTGTTAACGCTTCCTTCAAATATGGGATTTTGACCAGCTATTTCCTTTCAATTTCCATATAGCTATGTTTTACTTATTAAATTCTTACAATTTTTTAATTTTATTTTTTCCAATCTTTTTTTTTAAAGAAATATAAAATAAGCGGTTGCGTCTGTCAACGTCAAAAGTTTTATATATTTTTCGTTGTTTCATTGGATGTTATTGTTTGGCAAGCAGCGTACTATCTGTTTAGGTAAATAGTGCTTTCCGACAATCTGCTAGATATATAAAACGAATAATTACCTTGCATTTATCATTTTATGTAGATGCTTTCTCTTACTGTAATGAATTACTATAAAATTATTCCAAATGCATACAATAACTAGCGGGGTTAATCGGGGTTGTCAGATGTGCTCTGAAAGAAATTTGAATTTTAAAAAAGTAGATGTATTATCTTTCTTTACACTTCTTTCACAGTTATGATACCTTTTGAACATACCGCCACTTCAACTGTTCCCCTCTCTAATTAGAGCGTACAGATATGAACTTACTAAATATTATACAAATAAAGAAGAAATGAAAAGAAAACAATGTAATCAGAAGCCGACTGTTTGACATATTTTTAATTTATTTTTAACATAAATGTATATACATATAGAGATATTCTTCATACATACAATGAACACTTCCGAATTAGTACTTTTCTCTTATCTATATACTGTAAAGTCTACATTACACCCACTTGTCTAGCTAGTAAAATACCAATTGAACGGGCAAAACCGTTCATAAAGATGCATGGGCTCATCTGAAAATGCCAATTAATACAAACGATAATAAAATACTATTTCAAAGTTAACCGTGACAAACATACCATTTAGAACTGAATCATGAGAGTAAAAGAGTTAAGTAACAGATGTAGACAGTCTGCCGTTGAGATTCGAGGACGGGTTCAATGATTTACCTTTAGTTAATATTGCCGTTGAGGGAGTGGCAAAGATAGCTATAATGTAACCTGTATGCATTTTCCAATACGGATGTCTTAAGCAATCGGCTTGAAATCAACCCCACTCTCCAATAGGAGGGGGTAATGCTCTGTAGGGTGCACCCTTCTAGACGAGATGCAAATCATACTGCATTTTCACAAAAGAAAGGTCTGCTCCCTATATGGCAGATCGATGAGAATGAGTGACTTTAAGCTCGTAGGAAAAATAGCTGGCGGTCCACTGATTCTGACTGCTGGTAAACCATACTTTTCGAACACACCTGGTAACTTTTTCAATCTTCATTGGACGTGTTCAACCGATAAAGGATACCGACCTTATACTCTCATTCATAAGGTAAATCGAGCCAGTAATGAACTCACATCTCTAAGGATGGCGAAATGTTGATCAGGAATTTTCTCCATTGCATATCCAATTCCTTTCTCGATTTTTTCCAGCTCACTCACTCGCTTCCGTTTACATTCGAGAGTAAATAATAAGACTGACACACACACCAATCACGAAGATATTTCAGGCAACATCGAACGATTTTTTTTTTCTTGTTTGGAATAGTTTAGAATCTGAAACCTTACCAGGGCTCAATTTTCAAGACGTTAGAGAACAGTTAAAGACGATCCCTTTAAACTGAAACGAGTAGACAGTCATTTCAAAGCCATAAAATCACACTAGCTCTCTTTACAAAAAATGCGACTGATCCTTTGCTATTTATTTGTTTCTCCCTTCCTCTCTCTAATTCTCTCTCCTTCCATATCTCTAATTATTTCTCCCTCTCTGTCTCTCTAATTCTCTCTTTTCCTTTCTCACTCTCTTACTCTCACCCTTTCCGTGTCTGTCTTTCTCTTTCGAATACTCTCTCTCTCTCTCTCTCTCTCTCTCTTGTTATCCCTATTCCTCTCCAAGTATTAGTTAAAGAGTATTATTGCTCATGGCGATAGTTTATTTTATTTATGTTGACTATTCCAATTTTTCATACTTTCCTTTCGTTTTTACCCTCGATTATTAAAAGAGAGAGATACAGAGAGAGATAGTGATAAAGAGAGAGAGAGAGAGAGAAAGAGAGAAAGATAGTAATAAAGATAGAGATATATAGAGCGAAGGAAAGAGAGACGAAAGCTAAAACCATAGAGTCGCATTGTATACAAGTGTGGAGTTTAACATTGATAGATAAAAAATTAATTAGCGATATGTGAGTTTATAAGTTATTTACAAATTACGCTTAAATAGAACAATTTAAATTTATTATTTTTCAAACATAACTCATTCCCACAATTGAGCAATACTATACCATGTGTTCTGTGTGATTATAGTTGATAAGAAAACAGCCTTGATTAACTCAGCTTTAGTTTAAATATATATAATCATAAACTGGCAGCAGTTTCGCCGTATCACCGTAGGTTTACATGATAGTTGTTTCAAGCTGATATTTGAAACTTGTCTGGTTTGACTGTAGTTAAACATCTTATCCGTACGTTATGATGATCACCACACACTTAAGCGCCATTACACTATGTTTATATATATATATTACATTACCAACTGCGTAGAAGCTCAATTCTTTTCAACAAAAAGCTGCTCTATAGTATCACATTTCTTCTGCATGTTAGATATGACGAGTTATTCAAGCAAACATTCGAAACCCGATCACTTGATTAAGAGTTGGCGTATCTGTATTTGCTCTATTATGCTCGCGACGAAAGTAAGATAAATTGTATTTTTCAAACATTTATTTACCAACAGAGATTGTCTCTTTTACAAAGAGCAATGCCTTAGGCTAAATGGCAACCATCACTTTTCTTATTAGAGAGTTTAAACCACGTATTAGGAAACACTGTAGTCATTAACAGAAGGCTGTTTAGCTGTATCACTACTCCTCAGGGTGGATAGATATGTTAGGATCAAAGTTCTTCCTGTTTTTCTAACAGAAAATATATACATAGTATATACGGCATAATCACGTTGGCACACACCGGTTCTCTTTAGATCACCGATGTTAAGCTACGTTTTGCTTGGTTAGGACCAGATTGGTGACCATTTGGGAATACTATGTGCTATGTGTCGCGTTTATTGACCAGGATATTCACGTAAATCTTATATTCACAAGATAACTTCTCATTTCAATAGAAACCGAATGCTTGCCCCGGGCGAATATCACACAAGGTATTATGGATTAGAGATATATATAGTTCGATTTAAACATGTTTAACTTTTCAATTATATTTTCCTTCACGGTTTTGTTAATTTCATCTTAATTTAAGCTGTTTTATTCATCCTAATCAAAAAACAGGTTCGTTATATTAGTTTCCATTAATTTCAACAAGAGAATACTGCAAGCACATGATCAAAATCACGCCGAACGCTTACGGTGACAAGACATGCTAGCAATAGTTTTCTATGGTTCAGAAACAGGGATTACAGCCTGCAAGATAAATCAAAAGAAGTGCATTCGACAGGGTAAAATTATGCTGGATTTGAAGCCGTCGTTGTCATGAAAATAGATTGCTACAGTTGGTCAACGTGGCAACTAATTCACTACACACTATACTACTACGAATGGTGAGAGAAAAACGCCTTTCATCCATCTAGAATGATATATCCGGCAGATTTTGACTCAACATTTGTATATACTTTAGCTCACACCATTTAGATCTTTTCTGTCTTAGGTTAGTGAAGGTGAAATACTTCCACACTAAGGCAATTTTTACTGTTTCCCAATTCAGAGTGCCTCTTTTGGGGAGCAGAATTTTTCCAAATTAATAACTACACGTGTGTCTAACTCTGCACGCTTGGTGATGCAAGTAAACGGCACCAAGAGAGTTCCTTCTCTTTAGTAGTTGTTTAAAAATCAGTTTGGTGGATTAACACTTACTTTAAAAGAACTCGGAAATGGGTTAGAATCTGTTGTCGGTTCGAAGGTTTGAAGATTATAAACATTCAAATCGATAGACAGCATAGAGAAGAATGTTAATTATCATAAAAAATTACATGTATCTTATACTGTGTTATATTGCTTTATTGAGCTTTATACGACGCAAACAGCTTTCGTTTCTTACTTACACGAGTAGCAATCTAAATGAATAGGTATTAATACATTAATAGTTTGACGTTGTTATTCTTTGCATCTTTAATATTTGTATAGTTTACATTCACCAAATATATTTCAATATATTTACCTGTATCGATATATTATTACCTGCGTAAATTTCGTCTCTCATGTTGTAAAGATGATATTCAATGACAAGGTAGAAAATATGAAAATATAAATTCACTTAGTTACGATACTAGATACAATTTGGACAAAAATGTAATCCTGTGCAAACACTAATCTTATATATATATATATATATATATATATATATATATATATATATATATATATATATATATATATTCGTGGTACACGTATTGTATTAGTTTCTGTAGATGTAAATCCATTGAAACTCCAGTGTTTATGAAAAGTGCTCAATAACAAGTAGAGCTGTTCTTAAGTATACATTTTTATTTATACAAAACATTATTGGTTACATATGTGCATACATGTGTCGGTTGTACTCTTCACAGAGAGTCAACCTCTTCAGACCAAAGAAGACAGAGAAGTGAGATGAATTTGGAAAACTTTCCCTTTAAATAAATCTTTTGGGGGTATGATATATTTTTTATAATTTACTATCGAGTTACATTCTTTACTTGTTAACTCTTTCAATTAGTTTCTATCTTTTGTATCATTTTTAATAGCTGCCTTCTAATTCTCTCCTTCTTCTATTGTTTTATTTACTACTTAGCCTGCATTCCTTTCTTCTCTATTAAACACTTCAAACCGAAACATGTATGCACATATGTAACCAATAATGTTTGTATGAATAAAAATGTATATTAAATATATTTATATATATATATATACATATATATATACATATATATATACATAAATATATATATATATATATATATATACATATATGTCTGTGTGTGTGTAAAAATTGAAAAGCAAAACACCTAAAATCTAACGTCTCGCTCAACTGTTGTGTGGACTTTATCAAAAAAGAACAGCGAAAGTGTCAAAAAACGTTCATATGTGTACTTTATATAGTTTCTGACTTCTGACCGGACACGCATACACACACACACGGTTTTATTTTTTATAATAGATAATCTATTGTTAGATAAAATAAGTATATATTATATATATATATATATATATATATATATATATATATATATAAATCTATATATCTAT
>OY744518.1:159551986-159619486 GCA_963556195.1 Sepiola atlantica | reverse complement strand
TAATAATTTCTCAACAATTTCTAAATAAAAATGGTTTAATAATGTGATATTGGTTGCTTGAAGCATTGTTTTATATGGATGTAGAGAGACATCGAAGTCTATCACAATGAAAGGAATGGAAATGTGCGGGTGTTGAGAAGGACGACAAACATGAAGTTATTTTCTATTTTAAATTCAACTTGCCTTGTTCAAAACTTCTACACAGTTTTCTAATGTGTGTAAGAGTGTTCGATGATATATTTCGAGGTAAAACCTCTTGTTTAAAATCTCATGAAACTCGTGTAGACTTATACTTTTAGTATAATGTCTCAAATATCTTTTTTTAATGAACAGAGGAGTAATATTAACTGTTTAGAGGAAGTCAGCCGCACAGTACAAGTATTAGTTTTTTTTATCAGCTTGTTACACTAAGACAATTAGTAAGTTATTTAATGATTATCAATTTGCGTTGGTAACCTTTCTTATTAAGCTTACATTGGTTAGGATTTGTAATGTTGGTCACTTATTCTAATTACCAAAACATAGATACTTCTAAAGTCATTATCTCTGCTTCATATCCTTTTAAATGCTTCTAGTAAAGACATCTTTTGTACTTCAAAATAGCGTTGAATGGTTTCCTGTTTTACACGTCAGCCTGAATCTGAATATATCGTATGACCATCCTTACGATTGAGCAAACCAGCAGTATATACTTTCAATTTTTAGTAAAGGTACTTATTTTAATTCCAAACCTAATATTCCGGAATCAAACGTTTGTTATATAGTGCAAATTTCCCAATGAATCACAATTCAAATGATTAAATGCGATCACAATTTCACCGGTACGTAGGAAGCTGTAGTGAGTGAAACGTGTATAACATCAAACACTCACCTTCAGCTTCTTTTTATGTATCAGTTAGACGGACAATTTTGGGGCGTTTTACGTCGTGAACGCCATCGATTATTACAAACGATCAACTTAACGACGTAGATCCAGAAAAGCTTTGACGACAACTCATTCTAATGATTTAGTCGATATTGTTAACTTAGTGATGGATCTATTTGTTGAGCTTTTTGATTCCTCAACTTTTTCCTGAGGCCGTCTTGAACTCTCTGATGATTTACACATTTCTCAGTTCCTTGGCCTTTTGGCTCGAAGCAAAGTGTAGTATCTGTTCTGATACTATACAGCACCCTTTTTATCCTCGGTCAACGAAGGAGACATCCTTCTAGACTAAGGTAGTTGTTATTTTTGTTCCAATCAGAGTGCCCTATTTTCAGATCTGAGTTTTTCCCACATGAAAAACCGAGCTTATGTATAACTCTGCCGTTACGAGAGGCACGATTAATAGGGAAAGATCATTTTAGTTCGTCATTGTCAATAAGTGAATCTAAAAAAATACTATTATAATGTAAAGTTAAGCGAAACTAAAATCTGTGTGTAATGTTTGATAAGGACTCCTACGACCCCACGAAATGGCACGCATTCTTCTCGTTGGCCGACAATAGGAATCGTCTCATTGACACGCCCTAAGTAGATAGTTCACTGGATAGTGACGTCTACCTGTATAAGTGACAGTGATACTCGTCGCAGATATGTTTATATCTTTTCTTTTTATGGTTGTAAAATGTAACAAATAAAAATCAGCCAACAACATACTTGTTCAATCGTATCATTATATTTGATGTGTTATTTTCTTACATAACTGTACATTTATATTATATAGATTATGCGAACTTCTGTTCTTATCTTTTTTATTCTACCAACGTTTCGGCCGATGTAACCGCCAACCTTCTTCAGGTGCACTTTGTCCAACTCGGAAATCTTTTTGTCGAACTCAGTAATCTGTATCGAATCGGAACTTTTAATTCAGTCAACCCCCCCGTTGTTACAGATATAAGTGTTAAGTAATAATGACTTCTAAGTGAGAGTCTTTTGGTAGTTGAAGGTTTAATCAGAGAAAGAAGAGAGCTCGTCGTTTGTGTGTCACACTTAAGGCGACAATCGAGGAGGACACCTATCTGTAATAGAACGAGGGTAGATCGAGTCCTCTGGAGTTATGGTTGATCGCGTCTTCTGGAGTTCGGAATTTTTAAACATTTCACCTACATCTACTGGCGTCGGATAACTCAACAAATGAGAATGTTCGATCTTCAGTACGAGAGATACAAAAGATACAATTACGGATTACTTAAGACTTCTACCAGGATGTGGCTGACGGAAAGAGTGCAATCTACACCAGTGGATTAAATAAAGGGTTTCATTCAAAATTCCGTATAGATTCCCGAGTCTGAGAGAAAAAATGCTGAGTTCGACAAGATGCACTGTAAACAGGTTGGGGGTTACATCGACCGAAACATTGTAGGAATAACATATAAGATCAGTCCAGTAGTCCGAATAATACAAATAATTAAAATTATCAATGCTAATCTAAAAAATACCGAAACAGTACTATAACGTTACCCACGCATGCTTTTATCGCCAGCCCAGGCAGTTTGGGTTAAACGAAGACAGAGATCCAAAAATGGCATCCAAATTCAGTTAGCTGTCCTGACAGAGAGAATTACCTTAATCCCCTTCTTTGCCGCGTCTGACTTTTGATTTCTATACTTTTACTCCTAATGGATTTTTCCAGTTCTCTTCATCTACGTTATGTAGAAAATTCTGTTTCTAACACTAATTTTTGCACCTCCAAGTCCCATATCGCTACAATAAATGTAACATAAACAATTAGCATTTATTAAAAAAATGAATGGCAGATTTGAATAACGACAATACGGCCTTATTTTACTATGAACGAGACACGTTTTATTTTATTATATTTACATAATGTTTATCTATATATTGATACATAAATACGGAATATTTACTTAAGTATTACATACGTGTTTTGTATGTATGTTTCTGCATGTGGTCATACGTGTGTGTGTGAGTGTGTGTGTGTGTGTGAGAGTGTGAGAGAGAGAGAGAGTAAAAGTAAAGTTGTACGAATTATCATGATTAGTTTCTAAGATTTTATATGAAAATACATTTTTCCAGAAATTATCGGGTATTACAGAAGGGACCACACGAAGGTAGCCAACATGCCAAAGTGAATGTGGCGCAATGAAACGAATTGGATTCGAACTTGGCACAGCCAGGACGTCAATGCGCGTCGTTAACACTTAACTACATTCACCTTCTAGTGTGCGAAATAGATAGATAGGATAGATAGATAGATAGATAGAGAGGATAGATATATAAGTAGATATATAGATAGATATTGTTATTATTTTATGTATACACGTATAATATTATACAATGATATAATATATTGTGTAGAGATTTTCAAGATTAATCTCAACAGTGGTATGATGGCATTACGACTAAGAATTGACACCTCCGACTCAGAATGTGTTCAGCAGTCAGCGGTGAATTATGGAAATTAGTTCCCTTTGCACTTTACACATACGAAAATCTAGGTTGACACACAAGTAACTTTGAAAAAGTTATTTATTTAATTAGTAATTTTGAATTTTATTTGTATTACTAATATATTTATTATAATTGGAATGTTTTCTTTTTACAAATGCTCAAAACAAATATTTTTAACAAAGCGTTTTCCTCTCCCCATGTAATAAATGACTTTCTAAATGATAACATAATTATTTAGAAAGTCATTCTTAACATAGGGAAGATGTTGTATACTATTCTGTACTTTCACTTAAAAAAATTAATAAACAAAAGAAAATAGGTTTTTGTCTAAAATAAGAATAGTTAAAAAAAAAACCTTGATGGAAACGAAATATAATGAAAACTGACTTTCGCAATTAACTGCTGAGTGCTGAACGCATAGTTAGGCGGAAGTGGCATTTCTCGGTTATTATGCCATTATATCCAACACTGCTCAATATGTGAGTAGAGCGTAATAGGAAAATATATGGGTCAAGCAACAAAAACTAACTAACCAACTGTGCCCTTAGTTCGACGATTCCCTGTGAGAATAAAATGCAGACACTTCTGTGTAGTTTAATTGCCATGGATATATTTTCTAACTTTACTATATATATATGTATATATATATATATCCATATATATATATATATATATATAATATATATAACATATCTCTCTCTCTCTCTCTCTATATATATATATATATATATATATATATATAATATATATAACATATATATATATATATATATATAATATATATAACATATATCTATATCTATATATATATATAATATATATAACATATATCTTTATATATATATAATATATATAACATATATCTATATATATATATACATATAATATATATAATATATATATATAATATAAATAATATATATAATATATATAATATATATGTAATATAAATATATAATATATATAATATATATATAGTATACATATAATATATATACTATATATATATAATATATATATAATATATATATAATATATATATATTATATATATATAATATATACATATATAATATGTATATCTATATATAATATATATATAATATATATATATAATATATATATTATATATATATATATATATATATAATATATACATATATATATATATATATATATATATATATATATATATATATATATAAAGAAAGAGATGAAAGAAGCGTGCGCTATGCATATATTATTAGATGTCAGAATTAAAAAAAAAACAAGATAATTTAATATATGTCCTGGAGTTTTATTCAGCTGAAAATAACATATACCATTAAACTATTCATAGTATATTTTATATGTTATTCTATTTATGCACTATCGAGTTTTTAAACAAAGTATACAATCAAGGGAAGTAATCTATGCCATTACTTATTACATTCAATGCAGTCAGAATAAGTCATAATAGTATAACGATTCATTATTGAAACAAGAATTTAAACTCAAATGAGGCACACTCAGCGAGAGCTCCAATACATTAATAAGTTGAACACATAACACTTGTCAATGTAAAATATAATAAGTGACTAAAGAAAATAAAATGAATATGTTTGATGAATTATGTAGGCCTTAAAACAGGACTGAATAGCAGATACTTAATAACAGATTGAATGCAAAATGTATGCTAACAATGATTTATTCGAAACCGTTCCCCAGCTCAACAAAAGTGGGTCTTAAATCTTTGTACCACTGATCGAAAAATGAAAAAAAGATCCAAAGAAAATGAGGAGATTTAAAACAAAGGGAAACGTTACAAAAAATGTAAAAAATATTGGCATTAAATTTATATCTTAGAAAAACAAATTTATCGCAGATGAAAATTTATGGACTATAATTGAACTTTTACAAAATCTCCGGTATCGTTAGAAACGCCGGCTTAGGATTGAATAAGAAAAATATGGCGTTTTTCTCTTTTATTTATGAGTTATACATGCCAGCAGAATAAATTGAACATTCCAACCAAAATGAAAAAGAAAGTAGGAAATCAATGTGAAAATCATATTCTATTCACATATGATTTCTTTTGTAAATAAAGAAATATATTATTGCTAAACATATTTTCTTTGTTTATTTCAACAATTCTTCATTTATTGCTTTTCAAATAAATACCAACTCCCTAGGTGGCTTTTAATTGACCTCCTGTGGGGACATTTTTTTGTTGGAGTTTTGAGTCGGGATGTCAAGTTTCTTCTTGATCGCACATTAAGTGCACTTCTAACTATTTCTGTAAGATAATGAAGAGTAGCAAGAATGAATCTGGACGAGTCCATTGTGGGTAGGACGTCAGGAAAGCGACTTGATAACTGTTAAAAAGCAGAAGGTTGCGCAGTGTAAGGGACAATTTAAAGACGGCGGTTTCAGAAACGCGAAGAGCTGGAGCGCTTGGTGATCGGAGTATCGACGTACCGGAAGAATGTAGTTTGTCCGAATCGCATTGTTTTGTGCAGCCGTCATTAGGGATTCCGTTTCTCTGTACAGGTGTCCTTTTCTCAGACATGCCCACATATTTTCGTGCGTCTCTTCTCCTGTCATTCTTATGAAACATCCATGTAGTTTTTTTCTTCCCACTTTTCTTTTCTGGTCTGGTTATTTCTGGTTTCGGTGTCTCTTGAGTTATTCGTTGGGACGGTTTCTCTTGCTGCGGTGATCAGCCTTTCTGTGTTTTGGCTTATGTATTTCTCCATTTTTTTAGTGTTGTCCAGTATTCTTTTAATTACCAGTCATCTTACCCTCTTTGTTTCTTTTCACGTAGAGTCTGACTGTATCGTATTTTGGATGTAGTGCGTTGTGCATGGTCATTCATTTTCTTTTTTTATTCAGCTTATGAATGCTCCATAGTATCTTATTAGTGATACTGCCCATGCGTTTGTTCCTTTTATTAACAAAATTATTATTATTATTATTATTATTATTATTATTATTATTATTATTATTATTATTATTTAGATTAGCCTCCTTTTTATGCTAAGAAACGTACATTCGCATACATAGTTATTGAAGCGAGATGTCGACAGATAACTTCACTATTATTATATAGATGAAGGTTTACCATTTTTAGAACATGAAGACTAGGCAGTAAAAAAATAACGTATTGGCTATAGAAACAATTAATTTGGAAGAATTCACTGTTTATCATATGATGTAAAAATACTGAATTTTATTCATATATAAGGAATATTTACAGTTGCTTGTAGTTTCCTATTGAATAAAGTTGTCTGCGAGGGAACGGTATCGTTATTAGAATGCATATATCTGTTCTAATAGATATATTCTTCGATAGAGATTTCGACAATGGTTACAACAGTTTGAAAAAAACACTAACTATCACCTGCCTGCCTATAATATATAAAATTGAACTGTGTAACTCCGACATCTTATTCAAATCCGAAGATTCCAGCAAGATATATAATACACTGCAATCCAGAAATTTCGTTAACGTGACTTAATATGACTGTGATAATATGGGTCGATTGAGAGTTGTTTATTATCCAAACGTGTATTTTTGCTTCGGGGGTTGTTATTATCACCTTATTCCATTTACATGTAAAACAGCAACGCGTCGTGTTTACTGTGCCCACAAGTGACGATTTACATTGGCGATTAAAACAAAGTTATCGACTATGTTATGCAAGAGAGTTCATTCTCATAAGAACGAAAAGAAAATAGTGATTTTTAAGGACACCAAAGTGTTCGTTATGTGACAAGAATTTTACATTTTAACTGGTCTCGAGATCAGATGTCATCATGGGTTTGATTTGAGTTAAGGCCGTCGCTAGAGACATTACATATCTAAATAACTTTCACGCTCAATCAGGGAGAGAAATAAATGGAATGACTTCATAACCACATTTAGGTACATATATTTGTATTATTATGATTGCAAGTAACAGCAAGTAACGGCTACAGTCACTGAGCAAACAAACAATAAATCCGGTGGTGATCCTTATATTCAAGAACAACCCTTAACTTAACTCATTTATAGATTAGACCTAACTAATTGATAATTTTTTTATCCCACTCCAAGCCTTTCTATTAAACAATACCATTTGTATACAATAATGAAAAGTTCTATAGATATTCATGTTTATTTCTGTTACTTTAGTAAACAGGTAAATAGCGTAAACGGTGCGTGAATAAAACAACAACGATATACGTGCGGAAAGAAAGTTTTCCAAATGTAATTTTTGATGTATCTTTTGCTGTTGTGTAGGTATATGACATTCTTATCTCATATGCTGCTCATACGCAACCCAAAAAATAGCAATAAACGATGCAAAATTCCTTTCTTGTTATAATTAATAAAAAAATTAATAATTTCGAAAGATTTCTAAAGAAGATTTGAGGAGAATCAAATACGTCACGCCTAAATGAGCTACTATGTAAACGTCACTATCACATACGTAACATTAGTACGCTTACGCCGTACATTTTAGTCTTAATTATTAAAAAAAATGTGGTTGTATATATAGTGTCCGCCGTACGTTATTTCAACAGATAAACACATCAGACATACATAAATATATAATTCGAATTCAATATGAACTCATCAGATTAATAATCGCTGGATAGGTTAGCGGCTTGGGCTGAAATTGCTTTCGACATTGGAAGAAATTCCCGCTCTCGACTTACTATAACAAACTAAAAACTGCAATTATTTGCACTTATCTTAATCGGTTGGACATAATGTATACCTGAAATGAAAAACATAATGGAATAGAAGAAATGCTTAACTATAGATAAAGTTACAACAAAAGAAAATATATTGTTACTTATGGCGAACTTTGTATGTAAAAGTGATTTTTCAATGTTAAGAAAAAATAGATATAGAACAAGCTTGTGGAGTCTATAGTTACGAAATTTCCAACTGCACTTTTCCTGAAAGGTTATTGTTTGAGTTCAGCAGAAAAAAAGGTCTAAGACGACTACAATCAGTATCCGAATAACCAGAAAAGAACTGGCATTATTCTGGATTTTTGCTCTTACTAGACGGGCTAGAACGAAGGCGTAAGAGTCTAGCCTATATTCCTATTGGGTTGTGAAAAACTTCGTTGTTTTTTTATATAATCTTTACGGCCTAATAAGGATCGTTTATACTCCTATTCTTCAACTCCTGTATTAACTGTTGCGAGTAAGTTGATGTAAGTGTGTACTAATTTTGCTTGTATTTCAGGCTTTTAAATGGAAGATGAAGCAGATCACTATCGACATCTGATTTAATACATAAAAGCTAAGAAATCTACAACAAGCTGCATAAAGATATGGCATGTGTATGTTGAGAATGCTGCTATAAAATGGGTGTGCCAGAAATTATTTGCTCCATTTCGAGAAAGATTATTTTCAATGAGAGATGCTCCTCACTCTGGGCGGCCAAAGATGATTGACAGTGACCAAGAGAAAGCCGTAGTCGAACAAGATTGCCGTTTGACAACCAGACAAATCTGTATTAGTGTATTAGTGAAAGTGATTCAGTAGCCTCAATAGAACTCGAACTCGCCACACCAATCCCAAAATTCGCGTCTGTCACAACCACACCAGACAACATCCATGCGTATGATATTTAAACTCACATTTATTTAACTAGTAAACGATTACGATGTCACTCAGGTGCTATAATTTAAAGGTTTGCGACATTTTTATTCACATATTTTGTTTTTACTTACTTTAGCTTTGTTTTTTATGGTTTTATTATGACGTCATTTTAATATTTACCACTTCAAATTATTAAGTATAGGCATATTCTTTCAAATATGAAACTGAAACTTATGACACCTTTTAGCTGATATGTTTTTTATCCCCGGTACAATATAGCTCTCGAAAAAGATGAATGTGCAGTATATGTTCTGTCCTCGGTCAGAGCATAGACACATCTTTTATTTTTGTACTATTTAATTTCTCAGTGAAGATTTTGCATAACTGTTAGAGTGTTCGCTAAGTGACTGGGAGAGCTGGGTTCAGTTCTCGGTCGAGTCGTACCACAGTCTTATCAAATGGTGCCTGATGCTTCCCTGTTGAACACTTAGTATTACAAGATGAAAAGGGGCCAGCCCCTATATAACGATGAAGTATCTAATGAAAATTGAGCCTTCGGATAAGCCTTCGTCAAAAGTTGCTTTCTCGTTGGCTGCTGCTCTTAGTAATCTTGTGTACACACTGTAAATTTTTTTCTGAAATCTTTTGATAAACGTCCTGGTGATACTTCTATATACATGCACTGATGTAACGCAGTGATGTAACGATGGCATCAAATCTTAGTAGGTAAGACTTGATTTTCAAGATTGCTATGATCGTGTCAAGTATAGCACGTGCTTTGCTGATTCCCGCATTTAGTTCATGCTCTGCAATTTTGCTTTGCAACATTACTACCAAGATAAGTAAAATTGCAAGATATCTGCGTAACCTGCATTCTATATTTTATCTACGGCATGCCTGTTGCTTCTTGCAGGTAAACATTCCATTACTTTCAACTTATCGACTGATATAGATAAGATGTCGTCAAGCTAGATTAAAAGCAGATAGGGAGCTATAGTATCGTCCTGAAGAACACTAAAAGTTACCTCCACACACAAACAAACACAAATATATATTTATATATATTTATATATATATATATATATATATACATATATATGTTATTGTGTATTATCTATGTACGTATACGTTTCGTCCTTTATAAACGGGACTCATCAGCATACAGATATGCCTATTCATTACCAGTCATGCGATTCAAAACCCCGGAGTACGAGTATTTTACAACTCAAATCCCGACGCCTGAACCACTCGGCCATGTTAAACAGCGAATAAGCGATGATAATTTTTATAATTTATGTGGCAGCTTGCTGTCATAAGAGCGTTCTACTTAGTGAAAAGAACGATGTATTTATAGCTAGCGACGTCATGCTGTGTTAATACTACACTTATAGTGCTCTTCTAGACGGATTTTTCTATGAGCTACAAATAATATATATATATATATAGTCATCCACACACACATATATATATATATATATATATATATATATACACATACTGTTTCGCTGCATCACATCTCTTCATATGCTACACTGACTTCCAAATGAGGAGATAATGACCGAGATGATGGCCTCATGCCGAAGAAATAGTACCCCTCACAAAAAAGAAGTAAATGCTTGATGATATCATAACAGAACAGATATACCACTTCACCCCCCCCCCCCCCCAAAAAAAAAAGAAGAAAATATAGGAGACGGTAATCATGGGAGTATGGTACTATGAGGAATGAATATATATTATAATCCCTTCATCGTCAAAAGAGGAGGAAAACCTAGGAGGATTAACCCCCACCGCAAACAAAAAGGATGTGTTTATGTCTGAGACGATCGTATAATGAAAACAACACATATACTACACTACATCTCTAACATTGAGGAAGTAATACCTGAAAGGCTCCCCTCGTTAAAGAAGTAGGTAAGGCTTGCAAGTATGGTTCCATGAAAACGGAAAAGATATTACACCCTTCACCCTCGACCACCCCTTGCGAAAAGGGTAAGATATACTAAACATATAGTAAATTAGTACTCATTCAATTAAGGGGTAATTACTGTGAAGGCGGTCTAATTACAACAGAACCGATACTACACTACCTACTTCCATTAAACAATAAAACAATATTAAATTGATATGTTTAATTTTCAGTCGTTTAAACATTTTTTAGTCCAATAAACATTATTTTTATGGCTCCTTGGCTTTTTTGCAAATATCAAAATGTAGTATATATTCTCCGCAACCCAGCGATATCAGATGTGTTACCATCGACAACATTGTTTAGTATGTATAAGAAATATGATAATGAAAATTACAAATGTGTATTAAAGAATATTAATTCAGTAGAACCTATATAAAATATAACATATGTGAATTAAGATTACCTTAAACTATGTGTAGATGTTTACAGATTATCATATATATGTATATACATATATATATATATATATATATATTATTTCAAAATGCTATGTTGTATCGCATAATCAAATAAGCATAACCTGTTTTGATCTTAATATACTAAAGATAGGTAGAAACACTTTCGCATTTACTAATTTTTAAATATATACATATATATATATATATATATATATATATATATATATATGTATATATTAATAATGGAGTTTATGTATCTGTCTGTCTGAAGCCGAAACTTCATCTTCATTATATACTATTAAAATCAGATATAAACACTATGCCCATTTCTCAATTTACATGATCAGTTGCTGTTCGATTACTAATAAATTAGTATTCGCAAATATACACTCATGATTGTTCTCTTCAGATTTCCAGATGTATTTACGCTATTTTGCTCGCTAATTATCTTACTTATAAATTATAATTCTTTATTTTATTATTTATTTATAAAATGAGTTACGTAGTTATTTCCTCTACGCCCAACTGATTAAACAGCGTACCTCCCTCTGAACGGGCGCGTTAATACTTTACTGATTTATTTTATTAAAACGTTCTGAGTTCGTTTATTTTCTTAGTCTTATTAGCCATTATGTTTTAAAACACAAATTTATTGAATCAAATTGTTTAATTAAAATAATAATTGATAAACACATACACATTATAAAGAATTCAGTTTAGCTAAACTTTTTTTTCGAAAGTTATGGCGGGTCCTGCAGTAAAAGAGTACCGATTTTTTATTGATAATTTTCAGATACACCTTTTTTTCCGATTTGAAAATTAGTGTTCGCTGTATTTAGTTTTTTGAATTGTTGATTTTGACAAATTGTTTAATTAAAATAATAATTGATTTAAAAATTCCATTTAAAAAAACACACACACATTATAATGAATTTAGTTTTTTTGTCAACAAAAAAAACAACACATTGTACTGGAAAACTACATAACTGATTTTAGAATAGTTTTCGCTGTATTTGTTTTTTATTTTTTATTTTAATTTACGTACACCTTTTTTCCGCTTTGAAAGACATAAAATATTACTTATTATATTCTGACGTGGATTTAGCTCAAAACGATTGAGTGTAAAGAAAAGCGAGCAGACGAACACTTGGGTGGACACATTTTACTGGGCAAGTAAATAACTGTTTTTAGAATCGTATTCGCTGTTTTTTTATTGTTAATTTTATTTTAGGTATACTTTTCTTTTTTCTCTTTGAAAACCTTAAACTATTCTTATTTGTTATTTTGTAAATTCTTACGTGGATTTGGCGCAAAACGATTGGGTGGAAAGAAACGCGAGCAGACGAAAAGAATGCAAACTTAATTTTTCTGTTTATTAATGTTGTTATTTATCATGTGCAATATGTTATTTAAATTAATTGTAGTGATAAAAAGCTCTACCCAAATTACATACCATCATCATTTCTGACGCGGCAGCCTAGCAAAAATATGCTCCCTCCGGTCGCATATTTTTGCTAGTATATATAATGCACAGTTCTGAATACGTTCGTAGACCACTCTCGACTAGTCTTCTATATGTGCCCGCTTCTAGGTACATATAGATCTTAATTTCCCTTAGTTACGTGACAGTTTTCGTTGGCCGAGTTGATATGGCGACTCTTTGCAGGTTCTAGTCTGAAATTGATACTTTTTGCACGGATGAGATCAATAACCTTGAAACGCTAGCGTCTGCAGCTATTAATAATTTAATATTTATTTATAACTATTATATATATATATATATATATATATATATATATATATATATATATATATATATATATATATATACATTAAAACTGAATTAATTAAAATACTAAAATATTCCTCAGTTTAGCGATTGAGTTATATTTGACAAAAACCTCCATTTCAATTGTTCTAATTGGTCTCAATTTTCAATTAAAGTGACTACGTTTCTATCTATTACTCTCAACTTCTTTCACTGTATGATGTATGCCCACGTTGACTGTTATACTATATCTATCGCCATTGCCTCCGTCAATCCATCTCTCTGTTTAGTAAGAGTAGAGGCTAATAAAAGAAGTAAATAACCAAAAAAAAATGAAATAGTCTATTATAAACAAAACGGAATATCAAAATAGTGGTAATGTTGTTTTACTACTTGCTGAAGAGAGAGAAGGAGATTCGGATATATATAGAGAGAGCAGAAAAAGACTAATGTTGTCTTTTAAACTTGTTAATATGTCACTGACTTTGGACACTCATATCTTCCTCATTTAAACAATCTCATCTGAGCTGAATTTGTTTGGCAAACGATTACATACTATCTAGTATGGTGAGAATAAAACGTTATTTTAATCGCAAACAACAAACTAGCATGTTTCCTACTGTCAATGTTCCTCCTCGAGTCTAATGCAGTTCCCACTCTTTCATCCTGACACTGTTATGTACCGCCTGATTAATCCTTCTCAGATGCTCATCTTCTTCGACTTTACGACCCTTTTTATGGTCAGACGTCTGCAAAGCTTTTTTACTTAATGTTCACCTTGAGTCTAAGGAACTGAAAAGGTCACACGGATCTGATTAATAAAGATGTTGTTTTAAAAATGTAATTAATATATAGTATTATTTTGTAGCAATAATAGTATTTATATTAACTGAGCAAACTAATTTGATTAATTAAATCTACCAAACGGATAGTTAGCGTGTCTGTGTTAATTGTTTAAGTAGCAACTTAATCGATTTGCTAGCCATTTGATGCATGGTTAAATGGTTGAGTGGGACAGGCAGATCGACCAACAGTTTACAGAGATGTGATGTCCGCATGTAAAATCTTCAGCAATAAAAATAAATAATAATAATATTAGAAAATCAATTACCTGAGCTATTGCGATACCTTCTAAAAGTGAAATAATAAATGAAGTAATCAATCACTCAATCAAACGCATTTAAATTACGATTGATTCAAATTCTTCGAAAAGGTTTCTCTCATTACTTTTCCTTTCCCCGGTTCAATTTCTCTTTTAATAAGTCTAACGTTTCAAATCAATACATAGCTTTAAAGAGACAAAGAATATTTACTTAGAGCTTTCATTAGATAATTCAATTTGATCGGCAACTGAAAGTCTATTTACATCTCCAAGTACGTCGTCTGCTTTTTTTACTCAGCCGATTGAAAGTCGAAATTTGATTTTCATATTTGTTTTTCATTGCCCAAAAAAATTTTCTCAGCGATTTGTGCGTTTGTACGTATTCATCGCCAACTTAAATCTATTTATTATAATCTGCGACTTCTATAAAATCATAGATTATATAGTATTTCATTGTAGAACGCGATCTACAATCTATATAACATCTAATAGAGGACTCTTAATGCACCCATGAAGACATACATGGCGTAATGGATGATAGAGATGGATGGCGTAAGAGAGTAAAGAGGATCCGTGCGCTATTACGACGAGTTGGAGGAGAAGAAGGAGGTGATGATGATGATGATGATGATGATGATGATGATGATGATGATGATGATGATGATGATGATGATGATGATCTTTTTTTGTTGCGTATTCCAGGTACACACTTTATCAGGGATGATAGACGGAGGATGAGTTTCCGAGAAATTACGGACGCTAAGGAACTCGTTCCACTCTTGTAGATATTTGAATAGAACATCCTTGTTAAGGTATATTTACTTAATTACTTGAGAATAAATTCTAATTTAAGTTAAAATCATCATCTTCTGAACATCTCTATATCGACATCAAAAGGATCCTGAACAAATCTCCAACCATGTCTATTGAAACTGATAATATGACATCTGTAATGTGGCTCAAGTAATTTCCGTACGAATGGTTTCTTTACGGTGATGTCTTCAAATAATTAAGGCTAATATTATGAATAAAATCTTTCATCTGTTGCCATGTAGATCTCATGAAATTATGGGTAAGTGATTTTGCCAGTTCTGTGCAAGAGAAATCTATGGGTATAACCCTCTTAACATCACGTCTTGTCTTGGCGCCCTACTGAGTAAGTTTAGTAACACCATTGTATTCAGAGCTAGGAGGGCTGACGTCTACGCATAGATGAGGAATAATAAATATGCATCCGCAAGAGTCTATAAATGTATTTACTTTGCAATTCTCGGCAAGCCTAGCGATAGATAAAGGGTAGATAGCAAAAATGACGGTATAACACATGAAAAAAATGTCATGCGATGTCTCCGATCACTTCTTCTAAATAGGGTTTTACAGCTTCGGAGATCCCCCACTGTGAGACAATTCATTTGTACGTTATTTTATTTAAAGTCTACAGGCAATGATCGTGTATATATGACGGTTATTCCGACGTCATTGATGATTTCAATGAAAGTATTTTAATTTTACTCTCGAAAATCTGAAATCTTATGATAAAAAAACAATGCCGCCAGCTTCCTCTTAACACGATAAGCCATCGTACTTGACAGAAATGATAGCAAAAGTTCAAAACGAATTACGATGTAATCATTCGGATATGTAAAAAATATGATCTTAGACGCCACAAGTCTGAATTCCTGTTGCATACGAGATATGGTAACCTTTTATATCAACCCCGCTCTATCGATAGGCTTTCCGAGATACGCAAAATTAATAAAGGGCGGGTTACTTATATATATATATATATATATATATATATATATATATATATATATATATATATATATATATATATATATAGTGAAAAGAGATCGAAGAATCAAAAAAGAAAGAGAGTAAGAGGGAAAGATATAAAAAAGAAAATCACAGGCACGGTTAAACTTCAACGGCTGTACGCGTGTCAAAAAACATTAAGTTAATCTAAATGCGGGGAAAAAGGATCTAACTATTATCTAACATACGCACACACACACAAAATCTATTATACACATGCATGCATATATATATATATATATATATATATATGTATATAAATCCACATACACACACATATATGCCTACCAGAATATACGCTTACACCCCCATATACACATAATCACTCTATGTTTTTATTGTCAAGTATTAATAAAATATAAAATTATAAAAATATATTTTATGATGAGAATTATGAATATTTACGTCGATTAATTTCTTTTATAATTTATTTAATTAAGCTGTGTTTATATGATATTATTCTCATATTATTTTATATTTTCTCTCGTATTTTCGATTAATTTTATATATATGAAAATCTTTTATTATCACTTAATTTACGTCTAATAATATCTAGTAATAACGTTCATCATGCACGTCATTTTAATTTGTTAATTTGAGTAAAATGAAATGAACATTTGTGATTTACGTCATGTTTAAAAACATGCATTCAATCATAGGGGATAATAAAAATAAATAAATAAATGAATTGTTAAACATCATCAATAGAGTTTCAAATACTTTAAATATTGCAAAACAATTTATTTTACTTTAAACACGTATTGGCGTTTAAAACTATCTAATATATAATATAATGCGGACACGTATATATATATATATATATATATATATATATATATATATATATATATAATATTTTTCATTGTTTATTATCTATGTACGTATACGTTTCGTCATTAATAATCTGGACTCATCAGCATAGAGATATGACTGTTCACTACCGGTCATGCGATTCGAAATCCCGGATTACGAGTATTTTGCAACTCAAATTCGACGCCTTAACCACTCAGCCAATTCTGAACAGCGAATAAACAGTGATAATTTTACCACTTTATACGGCGGCTTAACGTCTAGAGCGTTCGACTTTTTTAATGAAAGGAACGATGTATTTAAAGCTAGTGACGTTATGCTGTGTTAAGACTACACTTACAGTGCTCTACTAGTCGGGTTTTTTCTAGGAGCTACACACAATAAATATGTGGTATTGTTTATTACCTATGTGCGTATATATATATATATATGCATATGTATATATATATGTATATATAGAGATATATATATTTATATATATGCATATCTATATATATGTATATATATATATATATATATATATATATATAAAGAAAGAGAGAGATATGTATATATATATGTATATATATATATATATATATATATATATATATATATATATATATATATATATATGCATATCTCTCTCTATATATGCATACCTATAAATATATATATATATATATATATATATATATATATATATATATATATATATATATATATATATATATATATGTATATATATATTAGTTGAAAAACTTCACAACAGACTCAGAGAGTTTAGTCGTACACTTTTATTTTTTTAAATGTCAGAAATCGTAATTTCTTCCTTCTGGATATTCGTCCGGAATACACACTTCGCGATATTATAGTGCAACAACTAACCAGAAATTAATACCCCCATTAAGTTTCTTGTAAAGTTTTACTTGAGAAAACTTGTGTCTGATCTTGGTATGGATTTTGTTTCATACTGCATGCTCATTAAGTGATAATTGGAATCGTTAATTTTACCCTCGCTGGTAAATTTTATAAATAAGTCACCTTTTTTAAAACGAATTTTTTTTTATAAATGGCAATGTCGATTTCTATAACAGCTAAACAAATATATATATATATATATATATATATATATATATATATATATATATATATATATATATTAAATCGATATATCCTCCACTCCGCTATAGATTAAACAGTAGGTCTACTAGACTCTCAAATATTATTGAACCTTGAAGAAGAAACACTCCTAAATAACACGTCTTACTCCACTTAACCAAGCATTTTTTACAGTCGTCATGCAATGTATCCTCATGGCCGGACAAGCAGTATTGTTTCAGAAGATGTGCAGATAGATATAGCGCAATACTTGCTTCATTTTCAGGGCTGTCCATAGTCTTTCAAAAATAGTATAAGGACACAACATACATATATATATATATATATATATATATATATATATATATATATATATATATATATATATATTTATTTATTCATGTTGGTACAGAAAAATTAGTACAACATTCGTACGGTCGGTTTCAAGCACAGAAGTACCTAGCCGTCTGGCTCTCTTCAGCTTCTGTTGTCATCTGTTTTGGAAATGTGAAGTCACGTGTCACTCTCGTTTGAACGCGTTATTAGCTTAGAGTGTTATGTGTGTTTGTTTAAATTTAGTGTAAGGAAGGTTTAATAAGATTTGAAAAATGACAGTTGAGATCCAAACCGGAGAAGATAAAAAAAGAGATATAAAAATATATATATAAAAAAATATATATAAAAAGAAAATTAAAGTTGTATGGAAGTGTTTTTTTGTTTTTATTTTTTATTTTTTATTTTTTATTTATTATTTTTTGTTTTTCATTTTTTTTTTAAATTTATTTTTTATTGTATTTTTATTTATTTATTTTTTAAATTTATTTTTTTAAATTTTAATTTTTTAAATTTATTTTTATTTCAACTGTTATTTTTAAAACCTTCCTTACACTAAATTAAATTTAAACAAACATACACAACGCTCTAAGCAAATAACGCGTCCAAACGAGAGTGACACGTGACTTCACATTTCCGAAATAGATTACAACCAAAGCTGAAGATAGCCGGATAGCTAAGTCCTTCCGTGTTTGAAACTGACGGTACGAATGTTGTACTAATTTTTCTGTACCAATATAAATAAATATTAAGCTCTTAATTTTTAATTCTTAATTAATCGAGCACTCCGCTGGGATTTTCCCTACTATATTACAAAGAAGGTATATATATATATATATATATATATATATATATATATATATATATATATATATATATATATATATATATATATATATACCATAAAATATAATAACACGAAATCACATAATTGTCGATGCAATAATTTATTTCAACCGTTCGGTTTTTTCAAGCATCACTCAGACAATTACATTTTTGAGACTGATAGAAAATTGAATTTCCCTACCACAGTTCCAATATAATCAGAGATGGTGGTTGTAGCAACCAATTTGATACATCTTTTATAGAGAGAGGGACATTTAAAACTTATATTTAACTATGGCGTGCGAAGGGGAGGGATCTTTAAGTTAATCAACTAAAAACTGCCGTGTCAAAATTATGACACATACGACTTGGCGATATCATACATATAGGCAACTTTACTCACGCGCATACACAAAACTAAATACGCACACATCCTATGCGCACGCACATACATAATCTCACTCGCACATTATCATAACTAAACATAATCACATACGCAACTTTTATTCATCTCTAGCCAGAATGCGTCCGGCGAAACTCGTGTTCTCAAATTCGGTTGGAGAAAAGAAAGAAAGAAACAATTAACAGGCACAGAGAAGAAATAGACAGACCGCGTGTCATAAATTCCCAGTCCGTCTGGGTTCCAAGAAAGAGAATCTAATTGAAATAAAATTACACGCACATACATATATGTATACATACAAATCCATACGCACATACACACACATATATACACATACACACCCACACATATACATATCTATACACATATACATGTACACATATATATACATATATATATACATACATGAATACACATATATATATCTCTGAATCTATTTGAAATATTGACCAAATGCAAAAGCATGTAGTTGCTCACACATGTAAACACATACATACACATACATACACACACACATATATACATATACGCACATATACACACATATACATACGCACACATACATATATATCCACACACAATTTTTACATAACACTCTATATTCTTACTGATGTAATATGAGTTCTAAAAATTAGTCTTACCTTATTTATATTTTAGATTAATTTGATAATCTATTATTATAAATATCATGCGGGGGGGGGGGTTACCGTAAATAATGTTATTCAATTTGGTATCTTCACCGTTGTAATTCTAGAGGCCCATCGGATTACTAATTCAAGTCTAATAATGTCTAGTGGTAATATTTGACATTTATACTTATATTAATTCAATAACTAGTGTATTACCTGCAGAAAAAATTTTCATACCACTATCTTATTTTAAGTAAATAATAAATATCCGCGTACACACAAATACTATATATCACCAAGTCAGTAAATCTGTGTCTATCACAGATATTATTATAAATATTATGGGGGGGGGGGTACCGTAAATAATGTTATTCAATTTGGTATCTTCACCGTTATAAGTCTAGAGGTCCATCGGATTACTAATTCAAGTCTAATAATGTCTAGTGGTAATATTTGGCATTTATACTTATATTAATTCAATAACTAGTGTATTACCTGCAGAATTTTTTTTTCTTTTTTTTTAAATCACTATCTTATTTTAAGTAAATAATCTGAATAAATAAATATTTCAAAATACCATTATATACGCATACACACAAATACTATATATCACCAAGTCGGCAATTCTGTGTCTATAGCAGATATTATTATAACTATTATGTTGGTGGTGGGGGAGTTACCTTAAATAATGTTATTTAATTTGGTATCTTCACCGTTATAAGTCTAGAGGTCCATCGGATTACTAGTCGTTGGTTATTTTAAATTTATATTTATGTCTGCACTTAGCCATAAGTTCATCTCGTTTATTTAAGAGGTTATTTCGATCATATTTTAGAATTCTTATTTTTTCTTCTAGACATAAGTTGCATCTTTGTCTAAATCCATCTGGAATATTCGAAAAACATAAGATTGACCACGAAACCACCGGGGACCTGTTCTCATTTTTCAGATGCCACCATTGTTTACCTAACTCTGTTTTGCTCTTGAGTTCTGGGTTATTGAAAGAGTGTTTGTGGTCATAAAAACGTTGTTTCCAGTTTCCCGCGGAGATGCCGATGTAAACCTTTTTATCCCTGTTGTTATCTTCCGGATGAATAGTGGCCTTATAAACCACACACTCAACTTTACAGTTACCGTCCAGTGGGCAGTTATTTTTCACTTGACAATTACATTTATCTACTGTGACCTTATTCTTACTAGGATTGTTAAGTAATTTACGATTATGGGTGCTGATAATTCTGTCCATGTTCTTGGTGCAAGATAGCTGATTTTAATGGTTTTTCTATTAAATATCTTCCTAAGTGGATTATTTATGCTAAAATGTTTATCTACCAGGTGCAAGAATACTCTCCCGATGTTGATGTTAGATAGTTGGTAGTAGGGAGGATGGACCATATTATTTTTCGGCCTCTATTCCTGGATTTATTTTTATTTTCTTTCTTGGAATATTTGAGTTTTTCATTATATCCGCATTTCTCTAGCGCTCCATTGTATAAATGCTTATTTGCTTCAAAAATGTCTCTGTTAGCCGAAAGCTTATTTATTCTAGTATTAATTGTTTTAGGTATTTGTTTAATTATGCAGTTCGGGTGGTTAGATCTAGTGTTGATATAAGATGGTGTGTGATTATCTTTATTGAAGGGTTTGTATGTCTCCTTTCCTAAGTCTAAGGTAATATCTAGATAGTTTACTTCTTTACAATTTGGGGTTATATCTATTTTAAATCCAAGGTATTTGAATGCTCTTATTAATTTTTAATGTATTTTGGATACCAGGGGGCCGTCACTATTGGGGATAACAATTAGTCCATCATCCCTATATAACCCCACTAAATTAGGCTCTACAATTCTGCTAATAGTGTACATTATAAAAATGCCCACCAGATCGGCAATCTGGGCTGAGTCAAAAGCACCCATCGGGACATCAAATTTGTTGTTGTTCAATTTAATCCATGTCTTCGATTGTTTATAAGGATGGATTTGCGACAGGCCATAATTAATCTTACATGCTCATCGGATATATCCACGAAGTTCCCAGCATAGTTAATGCTGTTCGTAAGTAATTCCTTGGAAATCGAGGGGTAAAAATCCATAATATCGAATTGTATAAAGCAGGCATTCCTCTTATTTTCAATTGATTTAAACCATTCGATAGTATCCGCCGAGTCCTTCCAAAGATTAAATTTGGTAGCTTCCAGAGTTACATTAATAATATTTCTTAGAATCTCCCTAGATACATGGCCGAGTTCCGATTTCGTAGAGTTGATTAGTCTCGCTTGTTTCTTAATGTGGAAATTTTTCTTATGGTCCTTGATGAGTATGTATGCGTTTCTCTTATCAATATTTCCCACTCTATCCTCGATATTCAGTTTGGATGCAAATTCCTTGGTATCTTCATTGATTATCTTTTCAGTGTCGTGGGTATCCTTTCTGTAATTGTTACAGATTTTTTCCAGAATAGTTTTCCTATATTCGGATGGGCACATCTTGTAAATATTCTCTGACTTATCAGCCTTCACCCAAACTTTGTTCGACTTCTTTATCTCTGCGATGTCATTCTTCAGAGTGGACTGAAATTGGTTTGAATACCTTCGGAACTTAATTCTTTTGACTAGGTAAAACAAATTATTCTCGAACGGCCTTAACGCCTCAATGGGTTCTCTGTGCCTGTTAATTGTTTCTTTCTTTCTTTTCTCCAACCGAATTTGAGAACACGAGTTTCGCCGGACGCATTCTGGCTAGAGATGAATAAAAGTTGCGTATGTGATTATGTTTAGTTATGATAATGTGCGAGTGAGATTATGTATGTGCGTGCGCATAGGATGTGTGCGTATTTAGTTTTGTGTATGCGCGTGAGTAAAGTTGCCTATATGTATGATATCGCCAAGTCGTATGTGTCATATTTTTGACACGGCAGTTTTTAGTTGATTAACTTAAAGATCCCTCCCCTTCGCCCGCCATAGTTAAATATAAGTTTTAAATGTCCCCCTCTCTATAAAAGATGTATCAAATTGGTTGCTACCACCACCATCTCTGATTATATTGGAACTGTGGTAGGGAAATTCAATTTTCTATCAGTCTCAAAAATGTAATTGTCTGAGTGATGCTTGAAAAAACCGAACGGTTGAAATAAATTATTGCATCGACAATTATGTGATTTCGTGTTATTATATTTTATGTTATTATTGCTCTGTTTACTACATTGAGCTCTCATACCCGGATTTCCTCCTGGAATTATTCCATTATAACACAAATATATATATATATATATATATAATGTAATGGCGCTTACAATAGAAAATGGTGTATTTAATTTGCGCAAATATTTAGATGGAGATTGTAATAAATCATTGCCGAAAGTTATGGTTTTGTAATTTCACTTTTTTTTTCTGTTCGTGATTGTACGCGCCTTTTAAGCAGGTTTCTGATTTTTTTAACTTCTGATCATTGCAATATTTACTTATCAGCTGATAATGTGAGCACCTAACATATTTTAGAGTCAAGTAGCGAATACTTATATGCTAAATATACTTGTAGGTTTAATGTTTCAAGCTACGTTTTAATCGCACTTAGCCAATGAGTTATGTATCAGATATCAAGTGGAAGTGTGTGGCAGTTTACGCATTACAGCTTAATCTCTTTTTAATACTTTATCCAGATGCAAAACAATCAACTCGTTCTTTTTCTATGAAGTTTCGGATGCCAACATATTGTTATATACGTTGTTTTTACTCGAACACATTTCCTTTAGAAACACTAAAATTTCGATGTCTACTTCGTTTCGGAAGACATTATGGCCAGAAAAGAAAATTATATTCTCGTAGTTGAAAAAATAGTTATTATATTCATAGATACGCGCTGAAAGTAGAATCAGGAGCTACGGCTTTTGAAGAAAAGGAATAACAAGACTGAATATTACTAATGAGTCAGCACTTATCGAAATACAGTGGCTACTAGAGGATAAAGGTTAAATATATTTTATTTATCTTCCTCCCACAAGGTAAGATGTGACACAAGGTCGGGAAAGTCGGATTTGAAAAACCAGCGCTCGAGAATTTGAGCACTCTGGTCATTAAAAATTGCCTAGGCAGCCCCTTCGGCATTCCCCGGTAGAGGCACCTCAAGTGATTAGCAATAAACTAACCCCTTCTCAAAGGGTGAGAAGGCAAAACCTGCGAGGGTGGATCTCCTAGAACTGCACAGAACAGGGGTGCAGTATCCATCGAAACAGATACTACACTTTGATCTTGGCCAATGATCGTCATCACGAATCGATGAAAACGATTGTAGAAATGGGCAGAAGATTATTTAAGAGATATTGATTATCCAAGAGTAATTGTTTACATTAACCTTGAAGATTACAACGTTGTATTCGGCCTTGTTGTAATTTGTTCAACAGATAGGGAGTTGTAGGTAATAAACTTTGTTCGTGGAAGTTAAGTTTGTTTTTAGTACAAGGAGAGAAATAGAAAAGCAAAGTTATTTGCCGTTATTCTAGATATGCGTTTATGCTGTGAACCTCCTACAGGAGCGATTGAAGCTGAGTCAAACACCTATGATGATTATAACGACATAGTAGAGAAAGGTAAGCAACCTCTCTTATATGTGGAAGAGACTGTAGTGAAGAGAAGAGATCATACCCAACTAGATTGCGAAGTCGGTTTTGTACTCTGTCAAGGCAAAAAAGAGTGCTACAAGCGGTACATCCTCACAATTATGATAGCAGTCCTTGGGCAAGTAATAATGAATGATACACAACGGGAAAGAGTATATATTCAGTATGATCGTTGGCACATATTCACTTTCACGAGAACTTATCTTTAATGAGGTGTGCTCAAGTAACAGGTGCGCACGCTTGCTCCGTCGTTGAAGAAATGGTTTTGGCTGTTACTGCCTTCTGTTGTGATGCAGGCAAACCGAGATAAACCGTAGTAAAGAGAACTGGAAAAAGAAGCTTGGCTTCTTACGACTAATTACCGAGGTCTTTTGTAATAATTCAATCAAACTGACGCCATCTATAATAGGGTTATTGAGAAGAGAGCCTAGAGCGCTAAGGGTTTGAGTTTGTATATGCAACTAACGTGAAACTTAAGGGAGCAATGATTGGATGAGCTTTCGACCAATCCACGCGACGTTTAAAAATCTCAAATGTTGACAACCACACCAACCAATCTATGAGTCAGCTGGCCTCCATCAGGTGATATTTTCCCTATGTTAATATAATTATTTAGTGTTTATTAATGTACGTTGTCTTTTTGTTGCCTTTTAAAATGCAATTGACTGACAATTTTGACTTTTTTTTAATTGATATGTACTCAAGCTAAAATATTTGTCAATTTATTTTTTTGAAAATACAGTTTTAATTACTATCTATTGGGCAAATTTCCGGATCATAAACACTATTCTGTAAAAATTATTCGTGCAATAATTTGTTGTGAAGGGCAATTTTTTCATGTAAATATAACGCAAAATTGTCCTGTACCTCATTTCCACACCCGCATTTAGCCAACATAATCCCGTTTACAGTTTATATTTTTCAGAATGTCGAGCATGGTATACATTTTAACTTAAGCGTCCACAGAAAACTGAAGGCTCTTCTATAAACTTTATAGTTAACTTTTACAATTATTGTTTATAATCAAAGTTATTCATTGATACATCATTTTAAAAGGTTCTAGGAGTCTAATATGGGTACAATCTCGAATTTGAAAATTTAAATATGTTATAGTTACACTGAATTTGATCCGTGGTCATCAGACACTAATGAAACACGATTCTATGAATTTTAATTCATTCTTCGGTGTAAGCTTTATATTTTAGGCTTTTCTTTAGAATCAAAATCATCTAATGGATTTTAATCAACATTAGAATATGGATTCTAGACATAAAGTTTAGTATAATTATATCTTCATTTTAATATTCGTAAGGAGACAGAATGGTACAAAAGTGTTAATTTTACCCGGCCTGGGACGTGTATTCTTCTAGTATATATGTATTAATTATATGAGAAACCCATTTGTTTGAGAAGAAATTGTTTCCTAGGAAATCGTGGTCTAGATTACCGAGGAAAAAAAGGTGAGATGGATTTATACCTTTCCCTTGATTATTCGAATACTGACATTGTATGGCAATTAACCTGGCTCCTTTAAAACCGATTCAGCTATTTCTACTATATTCTGTCAAATATAATTTTTTCAGAACAGACTCTATATTTGGGAATTCGTGGCGTAAAAATCTGTCTCGTGTAATTGCCCACACATATGATGGATTGTCTTTCTTTGTTTGAAACTGGATACATCCGTTTCCATTATAAGGAAGCCATTGACAAGGAAAAGGCACGTATGACAATGAAATGATGACAAGAGACTTCATGTTTCAAATTGTTCTTCATAGTATCATGAAACCTATATTTACAACTAGCATTTCTTCCCGACGTAGCTCGGGGACATGGACAAAATATAGACAGATTTAAATAGTGGTGGTAACCTCCTTTCTTTTAAAACACCCTTGTCTATACCTTTCTCTATCTCTTATGTATATAATTCTCTGTATCCCCCTTTCATCTCCTTACTCCATTGCGTCCCCCTTTCTACTCTCTCACTGTCTCCGATTATCCCTTTCTATCCTCCCCCTATCCTTCTTTATCTCCAGGTTAGAAAAAATACTACACCTACGACAGATGACGGAACGTATACTGCCCTTTGATCCTTTTCCGATGACCAAGAAAGTGTATTTACTTCGTTTTTCAGACACACAATCAATAGAAAGGATCTCTCTAAAGAAGGCCTTTTCCCTACACCGACTAATGTTGTTTCTCGTGACCCCCCAAACAAATAATACAAAAAAACATGTCCATATTTTGCCAGACAATGCTAAAAAATAATATATCAGCTTGGTATTTATCTTATGTAGTTTCAGACTTTTAGATTGGTCCGCACATAGACGCACAGACAACTTATGTTTATATAATTGATTAGCCCCCTTGAGTCTAAATAGATTTGCTAGTATATATATATATATATATATATATATATATATATATATATATATATATATATATATATATATATATATATATACGAGATTAAATTCTATTATATATGATATATTAAATAGTTTTTAACGCCAATTAAGCAATACACATTGTTTGGAACTATTAAAAGAATTTCTAACGCGATTGATGATGTTTGAACATTAATTAATTTATTTTTATTATCGCTTATATTTGAATTCATTTTTAAAACAGGACGTAATTCATGAATATATTACGTCACGTCAAAGCTATAATTATTTTGTTATACTAATGTTTTAAGATCTATTTGTAATAAAATCTAAATAGCCTAGTTCGTAGAACATCAGGCTGATCAAGGGTTCGGTGTCGATTTCCGATCATGGCACCCGCTTTATTTGTTGTGGATTCATCATTTAGTATTAATACAATATTTTCCAATCTCGAAGAAGTTACGATATTTCGATATTGAAATGTATTTCTTACGTTTTAAAAACAAGGTGACTGACGTCATAGGTACACACAGACATGGAACACCCTCCTGATGATGATGACGGCTTTAAGAAAAAAAGCTCAATCATGGAAAATAGATCACTTTCAATTGTGAAGATAAACTATGTTTATAAAGACAATACTCCGAAAAAATTAATATATACCAATTACCAAAAGTAATACTGTAATCTTACATTTTTTATCCCGGACAACGACAAGGAGAAGAAAAGGTCCCTGTCAATTCCTCATGTTATCCCCCTCATTTTAAACATATTAAGAAGATACGTAATGTTGATATAATTAAATATACTGAAGATATTTACTATATATTCATTACCAAAAGTAATATTGTAATCTTACAATTATAGATCTCAAACAACGCCGAGTAGAACAAAAGTGGCAAGGTATTGTTTTCTTTTTTGCCCCTCTCCTCCATGTCAACATATTAAGAAGATATGTTATGTTGATTAAGTCCATAGCAAGAAGACAGTTAATATATTTCAGCTTACGAAAATAATACTTAAATCTTACAATTATTGATCTCGAACAACGCACAAAATAACAAATGGTCACGGTCAATTCTTAATTTCTTCCCCCTATCCTTCATGCTAACATATTAAGACGATACGTGATGTTGATGGATTCAAAAGTCCGAAGAAATTTACTATATATC
This sequence comes from Sepiola atlantica, assembly GCA_963556195.1. Taxonomy (NCBI): domain Eukaryota; kingdom Metazoa; phylum Mollusca; class Cephalopoda; order Sepiida; family Sepiolidae; genus Sepiola; species Sepiola atlantica. The sequence goes on along the minus strand of OY744518.1, from coordinate 159,591,205 downwards.
TCTTACCAGAAGTAATACTGTAATTTTACAATTTTGTATTCTAGACAAAGCCGAGTAAAACAAATTGTCCCGCTACTTTGTTTATTTCTTGTTTCCCTCTATTTCACAATAATATAAAGATAAAAGATGTTAAGAACTTGTGATTATGGCTCCCGGGGTATAAAACATTATTAAAAAATAGAGAATTCATTTATCCAGGGCAGCACTGCGTTTGAACACGCTAGCTGTATCTAGGATAGTGAACACCGTTATGGGAACTTTTTAATTATTACCTGCCTGATCCAGGATATTGAGCACTTAGGATGTTGGCTCCTGAAGTATACAACACTATAAAAGACACATACTTGTTTTATCCCGGGCAATACTGCGTTTAAACACAGCTGCTCTATCTAGGATATTGAGCACTTTTTGATTACTTTATACCGCTTACAATATGAATTGTTGTAATGTTAATATTATGAGTTCCGAGCAACACCATGTACAACATAATAACAAAAGACAAATACGATCTTTCTCATGGGCAACGCTGCATTTAAACACACCTGCTCTATCTAGGATATTAAACAATGTAATATTACTACTATGACTTTCTGGAAACGTCAAATAGATTTTTTTGTATCAAATAATATAACAAAAAACAATGATATTATTTTTTCCTGGCAACGCGGCTTTTAAAGAATCCATGCTCTATCCAGGATATTGAACACTTTGGATTAACTAACTTATACCACGGGCCATATATCATACGGTATTATTACTATTATGACTTCCGGGCAATACCATGACATTTGTCTAGTTTACAGCATAATAACAAATAACAAATAAGTTATCTCTCTAGGGCAAAGCTGCGTTTAAACACACCTGAACTATCTAGGATATTGAGCACTTTTGGGGGGCTACTTGCTCTATCTAGAATAGTGAGCACTTGATATTATGGCCCCGAGCAACAACATTATAAAAAATGAGAGATAACATATTTACCCTAGTCAGACTGTGTTTACTAATCTATCTAGAATATATAGCACTGTAATCGGCACTGTAAAGTTACTACTTTCTATATCCAGAATATTGAACACGTTGGATTAAAAAAAATAAGTTGTTAGTTTTTAAAATCTATGTATAACTTGTAGACCCTTAGAAATGGATTATTAACGTTAAAACGTATCCACTATTGACGTCTTCATGTGTTACTGAACGTTATGTACAAACAGCGAGTAATTTATATATTTAATTAAAAGCAGATTACCAATATTATGTTTATTAACTACAGAAATGAACTACGAAAGTGTAACGGGAAAAATCGTTCTAACATATCAAGTGAGAAATCGGATAAAGATGTTAAAACTTGTTGAATTGTCAAGAAAACAATTGAAAGTATAATAAGGGTAAAAAGGAATCTGACAAAGCATCTTTTAACTATACGTGAGTCAGATATTATTACTACTACTACTAGGAGTTTATTGAGGGAGGGAGGGAGGGAGGGAGAGGGGAAACAAAACAAAGGGTGGTAAAACATCGTCACGAATAAAACACATTGTAAGAAAAAAAAGAAAGTGCTACATACCGTGGCTGTTGCCGACCTTCAAGTGGGGTGGGGAAAAGCCAATAAGAGCACAGATAAAGACCTGATATTTATATGTGTTAAGATGGGGGTGGCAGGTTGTTAGAAACCTATAAATAGAGGTTCTACCTCTCAGCTTGAGTTGTGCTCAGTTGTGGTGTTCAGTTCAGTTGAGTTGATGAGAACTGTTAGAAGTGTTATTGTGTTCCAGAGCTTGGAGGAGACCAGAATTAGTACAGAATTCGACTCACTATAGACCAGACACTGGATCGTTACTCCTGCAGAGAAATCCGTTCTCTGCCCCATTACATATTGTTACCGGACCTATTGGTTGGGTCGCTAAGGGAGCAATTCCTTTTGCAACCCACCCCCAACTGCTGCCTCGGCCCCTTTTAGGGTATTGACTTTGAAGTGGATCTTTTCTTACATAGGGATTTATAATCCCGACACATTGCAAAAGGAAGTGATTTGACTAAGAAAGTTTTGAATTTGCAACCAACGGAAAAGAACGTTGCTGTGATACGAACTTGCCTTTCCCTTTAACAACCAAATGGCGGACCCAGTCAGCATGAGGGAGATAGAGAAACGAAGGACTCATCTTCAACGGAAGATAAGATCGACCATAAGGTGTCTAGAAAATGAACAAATGTCGATGAAAGTGTTTTTGTCCTTTGAAAAGGATATCGAAGGATGGCTAGAAGATCTAGAGGCAGTTTCCTGGACAATGGAAGAACAACTGGCTGCCGAGGAGGAGTCTAAAGAGTTAGCCGAATTGTTTCAGACATCTTTCAAATTTAAGATAGATGTTCGTCAGCAAATAAATAATTTGAGGGAAACAAGAGAAGGAAAAACTCCAGTGGTCCCTTCTAAAAATCAACAATCCCCCAATTTAGACCAGCCATTAAACCCTCAAAGTCAGGAGGCAGCTGGTACCCCTGAACCAGGTAGATCCTTCCACTTCAACCCAACAGCCCATTCGTCTTTTGTGGTAGAACCTTTTAAAATTAGGTTGAATGGGCCACGTTTCAGTGGAAAGGAAATTGAAACAAATAAGAGAAGTTTCAAAGACTTTCTTACTAAGTTTGAAAACTGTGCAGCATCGATACCATCTGCCACTAGTAAGTTATATTTTTTAAGGTGTTCCCTAGAAGGTAGAGCCCTTCAACTTATCGACCATCTTTCGGTTTCTGAAAGCAGCTACCCAGTGGCTCTAAAATTATTGAAGGACCAGTACCTGGATGAAGAAGAAATAAGGGGAGAAATTACCCAAGAAATGATGGATTTTAGCCTTAAGAGTCCAAAAGATGTGGAGCAAGTGAAGGACTTTATAATAAAAACCCAGGCAGATGTGTGGGAACTCAGGGCTTCATACAACTGTGACCTGTATGACGATACATCTGCGGGAGCAATCATAATATCACAGGTATTGTTCGCCAAACTACCATCCGAGATAAAGGGCGAGCTAATCAGAATTTCTGGAAGGACCTACCCGACATTATCAGCCATCTTGTCAGAAACTCCAGAAATAGTGAAGAGGTTTTTGATAATTAGAAAACCTGAAAGGACCCAAATGGAAAAGCTATGGCGCCCTCCAAGGTTTAGGGTAGAAGAGGAAGATAAACCCTATTCTTCCCTGAAAACCTTTAACACAAAGGTTGACTCAAAACCACAGAGTTGTGGATTTTGTAGGCGGAATGGGCATTCTCCTGAATATTCCCCCTATTACACTTCACATGAAGCCAGATTTACAAGGTGCAAAGAACTCTGGTTGTGTTTTAGATGCCTAAAAAGAACCCACATGGGAAATATGTGTCCACTAAAAACGAAGAATAGCTGTAGTGGCTGCGAAGCTAAAGGCCATATAATAGCAATGTGCCGAACAGTCGGAAGTGGAGTGAGTGTGGACACCTGCCTTCACGTTAATGATTACCAATACAGTTACATGTCTCCCGTAATCAGCGTGGTGGTAGGAACGAGAGAGAAAAGTATTGAAATAAACTGCCTGCTGGATACGGGAAGCCAAAGAACCTACATGGACACCTCGGTTCTAGCAAGATTGAATTGCCTTTTATCAGCAAAGGAAAAGGTGTTGGAAGTTAAAACTTTTTTGGGCTCGGCAACAAGGTCTTTTAAAGAAACCTCTTTGGATTTGAGGCTGGTTCCTGAAAGGGTTCACACCCTCCCTATTCTTTCCAGCAAATTGAACCTTTCTTACAGATTGCAGGAGCTTCCTCAGATACTCAAAAATCTAAAGAGACACAAACTGGCAACCCAACACAGTCCCCACGGCAATTATATCAACATTGAGGGGCTATTGGGAATTGATGCCATTCAATTCCTGGAACCGTTTAAAATGGTACCATGCATGTACGGAGCGGCTTTTGCAACGCCGAAAGGACTAGTCCCCTTTGGTAACAGCCGGCAGTTCTTGTATGAAAATCAAATAAAAACAAGAAACGAACAAAGAAGAGGGGTTCAATTCCGAAGAGGGAGCATGCGAAACGGCTACCACATCCAAGGAAGGCAGCAGGCGCGCAAATTACCCACTCCAGGCACGGAGAGGAGAGCACAGATAGCTGAAGAAAAGAAAAAACAAGATGCCTACTGTCAATTGTGTAAGAAACAATTTAGTACAGAGAAGGCGTTTCAGAATCATGAACAGTCCAAGAAGCATCAGGAAGCGGCATCGAAAATGACAGCAAACATGGTCGAGAAAAACAACCAAAAGAATTTGGCTATGAATGCCACTGGCGCAGCGGCTAACTCGTCCCAAGATGAACTGACCAAACATTTGGCCAATTTGAAAACCAAGAATTTGGAAAATACCAATAGTCTAAGAGAAAGAAATCTCAGGTTATCAGGCCCTTCTTTTGAGAACATCATCAAGAAGGGTGATATAGTGTTAATAAAGGACCCCCTTAAGACTAGGCCATTTTGGTCTATAGGCGAAGTCCTTGAACTGATCGAAGGTAGTGACGGATTGGTACGTTCCGCCAAAGTGAGAAAGGGGAACGGTTCTGTACTTATTCATTCCATTAAGTACCTGTTTCCACTGGAAATCTATCCGCAATCGAAGGAACCTGCAGAGGAAGTCTTAAATGAAGAAACAGTTGACTCACAAGACCAAACCCTATCTGCCCAACCACATGAAAGCACCAGGATCTGGATATGTCCAACTTGCAACAGACCTGAAGATTCGAGATCAATGATTGCCTGTGATCAATGCAATGATTGGTTCCATTTTAACTGCGTGGGCTTAATAGTTGCACCACCTGAAGAGGAACAGTGGTTCTGTCAATTTTGCAGGCCTCGGCGACCGAGTAGACCCAGTTTATTAGGGGTCTAAAAAGAAACCAAAATTTACTTGTGGAAGTTTTAAGAGAGGACTTTAAACTGACTAAAAAGTTAAAATTGGAGTTTGTATACGATTAGCGTTCCTCTCGACAGCGGGCAGTTCTGTTGTGTGAACATGACCCCAGAGAGCCGTTTTGCATGGCTTACATTTTTATTTTTTCGCAGACCAAGATTAGAGTTTGAAAGTTGAAAAATCGAGGATTTCGATACTTTCTTTTTTTTCTTCTAACTTTTTATTTTGTCTTTTGTTGGGAGTGTGTAAGAAAAAAAAAGAAAGTGCTACATACCGTGGCTGTTGCCGACCTTCAAGTGGGGTGGGGAAAAGCCAATAAGAGCACAGATAAAGACCTGATATTTATATGTGTTAAGATGGGGTGGCAGGTTGTTAGAAACCTATAAATAGACGTTCTACCTCTCAGCGTGAGTTGTGCTCAGTTGTGGTGTTCAGTTCAGTTGAGTTGATGAGAACTGTTAGAAGTGTTATTGTGTTCCAGAGCTTGGAGGAGACCAGAATTAGTACAGAATTCGACTCACTATAGACCAGACACTGGATCGTTACTCCTGCAGAGAAATCCGTTCTCTGCCCCATTACATATTGTTACCGGACCTATTGGTTGGGTCGCTAAGGGAGCAATTCCTTTTGCAACCCACCCCCAACTGCTGCCTCGGCCCCTTTTAGGGTATTGACTTTGAAGTGGATCTTTTCTTACATAGGGATTTATAATCCCGACACATTAGCTGCGGACGTTTTTAGTGTCCAACTTCTCTTTTGTAGGTAGGTAGCAGTATCATCTGTTCGGTGATCATAATACAATCTTTCCAAAGATAACACCTCTTTAGGGGTATAGTTAAGTACCATCCTCTCAGGGATAATTTCTACATAATTAAAACTGATAGGGAACAGAAGAGAAAGCGTAAGTACCCCATGAGTTCGTTTTTAGGAAAGATTTGTTTATTTTACCGGGATTCACCAATATTCTGATTATTTTCTTTTCGGACATCTATAATTAAAAAAGCTAAACTTACACATTCTATTTTTGGAGGTCTTCTTTGTTATGCAGAATTAAAAACAATACGTTGTTTTTAACTCCAACACGTTCTAAAAAAGATATATACACTAATTTTATTCGATTTGGGAGGAAAGTGCTTACACCGTTGATCTTTACGATTACCTAAATACGTCGATAATAAATATTTTCCTACGTAGCTATGACATTTGTTTGTATTTTTACGTAGTATACATGGGGTTTTATTAGATGTAAAAAAAATTCTTGTTTTTTTTTGCACAAAAAGAAAATGGCAGTCGGTCGTGATTCTCTTACATACCCCCCCCCCCTCAACGACCGCCATCTTGGAGTTTGCGATTTTGGTGTGACGAAAAATTTAATTTCTAATAAATAGCACTTGAACGGGTTAAAAATACAAACAAATGCCACAGGTAAGTTTGTAAATAACTTTTATTGCTACAATTACTTTTATTTTTGTATATTTGTTTTTTGAGCGTTTTTAGTCTGCTGAGTAAAGTAAAAGAAACCCCGGAATTTTATGTGCGAAACGAACCAATAAATGAAAAGTGGCATCGACACATGGTTAAAGCAAATGTAATTTTTAGTTTTATTTTATTAATATGTGATTATTTTAAAAGTAACGTGGAATTTTGATTTTATGAATAAATCATTCGGAATTCGATGTGCGAAATGAAACACTAAATAAAAAGTGTTATTGCCACATTATTACAGCGACTGTAATTTTGAGTTTTATTTTATTAATATGTGACCATTTTCTAAGTAACAGGAACTATTTTATTGTAAATAAATCATTCGAAATTCGATGTGCGAAACAAAACAATAAATAATAAGTGTAACTGACACATTTTCAAAACGACTGTAATTTTAGTTTTATATGTTTTTTGATGCAATAAAGAAATTAATATATAGTCAGTATTAATTGATTCTCGGCAATTTCAGGTTTGGTATGTGCGCATATGTATAGCCATGAATGTAAATATTTAACAAATGTTACCCCTGGCATATTTTGTGTCATTTCTACATGAAATAATTGATCTTTTCTCTCAGATTTTTAGATATTATTCGAGTGAGATAACGCTGGTCAAAATAATACCAAGTTTATTTGTTTGTTGCGTAGTTTCATGTTTTAGGCACACATAGGAACATACCCACATATGCATACACACACAATTTTGCCCTTCATATATTAGAAGATGAGCATGAAGACAAGACGTTGCTCAGGATTTAATAAGCAACATTATTTCGTTATAGAAGTAATATGCTTACAACACCATATTATTTTTTTTTCCTTTTACTGAACCCCGTTTAACCCACTTATATATTCGGAAGAAATTAATATTTTCGAAAACTCATACAATTAGTGTCTTATAGGTATGGTTATAATTTCATTAAAATCATATATACGTATTTGAAGTTTTAAATCGGTGCTGGCCCCATAGTTCTCATCGAGGCGACAGATAGCTATTCAAAGAACTAAGGGGTACCTAGATATTCGAAATCACTTCAATTGTTTGTTCAGGAAATGTTTCACATATAAATACACTTTTAGTGTTATGTAGTCTCCAACCTTTCTTTATATAGGGAGTACACACAGAAACGCCAAGCCGATATTTATATATATATATATATATATAGATTCCCTGTTGAAAGAACCATCATACAGTTATATTTATAATTGCATTTAAATGAACAAAAACCTATATTTATTCTATTAGGGGAGGGATTAACTGTAAGCAGCACAACTTTAGTCCAACTTTGAGGGTCTAAAATTGTTCTATTACAATTAGAATGCTGTTGTATTAAAATAGATTTGTGGTTTGTTGGATGTTTCAATAGAGGCAAGATGAATACACCCAGATGAAACTGCCCGGGTTATTAAATTACACAAACACACACATGTGATATGAATGGAATATCTACGGTTTCTTTCTGAATGTATGTGATTTGATTTAAATAATTCGGAATAAATAAACAAAGTAAAAAAAAGTTATTTGTTTTATCGATATATTACAATTGAGGGTAGGTGGAGATCGTCAGACATGGAAGTGTTCCATATAAAATATGATTAAACCTTGATTTAAAACCTCTGCTGCCTTGTGGAATACCCACTCAGGAGAAAACTTCGAGGAAAAGTCCAGGGTGGAGCCGCTAAACAGTTCGGCGTTGGCCACAACTTCATTTTACCAGCACCTGCGACGACTTTGGTGCTGTAACAACCATGCTGTTCTTTTTGACTCCACGGCAACGTGGAGAGGGAGGCGTGCTACAGGGGTAACATCCTGTCCTCTATATCACATAACCAAGGCTAGCATCCAACAACACTCAACCAACAACTCTACAATCTACAACCTGGAAAGGGCACTGCATCTTCGCCAGTGGCGCGGATACAACAGTTAATCTCGGCCATAGTCAACCCTTACCAACGAATGATTTCTACTATTGCAATTAAAGAGTTCGAATGCAAAACGCGATGAATCCAATTTCTTTAAATTGTTAAACTAAACAATAAAATGATGAACATATAACATTTAAACTTCAACTAAACTTTATTTGAATTGAAAGCAAAATAAAATATGCCGATATCACATTATGGAAAACATGATTTTGTAGTGTTGTAATCGAGAAATGCAACATTATTTTCAGTGATAACTTCGTAATTTTTTAAATAGAGATTATCGCATTTTGCATTCAAACTCTCTAGTTTTTACGAAATTATCGCCTCAATATGGCAATACACGTTCAAACGTAACATTTGAAAATAACATTTTAAAATTATGTTATATATAAGTTTAATAAATTGAATACTCGGACGATACAGCTAGTAATGTCGTTCTTTAAGAAAACAACATTCTTCTCCAGGAATGCCACTTTTATTTCTATCTCACTTTTGTTTCTTTTACGTTAAATACTTTTTTCTCGTTCATTTATCAGCACAAATGAACTATCATATTCGATTTTTTCATAGACACTTCCATTCTCGCCGGACATTTTAAAGGCTTCAAAATCAATGTGTCTTTTCTCGCGATAATTATGACGACACAGTTCTGAACACATTATTTGTACAACACTTATTTTTAACGTAGCTGTTTAAATAAGGTTTTATTTTTACTATCTATTTATATATCAATCAATCAGTCTATCTATCTATCTACCTATCTATATGCTCTTTGGAAGTGTATCAAATCAATTTCCTACACATGACTTCTCTTTTATCAATTCATCAGTCGAGCTATATATATATATATATATATATATATATATATATATATATATATATATATATATCTGTCTATGCCCTTTCTCTCAAAACAATCTACTGAATAAATAATAACGAGTTGAGCATGGATGCTTTCACATAATTACTTTGCCTACATTAATCAATACACATATCTATATCCGTTGGTCTATTTGGCAATATTTATTTGTCTATCGATCTATTTATGCATTAAACTAACCATCAATCTATCTATTTATCTATCCATGTACATATACATATTTCTACTTACAGATGCATTTGAAAGTGTGCCTGTTTATTCACACACACACACACATACACACACACATCCATTATGCCAGTAATTATAGGAGCAATAGGACTAATGAAAAAGAATTTCAAAAGCTATCTGGCGAGTATACCCGGTGAACCGAGTGCAAGAGAAATACAAACTATTGCACTTAAGGGGACAGTTAGAATCTTAAAAATATATCTAAGCTGGAGTGTCTGACATAGCCGGTGAATATCTGGCATCCGATAGGATGCCCAATCTCCAGCAAAAACAGAAAGATAAGAAAAATAAAAATGAGAGAAATATATATATATATATATATATATATATATATATATATATATATATATATATATAAACCAAAGTGATATTTTGAGCACTTTCTCCAATCGGCTATATATATACATACATATATATATATAAGAATGCAATTCCTACAATCACATACCTTGAAAACGGAGCTGTTCAACCTGACATGGTAATATGGGACAACAGGGAGAAAGTAGCAACCCTAGTTGAAGTTAGTGTCCATAATGATGCAGGATTGAACAGAACAGAAAGGGAAAAGATTACGAAATACCAAGGTTTTATGTACGACATGAAAAGAAACTGAAATCTTAGGAAAATCTCCATCATACAAGTAATTATAAGACCAACAAGACTAATGAAGAAGAATTTCAAGAGCTATCTGGCGAGTATACCCGGTGAACCGAGTGCAAGGGAAATACAAACAACTGCACTTTAAGGAACAGTTAGAATCTTAAAACGATCTCTAGGCTGGAGTTTCTGAAATAGCCGGTGAATGTCTGGCATCCGGTAGGATCCCCCATCTCCAGTAAAAACAGAAAGCTAAGAAATATATATATATATATATATATATATATATATATATATATATATATATATATATATATATATATATATATATATATGTAGTATAATTTAGCGTTTTCGAGAAAAAAACATTGCTTAGTTACTTTCGCAAGAGCGTATATATTTTTTAAATTTCAAATTACACCAAATATTAGTTTGAACATTCATCAATACCTTAGGTTTCACGGACACACTGGAAACTCGACGCGCAGAGGTAAATATATCAAATGTCAGTCGATGTTCTGATAATGTAACACACTATGATATATAGAAAAACATTACTGTATGTTGCACTATCGAGACATAGACTGAAGAATCGATTACATTCTGTATTTTTACCATGCGTGCTAACTTTTCAGTGTTTCCGTCAAACCAAAGTTATCGATGGAATATATTTTGTATAATTTAATTTCATGCAAAAAGATTATAAAAGGGGCGATAGTTTTCATGAAAATTCAGATATCTCTAATTTTTCTTAAAATTTTAACAATATTTCAATTTCTTGCAAGTATTTAAAATGCTTATTAAGGACCATAATATTGGTTAAATATTTTAAATTTGCATTGGAGTTGATTGGTATTCATGAGATACATATTAAACAAGATTACTTGCATTTTAATTCTATTCAAAGGGTTCTTAAGCTTAAACATTTAATTTCTAGAATCAAAATTCTGTCATAAAGTGTGATCAAAATTAGAATAAGGGTTCTAGGCATAAGATTTTGTGTTATAATATATGGATTTTAATCTTTGTAAGGTATCATAAAACTTATAGAAACCGTTCTGTTCAGCGTATTCATTTAGTTATGTATAAAGGCGTCCTAATGACAGAGAATAAAGACCCCACCCAAAATGTTCTTTTACCTATGAATTTCATCTGCTTTAAACCGCGGTTAAAATATGCAAGGGTAGAATTATTCTGTAAATCCGAACAAGGAACATAGACTCATGCAATTTGTTTCGATTCTCTGAATAAACGCAAACATCAGGAAAACAACACCATTTTAGCATAAGAACACAGTCGTGTTGATTTTATTTACAAGTAACTTGCTCGATAGAAACATTTGTATGCTCTCGAACAGGTATAATATATATATATATATATAGAAAATGAATGTAGAAGAATATATGATTGTTTACATATTTGTTATTCATTTCTTATTTGTTGACGTATAGGAATAGAAAATGCCTTAAAAAATCAAAAGGAACACAATTCTCGATGGTTTCCTTCGGCCTTCTTCTGTGTATTGAAAGGTGTATGTGTACGGTGGGTCGTGGTAGCAAGGGAAAAGAGTGTAGCTTATGAGATATAATAAATGTTTCCATGTGACTCGTATGTGTCTATCCCCGCATCTTCACGCCTAAAGAGGTCAGTAACGAGTTTAAAAGTTCTATACAGGGGTTACGGGAGACGGGTAACACCTATTTAGCCTACATAATTTGATGTGCCCGATTCTACCTGGTGAGATATTAACGATATATGGACGCACACTCGGCTTCTACGGAATATTAACATACTGTTCCCAGCTGCATGTATGATCTTTCTATATAATATAAATGGTATATTGTTTACATGTTTAGGCATCATTAACGATCATATATGTTAGACACGTATACAATTATTAATAATGCTATATTAATCTCATTAATTTTAAATTTACTGAATTTTATTTGTGTATTTTCTGTATTATAATAGTGAAGATGTAAGGTGTCAAAAATTCAGACGACACCTTTCGCTCGGTTGTCAACACCTGTTAACACCTGTTAAACCATCTACTTATCTCTTCATGTATCAAGTTATGTATGATATATGTTTATATAATTTTCTATGAACAGAATGAACCTATAGACTAATCGATGGATTAGTATTACTTTTAGAATATATATTCTAAGCAACGTGGTGAGTAATATAAGCACATTATATATATTTTTAATTCTAATACTTACGGTGTGCATATATATAACGTTAGGAATGTATATATATATATATATATATAAATATATATATATATATATATATATATATATATATAAATATATATATATATATAAATATATATATATATATATATATATATATATATTGCGTTGTACAGGATACACTCTTAAACTGATTAACCAATCATTAAAAATTTTGAAATATATATTCTCGAGATAAGGAGAAATAACATGGGCACATTATGATTCTGTACATTTTTTTATTTAGGGAGTTTGCTGCCCAAATTCGCATCCTAACGTAAAAACGTTTAAAATAAGTTAGATAAAATGAGAGAGGAAATAATTGTTCTGTATTACATTTCGAGTGTCATTAAATTATTAATTTTTCCAAGGATTGGTGCGTGCGCGTGAGCGTCAATAATATGTATGTGCTTGGTAAAACCGTACAATATTGAACTCATAATTATGAATTATGGAATATGTATTCAAGGAAACAGTGTTAGTAACGTGGCCACATTATTAATTTCATTAAAAACTTTAGCATTTAGGGGAGCACCAAAACCGTACTATACCCTTAAAAAGAAAGAACATTCAAATTTAAAGTTAATGTTATATTTAGTACTTATCCACGTCCGGTATATTCTACTAGTTATCTGTATGTATGTCTATCTCTTAGATTGACCGGACACAAGTCGGCAGGATAAGAGGCAATGTCTGGTCGTTTTATAAATAGCGATTACATCTCAACAAATTGAGGAAGTGAGCATTTCCAAATTATACATTGCCGAGGTGACTACAGCGGACACTATTTTAACATTGCAGACAGTTACTGATCGATATGGGCTGTGCGAAATTGGCGCCATATTTAATCTGCTTGATGAAACGCTGATAAATTCCGGAGGAAAATGAAGATGGGGAATATACGATTAAAAAATAGCTCAAAGATAAAACAAATTAGAAGTTGGTACTAAAGCCTCAAGCAATGCATGTGAATCTGTGTATTACAATGCACACTGCGTAAGGTGTGCTGAACTAGATTAAATTGGTGTAGTATATTATGAATATGTTCATGAGACTATATTGTAGTCGATCTATTCGTACCTAGAAGTATTTAATCAATAATCTGACAATATATATATATATATATATATATATATATATATATATATATATATATAGAGTGTAAGGTTGTACATGAAAAGAAATCTTATAACGTGCTCGATCATATAAGAGAGCTAATATAATTTATTTAGATACTGTATATTACATATTTCAGTAATGTACCGCGGTTTCATCCAAAAGGGCAGATTTAAACATATTTAGTAAATCTTCGTGCCCAATGGAATCATCGGCAAGCTGAAAGGATTGTAGGCACGCCTAACAGGGAATGGCGTCAACAATGTCAATTTATTTTAACATGTGGTTCCTTGTACTTCTATTTTAAGTTTTAATTTTGAAATTGTTAGGTTTTTGTCTAGTTTAGTTTTTTGTACTTAATTGTTTATTTATTTATTTATTAAGTATCGTTAGCCTTAGCATATATATATATTTTTTTTTTTGGCAATCGGACATTTGCTTGCACCCTGGCACAGTTTTGCCCTACGTTTCTTTCCCTACAACTTTTATTTTATTTCATTTTTTCAAATTTTAAATCTTGGCCATTGCCAACTTATCTATCCCAGCGACTTCCTCTGATGATAAGATTTTGATCTTTGAAAAGCCTGGCTTAAGGAAAATTTAACTTGAATAAATTGCCTTTTTGCGGAATATACCTTGGTTTGAACTTTTGAATTGAATTTTGATTTGGCTTTTGCTTTCTCTAATTCCTTTCCATTCTCCTTCATATATATGTATATATATATACATATATAAAGAGGGGGTGAGAGATCGTAGGGTGACACAATCATCAAAAATATAAAAATGTGATGCATATAACCATGTATTCATCTCTCTACGAGTTTCAATAGTCTTTATTGTCTTTATTGTCAAGTATTTTGATGAATAAACAGTACTATGAGCAGACTGAAACGATTAATGGTATAAGCAACATTTGATTAAGTGTATAAATTGACAAGTATTTTCTGACCTTAAACTTGGCGACGACTATGTTGTAGCCTGCTAGTAATCAGTCTCGTTGTGATGTGTGTCACAGATAGGAAGTTATTGGAAATACACTCTTGTTCTTTGCAGTTGCTGTATGAAGACGAGTTCTTCCTGTGAACCATTTACAGGAGATCAATGAGGAACGCCGTTGTTTACACTATGTTATTCAGACATCTGCCCAACAACAATTATTTTTTATGAATCTACTGGCTTTAAAAGAATTTGATGGTTCAGAAGATATTTCTGGATATTCTATAATTGTAAAGTCAAACAATGTCTCTTTAGTGTGTCAGGAGTTATCACCCTAAAAATAAAGCTCTCACCAATCGATTCACTGATTCTATGCGACATTACAGTCAACACATCACTTGTTGCTCTTACAGGACGAAATTTACAATGCTGTCATTAAGTAAGTTGCTTTTGCTGATGTGATCAATAACGTCTTTATTTATCACAGATTAACACAACTAGCCCTGAGTATCGATCTTTTCCGCGATGGACAGGGTCATCCGACGTCTTCCTGAACTAAAATTTATCGATTTTATCTGTGTATTCGAATGTTCTACATTCATCTGAATTCATTTTTACAGATATTATTTCAGATAATGGTCACATATTTTGAGGTACCTGAGGTAATGTTCTATTATAAGAGTTCTTTTCATTAGACCTATTTCAAAGCTCTGGAAATATGTACCCTTGTAGTGCGTCTCGGGAGGATTCAACATAACAGAAACCATACAACTCTTACATATCTCAGTCCTTTCTATAAAACGCCAAAAGAAATAGCCACGCGTTTTTACTAACACAAAACCTAAAAACTTTTCCTCTCACCTCAAGAACTGGCATTCTTCTCACTAAGAAAGACAACAAGCACATATGATTTTGCTTGACTAAACATGGTTTTATTCCCGTACAATCCACCTCTTTCACCATTCATGATATTTTAAACGAGCATAAAAACATCTACACGATATCTACCGTGTGAATATTGCAGCAATTGCTTCATCAGCTTAATTCAACGAACACTAAGAAAGAAGATGTAATGTAGATAACTATATATATAAACATATATGTAAAAAATATGTATATATATGTAATATATATATATAAATATATATATATATAAATATATATGTAAAATATTTATATATAAATATATATATAAAATATATATATATATATATAACTGAATATATAAAATATATATATATATAAATATATATATAAATATATATGTAATATATATATATATATATATATATATATATATATATATATATATATAAATATATATATATATATATATATATATATATATATATAACTATTCCTCAGATACATACTTTCAAATGTGTACCCTTGTATATCAAAAACTCGAAGCTCTATGGAATTTCTAACTGAATGTGATAAAAAGGCTTTGTTGCATCTAATACCAAGTAAAAAGAGTGTGGAAGGGATTACCTAACAATTCTGGATAATCTTGTGTAACGTGTAAGGTTCGGTCACCAGTGCAAATGAAAATCAAAATGTCGGCCGTGCCTTGTTATATGATGGTATTCTCGTATGCAAATGAAATGGTGCCAGTTTCGAGTGAAAACAAGTTTTCAGAGAACGTTGCGTGATTTTGAGTCATGAGTTTGGACCGCAATCTGTGTACGTGCAGTACTGAGGTGTGACGAATTTACCTCGCTACATAGTCCATTGGCATCGTTCCGTTAGCAATCTCTTGGTAAAAGTGTTAATTGAAGAAGTGTTAATTTATTAAGTAATATGTTATTAACGCCTGGAGAAGGTTGAAGGTTACGTTGTTCAGTAAGTAGTGAAAACCCTCACCAATATGGGTATATAAGTAAAGTTAATCAACATATTACTCTGAAAAGTATGTCAATCTATTTGTTTTCCTCGTTTTCTCACTCAAATATTGTTATAGTACTTTACTTATACGGACAATTTGAACACTTCTATTCTCAATACATACTGAACGCATCTGCTTCTCAGTGATGAACCAACACCAGTCTACACTGGCAGTCAAGACTTACGTACCACGCCTCTTATTTCTCTCTTGTATTATACTGCTCTTCAATTGTTTTACCTAAACCCCGAGTTCGTGTCTTAATTTCGACCCCTTCTCAGGGTCACAACAACTGGTGATGAGGTATTCAATCTGATACGGGAACCCACACCAACTGAGGACGAGGTATTCGAATTTACACGCGAACCCACAACAATTCTCGACAAATACTTAAACACGACCTCACAACAACTAGTGACGAGGTATTCGAATTTACACGGGTACCTACGACAACTGGCAACGAGGTATTCAAATTTTCACGGGAACCCACAACAATTGACGAAAAACCTTAAAAAGACCTCACACCAACTGGTGACCGTATATTCGAACTTACGCGGAGAACAGCAACAACATTAAGGATTTTCTTAACCTTAAAAAGGCCATCACCACAATCGGCGACGTAGGAGTTCGAACTTTCATCACTACAATGACTGACGACGTGGTTACAATAAAGGTTTCTTGAGAACCTTAAAATGGACGCCACAATGTGCGACAAAGTATATTAAGTTTTTTTTTGAGAATCTTAAAATAGGACAACTGTGAGGAAATCAACCCCAAATTAATCAGAAAACGTCTTAGTTCTAAAAACTGGCATTACTGGTGGAAAAAAGTAAAAGAAAATACACGTAAAAGACCAACTTATTTTTCGCTTATTTGAAGAGAAGTCAGATACCTTTTTTGCAATAAAACAAGAAGAGAATACACAATTTAGTATTCTCTCTCCAAAAGAGAAAAATATCACTGCCGAAAGAAAACAAAATTAAAACCGTATTTTAAAATTTGTCTCTGTTACTAAAGTGTCAACAGAAAATTCTACAGTTAAGTGAGTAGGGCACTTAAAATGAGGGGTCAAGGCAAATGTTTAATACTCTGTTATACTACTAATATTACGTTTAGCAGCGTAATATTATTAGAAAACATTTCTCAGCAGCCGGATTCTAAGAAGGCACAGTTTAAAAATGGAAGATTTTAAATCGACTGTTCAGAACGGGTTACATTTAGAATGAAACATCAACGAAAAGATAAATACATGTTTAAAAAACTGCTTCTCGAACAAAAAAAGAAGCCGGCGACAGACTAAAAAAGACAGAAGTAAACTTCTAGATGAAAAGAAAGAAGCTTACGAAAAGCTTCTGGAACAGATAAAAGCCGACATAAAGCTTCTAGAACAAAAGGAAAAGATTGAAGTATTCATGCAAACAATATCGTTTAGAGGTAAAAAAGACGATAATGTTTCTCGCAGAATGCCGTTTAGAGCGCAATTAACAATTTCACTTATTCCCCAGACGAGAATAATACCTTTGCATCGTATTTTAGAAAATATCAAGATCTATACAAAATAGCTTGCATAAAATTGTGTAGACTCTAAAACGGTTCACCTACTACTCCGATAATTAGGCACCACCGAGCATACTAAGTTAGTTGACTTTATTTTGCCCCGAAAAAACGAGCGACAGGACTTTTTCTAAAACTGTTAATGTTTTAACGGAATTATTCATCGTCAGGACTTCTTTGTTTCATAAACGGTGGACGTGTTTGAACGTGATCAAAATGACAACGAAGATTATTCAACGTTCGCATCAATCGTCAATAAACCCTGTTACACTTTCTAAATTAGCCGTACTTAGTGCTGATAATTTAAAATGGTTACTTTTCGTACAAGGATTGGTATCAGAAAAACACGCTGTGATAAGGCGGAGAGTTCTGAATAAATTAGAGAGTGAATCGAACGTAACACTACAGAAATTAGCTGAAGATTGTTAGATATTCATAAGTGTCAAACATAATTCGAGACACATCGAAGAGTCGGGCATCCAACACTTCAGAAAAATACGTCACAAATCGAAATCCAACTCTCACTCAAAAACAATGCAAACCCAAAAAAAGAATTTTTACGCCTCTACACAAACAAGTCAACATTATCGCTTCATTGTGTAACATATTGTCCATTTTCTTTTAAAACCTGCCTGACTTGTAAAAACGTCTGGCATAAAGGTTCGCATTTTAGAACGAATAAAGGAAATAAAACTCGGGTTAGTCACTGAAAATGAAGTGTCGTTATCGATTGAGAATTCAAAAAGTACAAATGATCGTTCCTGAATTAAAGGCCTATTTATAGTGTAAGGAGCAATAGGGTACACATGTCTGTTTGACGCTGTATGCGTATTTTTACGTGTGTGTAAATTTAATCGACACGAAGATGGATGGATTAGCGTTCTTGGTATGTCAGTAAGAGAGTGTATGTATGTTCATTTCGGCTGACGCCGTTTGTGTGTATATGTACGAATAGGAATAGGCATGGAGATATGTGTACATTAAAGTGCATGTTTTCTTAGTGAGATAATATATATGCAAATTTTTGTGCGAGAGTGTTTGGTTAGTGTGTGTATGCGTTGGCGCTGATTCGTAGTCAATGACTGTATCTCGTTGTGTCTGTAATTAGGCTCATATGCAATAGTGGCAAAGCTATTTTGTGCGGGCCGTTCTCACATGATTCTGCTGTAAGAAAAACTGAAAAAGAAAAAAAGGATGCATTTGGATTTTGTAGTACGCGTAGGATTTTAGAAATGAATATGCCTTGCGCTTTAATTGGTTAAAATAAAACTGCTGATTTGTAGTCTTGATAAATGAAGAGTCGATACGTAAAGGCAGAATTCACTGGCGCTGCTACTTTGAACTAAGGGAAATAAAGAACGTAAGTAATGAAGAAAAAAAATGAAAGAAGTTAAAGAGAAAGAAACGTTAATCAAATATAATGGAAAAAGAGAGATAGATATAGAGGGTATGAGATGATTAAAACGTAAATTAATAAATACATATTTAGGGAGATAGGAACGAAGGAAGCAAAGAAAGGAAAGTAGAATGAAACAGATAGAATTATACGGCAAAAGAGATATGTAAATATAAAAGGCAGAAAAAAGAGTGTGAGAAAGAGACAAAAAGAAAAACGAAAGAAACAAAGAGAAAAAAAGAAGGAAAAGTAAATGCAGATCAGTAGAGATTTATCGATTGCTATTCTGATCAAATGACAAGAAGTAAAATAAAGCCTTTCGATTGCAGTGAAATTTAATCAAACTTTCAGGGAAAATTAAATGCGTACATTTCACGTCTCGTTTTTCTAGCGTGTCTTTTAATAATGCTAAAAAAATCTTATCTCCATTAATATCCGGTTTCCATGCCGAACTTCGTTGAAATAAAAATAACTGAATCACACTTTTCCTCATAACTATACTCGATCTGAAAAGAAAAAAATAATTTGTGGCACGCGCTGCAAAATGAGCGCACTAAATTTCCTAGAACTATCGTCATGGTATCAATACATGATAGGGTATTGGCCTTTCTTAGTTGGGTGTTAATAGAAGGTTGATAAGCACATATAGAAAGAGTGTGTTAAATAGAATTGTTATATTTGAGCAATGTAACAATCTTTCAAATTATCGTTGACGTAACTTCAAATGATATCGCATTTTTTAAGCCTCTCTCTCCTTCTCCCTCTCCCTCTCTCTCTCTCTCTATATATATATATATAATATATATATATATATATATACATATATATATATATATATATATATATATATATATATATAGGTGGCGTGTTTATATACGTATATATAAATTTACATTATATTAACATTCAAAACGGCCTACATAAAGGTAGTTACGTTTCATTACTACTTGTACTTCGCTGATGCCAAAAATGATAATGAAAAATGTGTTTCTGTATGTGTTAGGTATATAAACTTATAAAAACATTACCTGGCTACAGATTTTCAAACATGAAAAATCTTGTAGAAACACTCAAATCCTCCCCAACCCAAAACCGTTAGAAAGAACCAATGTTATATCTAAGTCTAAATTACTATTGTTAGAATGAAACTCCTATGATAATATTAATAATAATAACACTACTACTACTACTACTACTACTACTACTACTACTACCACTACTACTACTACTACTACTACTAATAATAATAATAATATTAGCTAGACTGGTTCATTACCAATATTCTTTTCCGTAAGCTCAACATATACATGATACATTCTAGTTAAATTTATCAGAATTTAAAACAAATAAATGTATCTTTCCGATTTAAGAGGAATTGTAGTTATCAACACAAACGTATTACATTCTAAAGTAATTAATTAAGAAATAAAAATACAGAAGCTATCTTAATTAAAACACAACCACCTGCACTAAATAACATGAAGCAAGTGAATTCTGCTATGTTTAGCTGTTTTTGCTTAAATAAAAAAAATGCTGCCTTAATACACACACACACACACACCCACCCATATATATATATATATATATATATATATATATATATATATATATATATATATATATACTAGAAGGATACGGTCTAAACACTGTCCTATTTCATGTCTCTTTACGAAGATTAAAGCTGTTTTTGCTTAAATAAAAAAAATGCTGCCTTAATACACACACACACACACACCCATATATATATATATATATATATATATATATATATATATATATATATATATATATATATATATATATATATATACTAGAAGGATACGGTCTAAACACTGTCCTATTTCATGTCTCTTTACGAAGATTAAAAAAATATATAATTATGCTAAAGCTTATATCCTTATTCCAATTGTTATCAAAATGCATTACATCGTTTGGATTCTGCTAAATATCTAAAATAGAAGGTTTAACTATAAGGGGTCTTGAGGAGAAATTGAAATTCACCGAATCTTTTTTTATTTCGTGCAAAACACATATACATTCAATGAAAATCTTATCAAAGTGTATTTTCAAATGAGAGGTGGTCTCATATTATGACCATAACAATTCATTGAATATTTATTAATTAATGTATAATATATAATGTTAAAATTTCTAAAAAAAACAGAAGTATCGAGATTTCAACGAAAAGTTTACTCTACATTTATCCTTTATGTTCATAAAACTCAATCAAGCAAAATAAAACAGCCATTTATTTTACAATTTCGCCTAGCAGCTTTGTTCAAAAATGTATAAAAAAATGAATACGTTAAGGAGTTATTCCTGTAAATACAAATATATGAAGATACCTAAGTAATATATGGTATAGTTTGTATGTGCCCACGTTACACACTCTGTTTCCGAGAATACATATCCCATGATTCATAATGGTATGTTCAATAGTTTAAGATTTTATCAATCATATACATATAATTGACGCTTAAGCGCTTGCACCGAACCTTTTAGATTACTTAAGATAACTCAAAATGTGATCTAGAACATTTTTTTCTATACAAAGTTTTTGTATGTAACTCATTTAAAATGTTTTTGAAGGCGGGTACGAGATTCGGTGGGCGCCTCTACCCCCTAAATTGTAACGTTTACAAACAAGAATGATGTGCCTATGTTACCCCTCGGGTTGCCAATAACATACATTTTAAAGTTCTGTAGTATCGTTTCATAGCAAAAAATCATTACATGTATATATATATATATATATATATATATATATATATATATATATATATATATATATATATATGTGTGTGTGTGTGTGTGTGTGAGTGTGGGTGTATCCCTAAATGTTAACATTTACAAAAAAAAATAATGTGCCGATGTTACTGTATATTTTCAGAATATATATTCCAAAATTCATAATGATTTGTTTATGAGGTTCGGTGATTAAAATGTTTGTGGGCGTGTTTGTTTTGCAGCCGCACCCCTAGATTGTAAAGTGTACAAAAATGATCTGCACATGTTATACACCGTGTTACTTATTCAAACATTCCTAATGGTCGGTTCATAATTAAATAACATCAATTACAATTACTTCATATAGATGCACACTCTAAATGTTGACATTTATAAAAAAAATGCTCATCCCTTATGTGAATGTGTCGAGTTAACAGCTGACTTATTTTAGTATGTGCGTGATTCGAATATTTTTTTGTAATTATGCTGTTATTCGTTGCTACTACATGGTTGGTTTAATTTTTTTATTTATTTTTTTTATGTATAGACATTCTAAAGTAAAGTTTATTGTGTTTACAGTTGTTTTCTATTTCGATTCTGTAATTTAGTAAGTTTTGGGAATTAAAAAAATTTTAAATTTTAAAATTCTCATTCAAACATAATCTACACAGTTCGTTTAAAATCTACATGTATTGGAACATCGTAAACTTTCAACAATCATTAGTGAGCCTCCCTAACTCTAACCCTAACCATAACCCTTTTGTTGAGTTCCCAGTAATCGGTCGCTAGTTATGTTCTGAATCTGTGATTTTTGTTATTGAATGCCATTCTATGATTGTTATATTTGGTTTTAAAATCCAGAAGCATTTTTTCATATTCGGGATTATTTGTCAAATATTGGGGTTAGTAAACAATGTTTTTTGTGAAGCAGTTATTTTTTAGTAGACAAAGTGGTCGAGTTCTACAGTTAAAGTTATTCTCTTCATTATGCACTTTTTTATTTCTATTTGTGTGATTGCTATTTGGGTTTGAATTTATTACTATTTCTAGTTGCAATATTATTGTTCTTTTTAGTATTATTTTTATTGTTGCTTTATTGATCACTTTTTTACGCACTTTGTTATTATTTTTTACTACTACTCTCGTTTAGTATTTTGTTATTGTATGCTTTAATTATCATTTTTATAGAAATATTTATATATAAAATTGATCCTTGGAGCTCAACTGCACTACCAGTTGATAATTAAGAACTCAATTAATAAAAAACACAGCTTATAAGGAAGCTGGACTGTTCCACTATGCCATGTTGGGTAAGTCCATTATACGAATTCTGATTGACTGCCAGTCTGAGAGTGAATAATGTTATATATATATATATATATATATATATATATATATATATATATATATTGCTTTATTAAAGCAACATTTTCCTATAGGATATGGTAGCCGGTAAGTGTTAATTTGATTTTATATCTCCTCCTCCGACAGTACGCGAACGCAATGATCTTTGGGGCAAAATGGGTTCCTTCTTGCCTGGTTGATTGTAAGAGAGTAACCTGGACAATGCCCGAACAAATTTCACTGGCATTGGTTTAGCAGTGCTGGGTGATGTTGGGTGCCTCGATGATGCCATCACGTCTCCTCTCTTATGCGGCAATTGTGTGCCAGGTGTATGGCAATCTGAAGGCGTTGTATTAGAAGGTTTAGGCAAACCACTGGGACTAGGGACTGGAATTACAGATGTTGCAAGTTTTCTGAAGAATCTGCGGTTTCGTAAAGTGATTCTGACTGACCCATCAATCCAGATCCGTTGCTGACGGTTAGGGAGAGTTTCGACAACACGATCTGTTGTGTCCCATCGACGATTGTTTGCACGTTGTATTGATACTCTTTCTTCTTCTTGGAGAGAGCATAGTGTATGCACGTTTCAATTGTACCGCTCGGTGAGTTGAGCATTGCGTTGAGATAAGCAGCTATCGATTTTGCATGTGATTTATATATTGCAGGTTGGGATAGTATGAAGTCACGAAGTTGGCGGTAGAGCAAGATTTGTGCAAGGGATAGACCAATGCTTGGATAGGGGTGTTGCGATATTGCAAGATGTTTCTGGCAACACTGTCATTATTCAATGAGCTCTGAGGACCTGTATTTCCATGAATTATCTTCGCTGTTTTTACAGCAAACTCTTCCCGACTATTAGATTGATGGTAAGGCCACTGAGGACAGTCTGTTTTTCACACACCATGCCTCAAGGAACTTGTGTGAATTAAAAGGTGGGATATCATCACTACTTAGTTCTTCTGGGGTGCCATATGTGTTGAATAGTTTCCGAGAAATATATATTAGTTTTGAGGTGATAGTATTACTGGTTTAAGATGATACACAATAGTCCAGCCAGGCAGTCTGTCTGTACAGACAAGCTATGCAATGTGTCCGACGTAAAAAATGTCAATCACTATCTGTTGGAAGGGCCACTCTGGAGCTCGGGTTAATACGAGTTGTTCAGGTGGATGACTAGAGGCAATGCTTGTGCATATGAGGCAATTGGTTCTAAAGTTGCGTATTGATGACTTCATACCGGGCCAATATACCGATTTATTGGCACGGACTTTCATGCCAACCACGCCCCGGTGTACTGAGTGTAGATAACGTAGTACTTTTCCTCTGAGAGATTTGGGTACCACGATTCTCCCATCCATCAGTGCTAAACCCCTGTCAGTACTTAGTCGATGGCATACATCCCAGAAGTTACGGAATTCCGGTTCAGTAAGTGAACGTTTGGATGAAAAACCTAGTTTTATTGTGTTGATAAGAGTCGTGAAACACGGATCATTTCGGCCTAATGCACGTACGTGATCAGCTGAAAGGATGGTATCGTTGTCCTTAAAAGTCGTTCATGGCTTGCAGGGTTGCTACTTCCACCATGCCATCTATCCTATCTGAGAGATGGATTTATTCAGAGGAAGGGTGTGTGTAAGATAGAGATATAATGTCACTCATTGTGGGGAGTGGGTTGCTAAAGACGGCATCGGAACCCTTATGTAACTTTCCTGGGCAGTGTTGGATCGTAAAAACATACCTGAGTGATTTCTCTTTAAGCTTAAGGAGGCGTGGTTAATGTATCATGCTCAAGTCCACTGTCGTCAAATACTCCTATTATGGGCTGGTGGTCTGTTACTACGATTACGTTAGGACAGCCCATAAAGAATATACGGCATTTGTCTAATGCCCAGGCAATTGCTGCTGCTCCGCCTTCAATGGGTGTATATCCGCACTCTGCGGCTGTGCAAAATCTGTTGCCTGCAAATGCGATGTGCCAGCCCTCAGGACAAAATACCGGTCCTTCCCATGTGGAACCTACAGTATTTTTGTAATAGCATGAAAATGCATGCCTTCTTTACTCCAATTTGGAGCAAGGCAGGTTGCTCTGTTAATATCAAAGGTCGTTACACATTTTTTATCGAATTCTCAATGATTTGCCTGGATATGAAAAATGCATTCTCGAGATCCGGATTCGAAATAAAGCATGAATTTTGTTTGATAAGACATCGAAATGGAGACATTATGAGGCTTAGAGAGTGTGCCCATGCTACTTGGTTAACTAATCCAAACGAAGACCTTGCATCAGGTATATTCTTTGGGATAAGAAAAAGTGGCAATTGCATTGAGTAAATTCTCGATAGGGGCTAGTCCTGATGATGTTATTTCAAAGCCTCCAAACTGAACCATATCTTGGCAAAATTGAATTTTTTTAAAAGACAATTCCGTTTTCTGCACAAAGTGATAAGTAGTCAAATGTATGACAGACGGCATCTTCTATATTGCTGTCAAAAAGTAGCGTATCATCAATGAATACTTTGCGAAGAATGTTCTTAATAATCTCATCATATCTACGCGTATAGGCATCACCGGAAGCTTAGTATACCTGAGACATCTGGAGATACATGAAACGGCCTTACTCCGTAATTAAAGTTATAAGTGGCTGAGATTCTTCATCTAGAAGAATTGAATAATAACCATCCATTGCATCCAATACGGTTTTTTTGTTGGGTGGTACCTGAATGGCCATTTTGAATGGCAAGCTAGTATAATGTGTCTATCGTTTGCACTGCGAGTTTAAATACTGATAGTCCACCGTTCTTCATTGGTTTTCAATCTTTTTTGCAGTGATTACCATAGTGCTGCACCAATTGGTAAAGGTACCACCAGGCATTGGGGTAAGAATGCCTCTTTTCACATCATCCCAAAGTGCGAGTCGTACTTGCTCCTTGAAGTGATAAGGTACAGTAATTGGGTTGTGTCTGACTTTTGGAACCGCTCCCTCTTTAAGGTGAACATAGGGGCGGGGCCAGACATAGATAGAGAACACACCATTGTTTTTTAATGTTGTCTTGGCAAAATGCTCTAGAAGCCAATCCTTAAGTCTACTAATGTTTTCTTCTGTTGGGGGAAAGGAAATGGCTTTTGTGGCAGCTTGGCAATTGGGTTGGAAATGTTGCTACAGTGTTTGGGAAATCTTCAGGCAGCATTCCCACATCAATGCATGCTGCGTTGCTAATATAAAGTCTCTGGATCCCATCACATATGTAAAGGGCTTGCTTGGTTGTTCTTCCACGAACTCCGAATTTTATAGGAAACCATCCCTGACACACAAGTGTGAAATCTCCCACTGTCCGAACGATTTTCTTGATGGAACTAAGTTATTTATTCAAACCCCATGTTAAACAGATGCTTTGGTCCCCCTAGACATATAGTGGCCCTACTATTAGGGAACATCTTCAGCTTTGTTCGGTAGTCACCAGGGATGTTCTTCTCTTGTCTCGGATCTGGATTTGTTGAGAATAAGATAACATGCGCAACTATTTCTGCTATTTGATCTTCGCCTGTTGTCGTATATGTATCCCTTGTCTGGTTAAATGTGATGTGAGCGATAAGAGAATCCATGGGAGCCTCGTCAATCCAAATACAGGGGTTCTTTGCTTGGCACACTCTTGAAAAGTGGTTAGATTTCCCAAAAGTGCTGCATATTTTACCCAACGCAAAACATGTTAACTGGCAGGAGCTTGTTCCTGGAATACCCATGCAAGTTTGAAAGTTATTATCTTGTTTTGCAGAGGTGCCGATACGAACATGACTTTTTTTTTAACTCGGGCACTATTTTGTTGCTAGCATTGAAGTTTGGTCTCCTAATGCTGAGTCGAACGCCCCAAAATAGCGGGCATTTTGTTCGAGAGTTTTTAGTGTTCCAGCTTTTTCTAGCAGATCTGTTTGGAGAGTATCACTCGCTATTCATCCGATGAGATGGTCCTTGATGTACATATCAGACAGCTCATGCTCACAAAGGGGACAGAAAAAGTTGCAGTCCGAGATAGTTCTGTATTGTCTTAGTCTCACCCTGTTGCATACAGGCAAAAGTAAGGCGATGAACGATGGAATTCGACCTTTGAGTTGCCAATGCCTCTATCATTCCTAGTAGCCTTTCTAAGCCAGCGATGATAAATTTAGGGTGGGTGTTTACTATGGCATTCTGGACGGACTCATCAGCGGAATTGTATAGCTGTATGTTGGCTTAAGGTGTCGACATACCTTATATTTTGGTAAATACTTCACAATCAATTCTGAATTTTCTAACGAAGTCAAAGAAAGCGGAGGCTCACCAATAATCGAGTGGAAATCGTATGCACATATTTAAACAGCCCATGGAGATAACGTTTAAATGAGACGTTTACAATTTAAAGTCTTAAAGATACCCAAAACTTACTAAACTGTTAAAGGGAAATAGCGAACAACTGTGAATACAAATACAATGTACTTAATGATAACTATCCATAAAAAAAATAAATAAATAAAAAAGATTAATAAAAAAAGAAACTCAACACCTTAGAAACGAATAACAACGTAATTCGAATAGAAGTAATTCCTATCACGCACATGTCAAAAAAGTCACGTGTTAACTTGACACATTCACAAAATGTGTGCGAGAAATCAAAACAAAAAATGTCAAGTAAAGGTACTGAAGCTTTATGTGAGAGAAACGTAACAGTTGGCTGTTGAAAACATGAACCAATCTAAGAGAAAACACAACAAATGCGATTGATGTGTATCTATACTAAACACCACATTGATATAAACAAACTACCTGTTAACACAATCCGATCATCTGACCCGACGGGTTACAATGGACAAATCTGTGTAGCTTTATTGGCTAAAATATTTTCATACCTATTAATGAAGCACTTTTAAAGTAAATACTCAAATTCTATACGTAAATATTATATCCCCTTGTAATATAGGTTTATACATCAAGAAAATATATATGTAAAAGTACACCAATTTTTCAATATATATATACATGTATATAAATATATGTATATATATGTATACATATATATGTATACTCATATATTTATATATGTATATATATATATGTATATATATATATGTATATATATATATATATATATATTAAAAGTGAATGCCCATATAGATATACAATTGCTATGGTCAAAAATCTATTAAACCGTGCAAAATTAATCTCATCCAAAAAAAAATTCTTAATGAATTAAAAAACATAAAGCAAGTCCTAATTAATAATCAATTTCCCAATTATATGGTTGATGAACAAATAAAATTAATGATTAGAAATTTAGACACTCCCACTAATAATAAGCTAAATAATTCCCGCTACATAAATCTATTCTATTGTAACCAAATGCATCCAAACTTTAAATTGAATGAAAAAGCTCTTAAAAATATAATACATCGCTATATATCCCCCACCAATTCTGATGATAAAATACGATTTATCATTTATTATAAAAAAATGAAAACATCAAACTATGTTGTTAAAAATAACACTTCTCAAACCTAAAATACATTAGGAAGAATCAATGTAATATATCAGTTCCAATGCCTTATGGGAGAATGTATCTCCGACAACAATAAAAAACTAATTCTTACATAGGTTTCACTTCCACAACACTATCCCGAAGACTCACCCTACATTTCCCCGACACTAGCTCTATATGCCAACACCTAAAACACGTAATTGCACCCCTCCCAACATAGAAACATCCTTGTTAACAATACCAAAATAATACACCACGATACCAATATCAAAAAATTTAAAATACTCGAAGCCCTCTACATAAAAACTAAACATCCCACAATTAATAATGTCAATTATGAAACTAGTCGCAGCATTTTAAAGTGTCTAGCATAATAATTAACATTACCAAATTCTTAGCCATTAGGTACTGATGCGTTTGAATTGTATGCACTTTATTTAACGTCATCAATTTCTTTACGGTTTAAACAGTCAAACTTGTAAATCTCTCATATGTGTAGAACGCCATCACCCTCTCATGCACATTTCAACTTTACGACGCTTTTTCAAGTTATAAACTACTCGCCGTTATAATTCAAAAATGAGCACAACAGTAAAGTCATAATTTGTAAAGACACTAAAACTAATACCGCCTGAAGATGATTTGACGATTGAAATCGAAAGTACTTGCAAAACAGTAAAAAGAATGGAACAAGAAACCCATGGATCATATTTACATCAATGTGACCGAAGCATTAGATGGACAATTCGGAAAATTGAAAAAACAAAACAAAAGTTGCATCAAACAAAACAACTCCGTGTTATTTAATAATGTTTGCCTAAATGAAAATATGCTGGCTAAATACACACAATGTATATATATATATGTAAATATATGTATATATATATATGTATATATACACATATGTTTATATATCTATATGTATATAGCTATATATGTATATATAAATAGATATATATATATGTATATTTATATATACATATCTATATATATATATGTATATATGTTTATATAAATATATATACACATGCATATATGTAAATATATATATATATATATATATGTATATATACGTCTATATATACACGTATATATATATGTGTATATGTATACATATGTATATATACATATGAATGTACGTATGTATATATATATGTATATATATATGAATATATGTATGTGTATGTATATATATATGAATATATATATGTATACATATATGTATATATATATGTATATATATATGAATATATATATATATGAACATATACATGTATATATACATATATATATATATGTATATATATATATATACATGTATATGTATATTTATAAATATATCTATATGTATATATGTATATATATGTATATATATATATTTCTATATGTATATATATACGTATATATATATGTATATATATATGTATATATATATAGATATATATATGTATATATACCTATATTTATATTGTTGACATGTTCTATGTTTTTGTTTATAGTTGTTTGGTCCGTTTTAATGTATGTGTTTTCGTAGGATAATAGAGTAGATATTTTTTTAAGATATGAGTTTTTGTCCATGATTACTCCGCCCCTCCTTTATCTGATGGTGATATGATTATGTTATTATTGTTAGCTAGGTGTTTAAGAGTGCCCATGTATCTTTTAGGTAAAACAGGGTCATTAGGTAGAGTGGTTGTGGTTGAGATTATTTCTTGAATGAAGCCTTTAGTGAAGTCTGTGTCAGTATGTCTGTAATTGTTTAGAACTGTGTTGGTGGTGGTGTTAAAGTGTATTCCGGTAGAACATTTTAAGCCGAAACTGAGAGCTTTAGTTTCTATGTTTGAAAGTTTATAAGTGGTGAGGTTTTTTTATAAGTTCCAGACGTCTTAAAGTTTTCCATTTGCTGTCAAGGATTAGTTAGGTGAGTTTGTTTTTTAACTACGTTTTATGTTGTGCATTGAATACTTTGATAGATTTCCTGATGTTAGTGCTTGTGTTGGGCATTATTGTGTTGTTATTCTTTAGGTTAATGCCCAATGTTATGGCCTCGTGAAAACGTATGAGCTTTGGTTTCAGTAGGTTTGCAGATTATATTATATATTTTTGGATGTAGTCGGGAAAAATATGGTTCGAGTGTTTTAAAAATGTAGAAAGCACTTGCGGGTATGATCTTTTCATCGATGAATCTCAGCAGAAAAGTTCTGTTGTTGTGGGAGTATATGCCATAGATTACTTCGTTTAAATTGCATGAGTCATTACAAAAGTAATTGATTGGAATATCATTTTGAACGCATCATATATATATATATATATATATATATATATATATATATATATATATATATATATATATATATATATATATACTGGTTTGTTTTTAAATTCCCGAAACAGTTTTTCATGGTAAACAACTGATGATCCCTTAAATAATGTTAAGACTAGCGTAAATTCTTGGAAGCAAACTAATATAGTAACTGCTAAAGATAAATCTTCTATATAAAATTGAATGTCTGTATGTTTGTGTGTTTGCGTGTGTGTGTGTGTGCCGTATAGAAGAAAATGTTAAAGAATATAGATACAATATTAAAGTGTATTCTTATGTAAAATTCACAGTGTAAGTTGATGGGCGTATTCCCAAATCTATAAACCCACGCCTTAGGGGTCCATGGGGCAGATATCATCAGGGGGGGGTCCTTTTCAGTTATTTTTCAATGTTAATTAGTACTAATTTGGAAATTATCTAATGTATTTATGTAATAACATTATAAAAGTGCTGACTCACTCAACATGTCCCATAATACCTTGCCGGATGTACCCGGTTTTGCCCTAAATTCTGTCCGGTTGTATCAGGTCATCCCATAACTTCTGTCCGGATGCATCAATAACATCATAGGAAGGCTACGTTAAGACTGTGTAGTGAAACAAGGGTTGCTACATCACGTCCGCACCTGACAACCGGTAAGAGAGATTCTAGTAGTGCTCAGGTGGCCTTTTTGATTTTCTAAATAATCAGCGTTGTCCGGGAGAATAGTGCTCAATGTCCTAGATAGAACTACTGCAGTGATAGGTTTGGATAATATTTAAACAGCAGTTTTTTTTAACTTAAAATATTTCTCATGGTTGGGGGATAGTAAATGAAAAATTCAGTGGGGTTGGAGAGATGGGGGGACGGGGTCGGGGAAATTTTTAGGGGTCGGGTCGAACTTTTTAGGGGTTGGGGAAGAGAGAAAAACGAGTTGGGGGAAGGGGCTGGAGAAAATGAGGGGTCGGGGAATATTTTAGGGGTCGGGACGAACTTTTTAGGGGTCGTGCCAAATTTTTTTCTTTTTTGGGGGGGGGACTTAAAATATTTTACAGAGGTTGGAGGAGACTGAAAAACAAGTTAAGGGGGGGGGCTGGAAAGATTGAGGGGTCTGGGAAAATTTTAGGGGTCGGGCCAAATGTTGTTCTTTTTTTTTAACTTAAAATATTTCTCAGGGTTGGGGAGTGTGAAGAACGAGTTGGGGGGGGGGGCTGGAGAGATTGAGGGGTCGCGGAAAATTTTATGGGTCGGGCCGAACTTTTAAGGGGTCGAGCCAAATTTTTATTTTAATTTATAACTTTAAATATTTCTCAGGATTGGGGGAGAGTGAAACACAAGTTGGGGGGGGGGGAGAGATTGAGGGATCGGGGAAAATTTTAGGGGTCGGGCCAAACATTTAGGGGTTGGCCCAAATTTTATTTAATTGTTTTTTTAACTTAAAATATTTCTCAGGGTTGGGAGAGACTGAAGAACGAGTTGGGGGGGTCGGAGAGATTGAGGGGTCAGAGAAAATTTTAGGGGTCAGGCCGAACTTTTAAGGCGTCGGGCTCAATTTTTTTTTTTTTTTTTGAACTTAAAATATTTCTCAGGTTTGGGGGAGAGTGAAAAACAAGTTGGGGTGGGGCTGGAGAAATTGAGGGGTCGGAGAAAACTTTAGGGGTCGCGCAGAACTTTTTAGGGGTCGGGACAAATTTTGTTCTTCTTTTTTTTACTTAAAATATTTCTCAGGGTTTAGGGAGAGTGAAACACAAGTGGGGGGCTGGAGAGATTGAGGGGTCGGGGAAACCTTTAGGGGTTAGGCTAAAATTTTAGGAGGTCAGGCAAAAATTTTTATTTTTTTATTTTTGTTAACTTAAAATATTTCTCAGGGTTGGAGGATAGTAAAAAAAAAATTAGAGGGTGGGGTTAGAGAGATGGGGGAGTGGGTCGGGGCCAATTTTAGGGGGCGGGCCGAACTTTTTAGGGGTCGGGCTAATTTTTTTCTTTTTTTTTTAACTTAAAATATTTCTCAGGGTTGGGGGAGAGTAAAAAAAGTTGGGCGGGGGGCTGGAGAGATTGGGGCGGGGAAGTTGTTAGGGGTCAGGCCAAACTTTTTAGGGGGTCGGGCCAAATTTTTTTTGTTTTTGTTTTTGTTAACTTAAAATATTTCTCAGAGTGGGAGGAGAGTAAAAACACAAATTCGGAGGGTGGGGTTAGAGAGATGGGGGAGGGGGAAATTTTAGGGGTCGGGCCAATGAATTTTACATAACATATAAAAGTGTATTCTTATGAAAATTCACAGAGTAAGATGATGAGAGTATACCCGAATCTATAAACCCACAGCTTAGGGGTCAATTGGGGTATATTTCATCGGGGGGGGGGCTTTCAGTTATTTTTCATTATATTTTATAGTAATTTGAAATTGTTGGGTCATATTGTAATTTAATTACGTAATACCTCAAGTTAATCAAACAATTCATGGTTTTCAATAAAATTTATTTGTTAGAGGATAGCTAAGGAAGAAAGATAACTCACGTTTTAAACACAATTTAGGTTTTTAAAACAAGGTTAGAGAATATACATAACATATACAAGTGTATTCTTATGTAGAATTCAAAGAGTAAGATGATGAGAGTATTCTTGAATCTATAAACCCACCCCTTAGGGGTCCATGGGGCATATTTCATCAGGGGGCCTTTTCATTTATTTTTCATTATATTTTATAGTAATTTGAAATTGCTGAGTCATATTGTAATTTAATTACGTAATACTTTAAGATAACTTCTAATTTCATTTAACGTTCCGCCACTAGCCGCCACTCTGTACGTACACAAATACATGTACATGCACATTTTATAATATCTTATATAAGAACAGTATTCGGCGTTGTCCGGCAAATTATACCTCAAGTACATGAACCAATTTATGGTTTTTAGTGAAATTTATTTGTTAGAGGATGGGTAAGAAAGATCGATAACTCACGTTAAAGAACACAATTTAGGTTTGTTTAAAAAAGGTTAGAGTATATAGATAACATATAAAAGTGCATTTATATGTAAAATTCACAGAGTAAGGTGATGGGAGTATTCCCGAATCTATAACCTAACCCCTTAGGGGTCCATGGGGCAGATTTCATCGGAGGACTGTTTTCAGTTATTTTTCATTATATTTTATAGTAATTTAAAAATATTGAGTCATATTTTAATTTAATTACCTTATAATTTGAAATAACTTTTAATTTTATTTAACGTTTCTTAGCGCCAGGGACGCGCCTCTAAATTTTTAGTTCTTTGGTATTGTTTTTTTAAATAAGCGACAAACGCTAATCAAACTATTGCTACTATTTTACGAAAGAAAATTATAGGAAAATATAAATGGCCGCCAGCGATTAAGTCATTGCATTCACATTCGATTTTGAAGTCTTGAAAAAATAAAATATAATTTTATTTCGGGATCAAAAATACAATGTAAGAATAATTAATAACTTTCATCCAAAATGTTTGTTTGTTTACATAGCATATTTCTTTAAGAAAATCCACAGTTACATAAAATACACATTTAGTAAAAAGAATTTACGTGAATTACATTATTATAAGTTTTTAACACATTTAAACAAGATAAGAATCATATGGGAAAAAGGGAAATAGAGGGTTGAAGGAGGGAGGGAAATAATGAGGACCAGGGAAAGAAAGACGGCTAAAGAAAGAAGAGAGATTGAAGTTTTTATATAAAGATGTTACACACACTTTAATTTCTACTACTTTGTTTTTTTATCGCCCTGGGCAACGTCGGGTAGCCCTGCTAGTTGACTAATAAAAGTGATCTTCCACTGAATGACTTGGGACTTGAATGTTTTTTTTCTTCATATAGTTTTAATGGTTAAGAAACTACCGAGACTATATATATATATATATATATATATATATATATATATATATATGCGTGTGCGTGTGCGTGTGGAAACCTAGCCATGAGCAAATAACGACGCACCCCGCAGTACCCAGTGCGGCGACTTTGGCAAAATAACCTGAATGACATTCACCAATACCCAATGGACGAATCCAGGGATGGGTTCAAGCTCCAAGAGTGATCAAAGACGCCGATAGTGATGATACACATGAATAAACAATAAAAATTTAGATTCGAGTCACCATGTTTTTATTCATTAGAAAAAAAACAGATCTTGATGAACCATTTTAACCTCACTTAGACAAAGAGTTATATCTCTTGGATTTTCTCTGAGTGCAACATGCCAGAAAGTAAAGTCTATAACCGTGTCAATAAACATCATAAAATAAAGGCAAACATAACAAAACTCACATTAAAGTATTAATATATGTAGATTCAAACGTGGCGATACTATTTGGTTAACTCTATGGACGCCAGGTTTTATACCAATATACATGACATATTATTTTAAAAATGAATAAAGGCATGGGTACTGGAATCTAGCTTTCTATTGTTTATTTATATAGGCTTTGGTGTTAAAATAATTCACGTCTATTTAGCTGGAACTACAAATTCTGACTATATATATATATATATATATATATATATATATATATATATCTTTATTCATTTTTTTTATCAAAATCAATTACCTGATTTTAATTCTATACATGTGTAAAATATAGGGCTTCAGCTTAAATGGTCTTAATGAGAAATACAGATTCTGGGAATCTCGGTTAATTGGGGTCTAATTACAATTGATCAAATGCGATGAATCAAATTTGAAATTTATTTTGAAATTGGAGATTTTGCATATACACTGTCCCTTAAAAATGCACTTGAATACCTGAAATGAACTGAAATTTGCGGATCTATTAATTGATGTATTATAGATATTGTTACAAATTTCACATCAAAAGTATTTACAGTTTCACGAGCGGTTCAACCCCTTTTTACTTTTTTTACATAAAAAATACAGGATGACTTCTATTTAAATCTCGCGCCTTAAATCAAATCGAATATGGAAGACGATTATGTAAAAACGGATTAATTTAATGTATTAAAATTATTTCCATTTATATAAGAAATAATTTAAGAAAATCCCTTTTTAGTCATGCGTCACCACTTATCAAGTCTAAAAACACTTAAGGATAAAGATTAACTAGATGGATTAATTGACCGTTGAATGATGATTAGTAATCATTCCATTATTGTCAGAAACATCATTCATTCAAGAGGAAAAATAAAGGACAATATAGCAGTGAACCCAAGGTTCACTATAAACTGTTGGTTCATGGTATCTGTGTACATTTGTAGAATTAATAATTTTTAATATATTGCTTATGAAGATGAAAGTATGCGAATATCTAACAAAATGAAAATAGTAACATCCAACAAAACAGTGATGTGTTTCGCTGACAAATATAATTATCTTTCTATATTGATATCTTATATAGACACATAAACTGCCGTGTATATATGTAAACCAACTTTTTTTATATAATAAAACAGAGACCACCACTTTATCAAGGCCGAGGCCACCCGTGGACAAGTGTTAATGTGATTTCTATTTATCCCCCCTCCAGGAGATTAGACACAAGTGTCATGTGGGTTTGATGGAAGCGTTTTCAGTGGAATAACTTGGATTTGAACCTAGCAACCCCAGGTTCTCAGTCCGCGTCGAAACAAACTAAGCCACTGTGCCATCCCCAACTTTATTCTTTAAGTGTTCAATCTGACGAAATAAGCGTGCATATTAGAATACTTGTCATGCGTGTATCTAATAAACACACTCTCCAAGTCGACAGACAAGATCTTCCACAAACGCATGCCATCAAGTTTTTTTTTTACTTAACGCTAAGCGATGACGGTAATATCCTCGGCGAGATCGTTGTGCGTATGAATGCAACGTGGCTAAATGACGCACCACCACCAGCATCCTTAGTCACCACAATATTAGAGACCGTATAGAGTCGACGATTAACGGACTGTTGTGAGCCACGTCGCTTTGTACAGCTCCGAGTGCTTACCGACAACGAGGAATGCGGAGCGAAGATTGATAGTTATAGAAACGGAAATACATCTCTGAATCTCTGGGATTATACTACTCGACTACGTTTGCAATGACGACACCCAAAGGCGTTACGGCATCGCCCCGATCGAGAGCTAAATGAGGTAACGGCGGCTGCGATGGTTCGGACATGTGCCGAGGACCGACGCATACACCGTCGCGAAACTTGTTTTTACATTAGAAGCGGCCGGGAAGCGATAGTTATAAATATCTGAAAGAAAAGAATGTCTATATTCTTGTTTTTCATCAAGTACTCAGAAACTACATCGTGTATGTTTTCAAGTTTTTCATTTTTTTGTTCGACCAAACATTATTTCTTCTGAAGCGTAAGGCGTTACTGCGATCGAAACACGCTTTATAGGAACCAACTTGGCTGCAGGGTTTGACAGCAAGATTTTTGTTAACGCTACATTTAAATTTGTGCATATTTATACGATTGGGAAACTGGGAGCAGTAAGAGAATTACAAAAGCAAGAGACACGAAAAACGATGCTATTAAAGTTAAACATATTCCGATATCTGTGAAGATATTGGATTTTGCTGTTGATCGTGTAAATCTTGCTATCTGAATATTAACGCAAAGTAGAGCTTTACTAATTATTTGCTTTTGTAATATTACAGCACAATAAAATAGCAATCATCCACAAAAATGAACACGAATACATTTGTTTGCATATTTTAAGCTTTAGATTTCATATAAAACAAATATATATATTTGATATATACATATATATATATATATATATATATATATATATATATATATGTGTGTGTGTGTGTTTTCTAAAGAGTACAAGTTAATATTACTTCAAATAAATTATTTTCAAAAAACGCACAGTAATTGTTCGAGTTAAAAGTAACCATCAGTGACTTGTTTATTTGCCAACTCTTACAGACACAAATATATTTCATTTAATTATATTAGTTAAAGACTCTATAATTAATAATAACATAAATATTTAATTTGTTTACAAATCTTCATGCCAAATCATTGACATGCATCTCCTCTCCTAAATTTCAACCCTTTCTTAAACGTGGTAGGGGCGGTAGCAACGTGGTAGCATAAGAGCTATAGCATCTGGACTCCGATTTCTGGCAGCTTCACCTCCTCCCCATCGTGCACAGGTCTGGTACGCAGCGGTATTAGGATCGCAACACGGCTAATAAGGCTCTGGTGAAGTTTTTGGTATCGAGATCCATAATGCTCTGATTGTCTCTTCTCCTACGCGCGGAACAGCAAATCAATGAAGTAAAGCGGCAACATTGTTTCTGCGTATGTGAAACTGACATTTCTGTGTGTGTTCTGCGCGGAACCCTCCTCGACTTTGTATGCAACAGCCGAGCCTTGCTGCTCTCAGTGTCTATGGTAAACCCCTGTAATCTTGCAGGTTTACTGAAGAGCTGCGACCAACAAGAGAAACTTAATGAATAACAAGCAATTCTGAGGCACAATCTTCATGGTCTATGTGCAAAGTTCGACTTGTTTAGCTACATAACATACCACGCAGCGTTAGAATATTTCAATTATTACTTGGTCTATTGGTAACAGGTGCAGACTGTGTGATCAGCGTACATCACTTTTACTAATAGCTTTGAAAATTGCGTGAATCCATATATGCTTCTTCCTGCTAAAGAGTTTATATGAAGTAGACTAGACTTTCAATTTGTGCTGTTGCACATCTAAGAGAAAGAAAACTAAAAATTAACACCATTTATTCTCTTCTGATCAAATCCATACATTGTGTCTATCATGATAAAATTATCCTTGCCATGTAGTCAAACAATGTTGGTTCAGTCTAGGTGTGGTTGGAATTGACCTTTTGTTACACTGCGCACTGGGCGTGTTCAGCTGGCTTCCTACTTCCAGCAAGAAGATTGATCGGGAATATTTTATTCACAAGCGGTTTCCAGTTGAAATATTATAGAGGTATCAATTGTCCTTCGAGCCTAAACGGATGGATTTTAATTATCTTTATTGACGCTGATCGTTTGTAATCGATATGTAAACAGTAAGAAAAGTCGAATGACTT
This sequence comes from Sepiola atlantica, assembly GCA_963556195.1. Lineage (NCBI taxonomy): Eukaryota > Metazoa > Mollusca > Cephalopoda > Sepiida > Sepiolidae > Sepiola > Sepiola atlantica. The sequence goes on along the minus strand of OY744518.1, from coordinate 159,552,133 downwards.
TAATAAGGAATTCTTTTTCAATTAATTAGATGACACCATTGGAATGTACACTCCGAGTCTATCTAGAGTTACTAGTGCTCAATTATTCATTCTTATTATCGTTTACTAACGATGCAATTGAAAAAAAATATATACAACAGTTAAACA